>VDFB02000003.1:403256932-403267735 GCA_007258455.2 Sequoia sempervirens | reverse complement strand
GTTGTGCTTTAGGTCTTCAACATACATGATATCATCAGTATTATCTTTGACACCAAGGATAATAGATCCTTTGCCACGAATCACACTAGCAGGGTATGTGCAGGATCATGGTGGGCCAAAAAGTGGCAATGAGGAAAAAACAAGTCTTTCATCGACCGAAAAACGTGAAAAGAACGTGTTGAATTTTTTTAGGCTCGGGTGTCACCATACCAAACACCAAACCTAGTTTTAGAAATTGAATATCCAATTTTCAAAAAGCATATATAAAGAAAGTCAAGCGCTGTTTTGAAGTCATTTGACAGTGAAGAACCCTTGGGTGTGCAGTGCATTGATTCTTCGCGTAACAGATATCCAATTTGGGAAAAATCTGATTTGGAAAGGTAAGTTTTTTTATTTTTATTTGATTTGATTGAATTTTGATTTAGATTTGAATAGTTTCATATGGTTTTTTGTGGATTTTTTTAAAAATTGAGTTTAGAATAGATTTTGCTAAAAAAATGAATGTTTTTTGTGGATTTTTTTTCACAATAGGGTTTTTGATTGAATTTTTATGAAAAATTTGATTTTAGAATGGATTTTCATAAAAAATGAATGTTTTTTGTGGATTTTTTTCAAAATAGGGTTTTTGATTGAATTTTTATGAAACAATTGAGTTTAGAATGGATTTTGATAAAAAAATGAATGTTTTTAATGGATTTTGATTAAAAAATATTGTTTCATTTATATTGTCTAATTTTAGATTAATTATTTTTTAACTTTAATCAGGTATTATGGCTGCCGAGAATGAGAATGCACAAATTCCACAAGTTGAGAATGAAAATCCACCAGTTGAGAATCAAAATGTAGAAATGCCAAATGTTCCACCACCTTCGCAACCATCAATTGAAGACTTAATAAATGAAAAATTGGAGCAATTGAGGGGCATCTGTGATGTTTATAAGAAAATCCCTCGATTATCCCGTATGTCAACCACATTGACAGGAATAATTACAAATGCAGAAACCCTCTCCACCCAACATAATGCATTTCATTTATGGTGAGAAACCATGAGGAAATATTATGCATGTGGATTGTCTTATGATGATGTAAAAGATCTCCAAATAACAAAATCCCAAATAGCCTCTTTATTTATTAACCTGAGCACTGGTTTGCCAGTTAATGTTAACAAACCAAAAATTTCTATAAAATGGTGCATGCTTAGGGGCATAGTAGATAACTTTTGGGATCATTGGTGTATGGTTTTTGATAAACCACCCAACAATAATCTTGATGTACCTTTTTACTTTATTAAAAAATTATATGCTGAGTTTTTGTTAGGGAATCATGTCAATTAGTTTGACATTAAACCCTTCTAAGGTGTTGGTGGAGCTATGCCCCAGGATAGGCTAGGGGCAGCTAGAGTAGTTAGGCGCCCACATGTTCCCCATCCTCCCCTTCCTCCGCCACCTCTAGTACAACATCCAGATATTACAAAGGATGCAGCCACACAAACGATTTAGGCCATTCACTCTTTGAGTGGTCTTTTGGTTTCCCATGCTTCTTCAGTAGCTCAGCCACAGTCTGGTGATCTTGGCGATGGATCTAATGCTGCTACATCATCCTCCTCAGGTCCACATATTTGTGTGCCATATATTTGCAATACATGCCAACAAATATGTTTGGGTCCTATTGTACAGCCCCCTAAGCACCCGTTAGATACTTTTGATTATGACATCCAAGATGTGGAGATTATAGCAGATCACATGCAGGGGAGTGGAGCACACCCTATAGAGTCCTCTCCTGCTAGAGATGTGGACATTGGAGAAGTTACACAGGTAACATTTAAGGTGTAAATTCATAATTTTCATTTTTTTAAAAATGAATATTAATAAGAGATAGTATCAAGTACTAATATTTATTTACATGGTCTATTTAATAGTTAATGTCTGAGGAGGAGCTTACATGGGTGACTGATAGCACCCTTAGGGACATTTCCATTTGGCCTTGAGACTCTCACACAATATATTTTCACACTCACTCATTTACATTTTTTACTCAGATACTTGTTTGTCATTAATGAAATTATATATTAACTTATATGTTTATCTTATTCTCCGCTTGTAGGAAACACCTAGTGTGAGTGAGGTGCGATGCCTCCAGACCATGGACTACAATGTTAGATAAGGGAAAGGTAATTGAACTCAAATTTGATTGAATTAAGATTTATAAGATATTTTATTGATTATGCATACATTGACATAGATTCGTAGTTTCATATGTACTTGTCATTTTTATGTATAGGCGGTTGTGAGCTATACATCATTGTTGATAAGTGCCACAACACCTAAAGGAGTAGGTATTCAAACACCTGAAGGAGGAGGTGTTGAAACACCTCAAGGAGGAGGTGTTGAAACACCTAAAGGAGATACAGAAAAAGATTAGCCTAAAGAGGTATGTGTTTATTTTATTTTGTGCTTGGTAAATATGTTCTTATTACTGACAATTCTATGCTAACTTGGATCAATTTCATGTTTTTTTTCACATATATAGATTGATGTTATAGAAGTTGGTTTGGTTAGTTCTTTGAGAGGGGTATATTCTAGGACTCCTGACCCTTTGAAGAGACGTATATTTTAGGTAATCAAGATTTCAATTTTAGAGTTCAATTATAATTCATGTGTATTGATTTTTATGTTAATTATTTGATTTTAAATTATATAGTATAACTAATCTCAATTGTGGTTTGAATTTTTTTGTGTAGCTACCTTCAAAGCCAATGAGTGCTTCAAAGAGGCTCCATTTTGATGATCCACCAATAGTTTAGGATGAGATAGATATTTTGGCATGTAAATTTTGAATAGATACCGAGATGGCATATGCCACATATTGTAAAACTTTGTTTGAGTTGGCGTTGATGCCATTTTTGTATATGGACATACACTTGATTATTGGATAATTTGATATATATAGAAGTTGACAATCAAAATTTAATTTCCTCCTCATGTGCATGATTAAACTCTTGAAAATTTAATCAAGTGAGCAATGGTTAAATGTCAATGTACAATAGCATAAAAAAATGGTTAAATATTATGTAGTTTATATTCATATTGTTGATTAAATTGCATTGCACATCTTTCAAACTCAAAGCATTACTTCACATTGCATAAGTAACAACTAGATGCTGATAGATGAAAAAAATTTCAATAACAATATAGTTTTTACAAATTCAACCTAAGAAGTTATGCAATTACTTCACATTACATAACTAATAACTAGGAGCAGCTATCAATTGCATTAGCTTGTCATGGAATTCTATGAGACCACATTTCTTTGAGGAAACTTGGCACAAAACTCACAAAAAATGAAAAGAAAGCACTCAAACAAACTTTAAAGGGGTCTCAGGCCTGCTGCCCCCTCATTCCACACGCTATGCAGCCATTTACTTGTGTTAGTTTTATGATCAGATTTAATGCACAGAAAATTAATTCTAAATCAAACACAATAACACAATAGATACCCTGGGAAAACCCTCCTCTTGAGGGAGAAAAAACCAGCCAATAATATCACTTATATTATTGAATCACAATAGAAACTCCTTTACAATGAAGGTCGATAATGAGGCCTAATAATATGCACCACAGACTGATGCCAACACAGCAATACAATGATGTAATTCTCAAATGATAATCCTCAGCCTTCTCACAATAACTCGATCTGCACTTGAAGAGTTTCTCACTAACTCACACTTGATATGAAATGGAATGTATGAAAAATGTATGTCTCAAAACAATGAAATGTATCTAATATATATACAAGCTGAGAGAGATGCGACTCTTCACAATATAGGTTGGCCTCCAAAAAGAATGTGCCTCCTCAAAGATTGCGCCTCCAAGATAGAAGTCGGCCTTCATAAAATAATAAATATTATTTGACATAAATCGTGCCTCAAGCATGTCGGCCTCTTCATAAATGCACCTCTTCATTAACTCGTATCTCTTGATGAATTAGCATTAATCACAAATCGATATATATATATATATATATATATATATAGTATATATATATATATATATATATATATATATATATATATATATATATATATATATATATATATATATATATAAATTAAATAGCTTTGGCTATATTTAAGTTATTCTTATGTAGAGGAGATCGTTGGAAGGATATGATTGACGTTGCAATAATCATCAACACTCCCTCTCAGCTAGGGAGGATACTTCTAGCTGCACAAGGCAAATAACCTCATCATGATGCCTAGTACTATGGCTACAACCATAAGTGAAAAGAATAATATCATCTCATCATGATATTAGATATCGCCTCAACACAATATCAACCATAATGGCTTACCTCCATACTATGGTGTGTAGAAGTGTTCATCGCAGACCTTAACTGAAACAACATCTAGAGGTGCTCTTTCGGTCAGCAACATAACCATCTTCTTTAGGTTGAGCAGGCTCCCTCTGAATCTTTAAGTACTCTTCCGATCAGCAACACAACCATCCAGAGGTGCTCTTCTGGTCAACAACACAACCATCTTCTTCAGGTTTAGTAGGTTCAGTTCCATGGCTGCAAGTTGTGACTTCACGCTTGATCATTTCTTTGGTTGGCATGACTTCCTCATAAGATGCCTGAAGCTTTTCATCGCTAAGCAATATCTCATCACCTTCCTATAGTAGAGTTATTAGCATTCTTCAAAAATCATAAGAATTGTTTTAGTACACTCAAGAGTTATCATATGTCTTCTTGCAGTCTCAAAAGTTATATTGCCTCTTAGAATGAAAATGCTTGTTTGCAAAACAAAAAAATAAGAATGACGTAGTTAAGGTGTTTGAAGTTATTTAGAGGTCACTTTTAGGGTGGAAGGCTTAAAAATCCATTTTAAATGCACAAAAAATAATGAAATTACTTCAAACCAAGTTTGTGAAGAAGTTAACTATGTTGCCCACTAGTTTCCCTTAAGAGTCCAAAGTGCTAAAAGGAAATAATATTTGAAGGTCTATTTCTCAGAGACCGTGATGCTTACAGACTCTCTATTTGAGGCTATGGAATTGTGTTGGGACCATCTACAAAAACCTCTCTTAGTTTTTCCTATCTTAGAGGCGTTTTCCTGTGGTGATGAATTTTCAGTGGAGGGAAAAGTTGCCAGATGCAAGCAGTGTAAAGTTGCAAAGTGATGTAACATTCATTCCACAACTCGTATGACCAAACGGACTATTACAACACATCTGGATGGGTACGTTTACGCTAAGGATGGTCCTCTCTTGCACCCAAATACGTCGAATCACTCCGAGCTACATTGGATCGACAATTTCCCTTAAGAGTCTAAAGTGCTAAAAAATAGAAATCTTTGAAGGTATATTTCTTGGAGACCGTGATGCTTACAGACTCTCCGTTTGAGACTATGGGATTTTGTTGTGACCATCTACAAAAACCTCTCTCAATTTTTTCTATCTTGGAGGCATTTTCTTGTGGTGATGACTTTTTAGTGGAGGGAAAAGTTGCCAAATGCAAGCAATGTAAAGTTGCAAAGTGGTGCAACTTTCATTTTGCAACTCGTACGACCAAATAGACTATTCCAACACATTCGGATGGGTACGTTTATGCTAGGGATGGTCCTCTCTTACACCCAAATATGCTGAATCACTCTGAGCTACATTGGACCGACGATTTCCCTTAAGAGTCCAAAGTGCTAAAAGGCAACAATTTTTGAAGGTCTATTTATCAAAGACCGTGATGCTTACAGACTCTCCGTCTGAGGCTATGGGATTTTTTTGTGACCATCTATAAAAACCTCTCTCAGTTTTTGCTATCTCGGAGGCATTTTCTCGTGATGATGACTTTTCAGTGGAGGGAAAAGTTGTCAGATGCAAACAGTGTAAAGTTGCAAAGTAGTGCAACTTTCATTCAGCAACTCGTACGACCAAAAAGACTATTCCAACATGTTTGGATGGGTATGTTTATTTTAGGGATGATCCTCTCTTGCACCCAAATATGCTGAATCACTCCGAGCTACATTGGACCGACGATTTCCCTTAAGAGTCCAAAGTGCTAAAAGGCATCAATCTTTGAAGGTCTATTTCTCGGAGATCGTAATGCTTACAGACTCTCTGTTTGAGGCTATGAGATCATGTTGTGACCATCTACAAAAATGTCTCTTGATTTTTTCTATCTCGAAGGCGTTTTCCTATGGTGATGAATTTTCAGTGGAGGGAAAAGTTGCCAGATGCAAGCAGTGTAAAGTTGCAAAGTGGTGCAACTTTCATTCCGCAACTCGTACGACCAAACTAACTATTCCAACACGTCTGGATGGGTACGTTTACACTAGTGATGGTCCTCTCTTGCACCCAAATATGCCGAATCACTTTGAGCTACATTGGACTAGCAATTTCCCTTAAGAGTCCAAAGTGCTAAAAGGAAGCAATCTTTGAAGGTCTATTTCTCAGAGACCATGATGCTTAAAGACTCTCCATCCCAGGCTATGGGATTGTGTTGTGACCATCTACAAAAAAATCTCTCATTTTTTGCTATCTCAGAGGCGTTTTCCTGTGGTGATGCTTTTCAGTGGAGGGAAAAGTTACCAAATGCAAGCAGTGTAAAGTTGCAAAGTAGTGCAACTTTCATTCTGTAATTCGTACGACCAAACAGACTGTTCCAACATGTCTAGATGGGTACGTTTATGCTAGGTATGGTCTTCTTTTGCACCCAAATATGTTGAATCACTCCGAGCTACATTGGACCAATGATTTCCCTTAAGAGTCCAAAGTGCTAAAAGGAAGCAATCTTTGAAGGGCTATTTCTTGAAGACCGTGATGCTTATAGAATCTTCATCTAAGGATATGGGATCGTGTTGGGACCATCTACAAAAACCTCTCTCAATTTTTTCTATATTGAAGGTGTTTTCTTGTGGTGATGACTTTTCAGTGGAGGGAAAAATTGCCAGATGCAAGCAGTGTAAAGTTGCAAAGTGGTGTACCTTTCATTCCACAACTCGTACGACCAAACAGACTGTTCCAATAGGTCTGGATGGGTACGTTTACGCTAGGTATGGTCCTCTCTTGCACCCAGATATGCCGAATCACTCTGAGCTATATTGGACTGAGTGAAATTAGGTGAAAAATTGATGCAGACACAAGGGCACAATCACAAATTCTTTGCAACCTACCTATTTGAGGCATCTAACAAGATTATTCTGACCTCTTTGGATAGTCCAAAACTCCTTGAAAACTTGACAAGAAAATAAATACACATTTCCCTCTTTAACCCCCTTAAACCCTTGTAATAGTGAGAAACTAGTTTTTGTCCAATTACTCCGCAATCTTCCAAAATACCAAATGAACACATGACTGATTCAAACACCCATATCCAAGTTACAAAACATATATGAGAAACAACATAGACTCCTTTGGACCAGCGTTGACTTCCTATACATTCACCCTTCAACAGGCTACTCAATTAGCCCAAAAATGCAAAGCAACATACCTTCAAACACCACACAGACCCCTGAAACCTTGGGGCAGAAAATAAATTGCTAAGAAAACAAAGATTCTGCAATTGGATTCCATTTGTATAGACCTATAACTGTCAAATAAAAAAACCCTTGTTTTTAGTGCAATTCTTGAGGGTTTATTGGATGTAGCACTTCCACAACCTTTCAGACTTTGCCACCACCTTAGAAACCTTTATTTAGGCTCCAATATGCTTAGAAAACAAAGAAACTTCTGGTATCTCAGATATTTGCAAACCCTAGGGTAAAAACTTTATTTTCAAGTAAAAAACCACCATTTTTAGACCTTTAACTCTTCATTTTATTTCAAAACCCAGTTCTCCACACCTTCCACTCTTGAAATAATTTCAAGACATGTAATAATGTTTCTACATAAATTTTTTATACAAAAATGCTTGAATGGCTTGTGCACAGGCAAAAAACACAAGAAAAATAGTAAAATATGAATTGAGCAATTGAAACTTTATTGATTCAAAGAAAAAAACTCCTTCAACCAAAACCATTCCTGATAG
Organism: Sequoia sempervirens; assembly: GCA_007258455.2. Taxonomy (NCBI): domain Eukaryota; kingdom Viridiplantae; phylum Streptophyta; class Pinopsida; order Cupressales; family Cupressaceae; genus Sequoia; species Sequoia sempervirens. The sequence goes on along the minus strand of VDFB02000003.1, from coordinate 403,259,716 downwards.
TTTAAAACCACAAATCACCTCAACATGTAATTATGATAACACTCAAGATAGAATCCATGAATAGATAATGTATTTGACCAATAACTCATCAAGAGAACAAATTCCCAAAACTAGCCCTCCACTATGAACATATCAACTAAGTAGGAACCCATAACATTATGGAAAGATGATCCACTTCTCCCAATGTAACTCCCAAGCATTACATGTGAGAGATGGTCAATTTCATTGATGGAAATGATGGTCAACACCTCATGAACATTCAAGTACTCATTCTAACAAGACAAGATATTTACACATCAAATTGCAAGTGAATATAATTTATTATATCTTAACATAAAAAATGCAAAACCTAATAGAAAAATGTATCAATGACGTACAAGGATGTATAAGAAAGTTCAAATTTGAAAATAGAATGTAAACTTAGAAAATTGTAGATTTGAAAACCTTAATAATGTAAAACCCTAAAAAGAAGGTTGTATCAAGTGTAGGATTGGTTGGGCTCAACAAAATATAAAGAAAAAAAAAGTTTATTTATGAAGTTAACCTAGGATAATTAAGTAAATGCAATGAATCAAACACAATCAACCTAACATAATTAAGGGTTACTCTAGATGTTCAAATTTGTTACTCATTTTTATTGCATTGAATCAAAATGTCTCACTATTAATTGATCCAATGCTATAAGATAAATGAATGTTTTCATGATTATAATGAATATATTGTATGTTATTAATGCTAGCGTATATCATCAAATTATGCCAAACATGTGTTTAGTCAACTCAAAGTGCGTGAATGACACCACTTAGCCAAAAGTTTGAATTTTGAATTTTAAAATCAAAGGGAATAGGTTTGTGACCATGAGGTCACCCTTGCAATTGAAGAAGTGTCCTAGAATGGATTAATAGTTAAATCTAAGTGGATAACAATCAATTCCAGGTGGCTCATGGATAAATGAGGGCATACCCATTGGTGAATGTGATAAATGGGAAAATAAGGTAAATGTATAGATGTGTGTGAATAAGAATAGGATAGGGCTAATTGTATAGTGATTTAAGTATGCAAATTGATAAAAGGATAGAGAGATGAGCTTGAATTTAGATGTTGAGTCACTACGTACATGTATCAAGACATTTCTTCAAAATAGACACAAAATTGTGTGGGAAATGACATGGTATGCACAAATTTTACTGTTACAATTACACACATATTGATTTACAAATGATTTGCATATAGATTAAATTTACTTCAAAATTAATACCTATTAATACTTCTTTAAGAAAACATGATTATGTATTCTCTAATAAAACTTTCACCATAACAAGACTTCTTGTAATTACTTCAATTGTAGCATACATAATTTCATATTTCACCTATCAATGTGCCCATTACATCTTCATGTGTGATTGCTAGTATATGTATGTCTCTTCAAAAAACATAGATGGGTTAAGCTCTCTCCTTACTCTTTGAGTAAAAGATAGCAGGGGAGAGGAATAGATAGTATTACAAAACCTGGTTCAAACGAGCATACCAACAGGAAAGAACCAGGAAGAAAACCTTTGGTTGTAGCTCGATTAAGTACAAAAATAGACCCCTTTACAAAACCTATGAGTTTCAAAAATATAGACCCCTTTACATTTTAAACATACCCTTTATACAATTCCAGACATTTAACCCATATTTCAAAAAACTTCACTGGGTATAGATTATGCTAGACATTTGACAAGCACCTGTACAAACCATCAAGGTAGCTTAGAATAACCAATCTATATTATTCTAAATGACACAAAATATGATGAGATGGTAATGCAAACTATAAAAGATGCTTAGAATAACCAATCTATATTGTTGTAATCGTTGCATACCTCGAAGGATCGAGTCATTATTTTTGTAGCAAGTCTATGATCAATCGTGCCAAGAATATTGCAAAAGTGGGAAAATGAGAAATCTATATTGTCACAATAGAAAAGATGCCTAGACTAACATATCTACATTAATATAAACAACCTGAATGATGATGAGTTGGTGATGCAAACTATAAAAGATGCATACCTCTTCGAAAGGATCAGAGTTGGCTATTGTTGCAGTAGGTCCATGATCAATCATGCCAGGAATATCGCAAAAGTGGGAAAATGAGAAATCTATATTGTCACAATAGAAAAGATGCTTAGACTAACATATCTATATTAATTTAAACAACTTGAATGATGATGAGTTGGTGATGAAAACTATAAAATATGCATACCTCTTCGAATGGATCAGAGCTGGCTATTGTTGCAACAAGTCCATGATCAATCTTGCCAAAACTATCGCAAAAGTGCATACAAAATATCACTATTAAAGACACCTATATTGCAATAGTATATAAAATATTAGTATTAAATAAAGAACACTAATGAAATTAATCATAATGAACATAAGCATTCTACCTTCCATTCTTGAAAATGCTATTCAAGTGTGCCTGAAGGGTCATCTCTTTGCTTAAGAGTATCCAATATTGCTTCATGATCAACATTACTAAGTGTCCATAGTTGTTTTGTCTTTCGTTTGGCATGATGCTTCAACAACTTAACATTTGTTGCTATAAAAAGGTGTGAATACATGAGAATGGTTTTGTGTTTCTTGTAGTCTTCAAATGCAGGTATGCCATTCTTTCTAACCATGTATGTTCGCAACCAAGTTCTTACAACCACAACTAAACCTGTAGGATACATGAAACCATCATCATATTCCATTATTTGTGTTAGCTTATGGTTTACCCGCACACATCAAGCCAAACAATAGTAT
>VDFB02000003.1:403147509-403252392 GCA_007258455.2 Sequoia sempervirens | reverse complement strand
AATATAGAAACAATATTTAAATATTATACATAATAATATAATATATTATATATTAAATTATAAACTATATTGTATATTCTAAACTAGATATATTAAAATAAACTATAAAATATTTATTGCATTTTCTAAATTATATATTATAAAGTATAAAACATTTTTTAAAATCATATATAAACCAAATCGGATATCCGATTTGAAACAGATATCCGATATTTCTAACAAAGAATTTATTCCTAGGGATTAGCCTTTTGAGCTTGCTTTGGTATTTGGCTTGGACATGCCAATCCTAAGAAGTCAATGCAAAAAATGTGTTTGACAACTCACCTTGTTTTTCTAGACTTCGTCCATGTGGTGACGACTTTATTTTTAGCCAAAATTGATGAAACAAAAAGGGTTTGTAGAGGAGACTCACATTTCCACCAATATAAATTATTCTTTACTTTTAATTTAATAAATAATTATTATTCATTTTCTATTTGAATTCATAAAGTCCTGATTGATAGGTTGATTGAAAAATATCTATAACTTTCAATAGTATCACATTTTTTGAATCCAAAATATGTCACATTCTATGCTTCAGATACTATAGGATTAAAAAAAAATGAATTTCATGAAGTTTTGACCAACTTAAGGTGGTCAGACATACAAGTTTTATATATTTTTAAAAGTTGTAATAAAATATTCATAATTAATTATTTACTTGGAAAAAAATTACAAAAAAATATGTGTCACATCCAGACATGAGTCTACTTATATTTAAAATCTTATAAAAACATATTATCATTTTATTGTGGTTAGGGTGGTCAGACAGACACCTACTTCTTATATTTTCCCTAAAATTTAAGTACTACTGCATTCAAATTTCAAAATTTCACCAAATAGACTTTTAAAAAAATAAAATAAACTTAGTAGTTTAGAAACTACATTCAATTTTCCACATATTCTATTATTACATATTTTTGAAATATAGATAACTTATTCAAATTTTTATGTCAAGTTGCTTAATTCTGATTTTTTTGAATTTTCATTGCCACTTAAGGGCCTATTTTTTCCATGATGATCCTACACATATCCGACATTGTTATCTCCAAATCTTACAACCCCACCGCCATAATTCTCTAGACTCACAAGCTTACTTTTGTTACCGGTCATGTGATGTGAGTATCCACTATCAATGACCCACTCATCTTTTTCTTCAATTCATGCTGCAAGAGCTTTCTCATCTTTAGTGGATTCAGTAGCCACAAGATTATCTTCAATGGTAGCAATGAAAGACCAATCATCTTCATTTCCATTGTCTTTATCAAACTCATCATCAGTCATTGCTTCTTCAACAAAGTAGCATCTCTTTTGGAATCCAAAATTTCTAGGCTTAGACCTAGGAACTCTTTTAGGACATCTTGATGCAAAATGACCTATTTTACTACATGAAAAACATTTAATAGGATATATATATTCATACTTACCTTTTCCTTTTCCTTCTTGCTTTGCAATCAATGCTTCCAGTTCTTCTACTTCTCTTTCTTTGTTTTCAAGCTGTTTTAGTTCCTCATCATATTTCGATATCTTTTTCGAGCTTTCTCCCAGACTGTATATTTTCCTATAACTTCTGGATATAGTAGCTTTGAATGCAGATTTAGTATTCATTGTTGATTCACCAAACTCACTAATTTCAAAAGCATCAAGCTTCCCTATTAATGTATCTCTTGTCATCTTGTTTACCAACATGAATTCTTCAATAGCATGAACTTTCGTTTTGTAGGAAGGAGTCAAGGATCTGAGTATCTTAGCTACAATTTCATCTTCTTCCACAAAACCACCAACACATGTAATACCCATCACTATCTCATTTACTCTCTGCATAAAAGAAGTGATATTTTCATCTTCTCCCATCTTCAAATTCTCATATTTACCTTTCAAGCTCTGTAGCTTAGCCATCTTCACCCATGCATCACATTCATACAAAGTTTCTAGTTTCATCCAAATCTCATGAGTTGTCTACAAACCTAACACATTAGCCATCTCCAAATCTGTTAGAGTGCTCAACAAAGCTTCAATAGCCCTAACATTGTTTTTAGCATCTTTGATTTCATTAGTAGAAGAGGGACCATTCTGAGGAATAACATATGGATCTTTTTTAATCTTCCAGTAGGCTTCACCAATACATCTTAGGTGACATCACATCTTGAATTTCCATAGTGAGTAGTTGGTGCCATCAAATCTAGGATTGTCCTTCTTGAATGTTGCCATCCTGGATCACCTCAAGCTATTAAAATTCTTCAGAGGAACTCGCTCTGATACCAATTGTTGGAAAAAAAAGGACAGGCAACTAAGAGGGGGGGTGAATCATTTGTCATAGAAACTTAAACTTTCCAAACTTAACTCTAATCTCAAATCCGATGAATGAGAAATTAACCACAAGCAATTAACACATCAGAGAGACAAAGAACACCAAAATTTTTACGTGGAAACCTTGTTAGGGGAAACACCATGGTGGATGTTAGTCCACAAGATTTTACTTTGCTAAAAGTATAATGAGAAATAATAAGGGGAATGCACATGCATTCAGGCACACTGCTTAGAGCTCACTACTCAATTACAAAAGGGGAAAACTTCCCTATAGGATAGGATTAAAGATACGAAGGCTATGAACTGAGAAAATAGCTTCTGCTCAATCCTGATTACAGTTCCAATTAAGTTCAACACTTCTTCACACTTTGTATAATCTTCTTCACACTTTTCTCTGCAATTGAATGATATTCACGTATGCACACATAGGAGCACACGAAGCATACTCTCCACCGATGACAATTTTTCCTATATACCCATTACAAGAGATTTCATCACAACATGGTTGACCAAGAAAAATAAATTATATTTGCAATGTCAGCCCAGATTAACAATTGAATTCTTAATGTGAACCCACAAAGGTCAGCCACAACATAGTGGAGACCCAAATTGACATTTCCAACATAAAAATACTTTAATTAATTTCACCTCGAACATCCACAAAACGCTACCATTAACATGTCATCTAGGAACATGAAAAACTGAACATGCACAAGAAAAGATCTTCGATCATGTGCTCATCGAATCAAGTGGACATACCGCAAAGATAGAGAATTAACTAGAGACATCTAAGAACACCAAGAAACAATAGAGTAGCATCCACAACAACTTAGATAACCATAATCATACAATATTCATTCAGGAACATTGACATAGACAACAAAAATATTGTTAGACCACAACTCACAAAAAACTTTACGCGAACCTTTGAAACTTCTGGTAGATGATCTAGACATACTCAACAATAAACCCTTTAATCCACATAAGATAATCTTTAACGTACATAAAAAAATGCCCTCATGACTTGAACAGTTCCACTAGGAACTTGGAACATTCTCTTTTACAATTTTCTCAATATTGGGTATGTGGAGGATCATCATGGAAAAAATAGGCCCTTAAGTGGCGAAAAATTCAAAAAAAATAGAATTAGGCAACTTGATGTAAAAATTTGAATAAGTTATCTATATTATTTCAAAATAATGTAAAAATAGAATCTATAGAAAATTGAATGTAGTGTCTAAACTACTAGGTTTATTTTTAAAAAAAAGTATTTGGTGAAAATTTGAAATTTCAATGCAGCAGTACTTAAATTTCAGGGAAAAAATAAGAAGTAGGTGTCTGTTTGACCACCCTAACCACAATAAAATGATAATATTTTTTAATAAAATTTTAGATATAAGTAGAAGACTCATGTCTAGATGTGATGCATAAGTAAATAATTAATTATTAATTTCTTATTACAACTTTAAAAAATATAAAAACTCATATGTCGACCACTTTAACTTGGTCAAAACTTCATGAAATTCAATTTTTATTTTTTTAATCCTATAGTATGTGAAGATGTGATGCATGTTTTGGATTAAAAAAATGTGATACCGTTTGAAAGCTATAGATGTTTTTCAATCACCCTATCAATTGAGACTTTAGTTGTAATTCAAATAGAAAATGAATAATAATAATTTTTTAAATTCAAAGTAAAGCATAATTTATATTGGTGGAAGGCTGAGAATCTTCTTTAAAATCCCTTTTCATTTCATCAATTTTGGGTAAAAAAAGTCGTTAGCCACATACCCTACACATACCCATCATATTGCCACTTTTTGGCCCATCATGATTCTGCACATACCCTATCCTCTACATATACAACAATTGATACACCAAATGCTAATAGTGTTGATAACAATGAAAACCACATATCAAAAACACATCCATAACATCCAACAATCTCCCAAGATGACATTTAGGCCTTTTTGGGACCAACGCAATCATCGAGTTATTCAAATCCTTTACTAATGCTTTGGATTTACGAAATTCCTCCACTAGCCTCCAAAGATCCTCCCCAATGAAGGCCCAACGGGTCTAAAAGAACCTAGCTATGAACCCATCTGGTCCTGACGCTTTGTTAGGGTGCAACTAGAACAAGGCAACTCTCACCTCCTCTTTTAATATCACACCACACAACATTTTGTTATCTTCTTCACCTACATGGCAACTTATCGAATCAAGGAAACTCTCCAATCTCTAGTTGATACTGGCTGCCGAGAAGAAGTTGGAAGAACTTGACAACAACCTTACCAACCTCAGCCCTGTCATGTGTAATGTGGCCATTAGATGTCTGAATTTCTTCAATATTGTTCAAAAATGTCCTGGCCAAAATTGAGGCATGAAAGAATTTGGAATTTAAATCCCCATCATTTAGCCAAACCTCCCACGAGTTATCTCTCCAATAAATTTCCTCCCTCTTCAGTAGCTCTGCCAACTTTGCATTCAACTCTTTGTCCATGAGAAATTCCTCATTCCTCATGCCATCCCTGATGACTTTCTCATTGAGGGCTTCCAACTCACTCTCCACATTAAATTTTTCCATGAAGATATTTTGAAACTTCACCAAATTCCATTCTTTGAGCTTTTGTTTTATTATCTGGAGCTTTCAAACTAATTTGAAACTAATTGAACCTCCCACATTGGATTCCTTCCACCAAATTTCCAGTAGGATAGGGAGACTGGGATCCCGCCACCACATATTTTAAAATTTAAAGCTCATCTTCAGAAAATCTATCCTATCAGTTATGTTCAATTCCACTAGGAAATGGTCCAATATGGAAACTGGCAATATGTTGGCCGACAACTGCACACCAGAATTGTACCAATTAGGAGAGACCAAGAATCTATCCAATCTTTCTATGATTGCAATGAAGTCTTTGCGTCTATTGGTCCAAGTGAAGATTCCATTTTTAGTTGGGCAGTCTTTCAAACTAGCCTCAGCCACAAAGCTCCTAAAATCCATGGTTGCTTGTGAAATTCTTTTGACACTTCCACTTTTCTCAGAAAAATATACTATGGCATTGAAATCACCACCTATGATCATTATGTCTCTTAAATGAGGACGAGAAAATTTTAGAAAAAAAACCCAAAGAGAAGCCTTATCTTCTGTTTTAATTGGTCCATATATTTTTATGATCATGAAATGACAATTGATGCCAAGGTCGCAAGCCCACACTTCCATCCAGTTTGGTGAGGAGTTGACAACATCAACTGAGACTACAACCTCCTTCCACAAAATACCTAAGCCCCCTGTAGGGCCTGAGGAGCCTTGAAAGCACCCCTTCCAGAAACGACAATATTTGAAGAACTTTGACCCTTCTTTTGAAAATTTTGATTCTTGCAATAAGAATATGCTACTAGTACTCTTTTGAAGTTGATGCCGCACTAGGCGCCTCTTGTTAGGAGCCTTTAGGCCCCTGACATTCCAAGATGGGACCTTCATTACTTCCCAAGGGAGGGGCTTCCTCACTTGGTACTTAAAAATTTGGTGATACTGTTAAACTTCTTTGCAGTTGCCTCCTCTTCTCCTAACTCCTTAAAAGAATTCTTGCCACGAGTGTTGCCAAAAGTCTCAATTTTTCCCAAACCCAGGTGTTTCACTGTTGACTAAGAAATGCATCTATCCTCTATAACATCCAACTCATCATCCAGGTCAACATTTGAATCCAAATCCTCACTAGCTAGGGAAGCCACCTCAACGTCTTTAGTGGTCTTCACACTTGATGTTTTCCATATTATTTCCTCCATGCTCAGTCTCATTGGGGATAACTAGATCAGCCTCATCCATCCTAAATTTTGGAGTAACTCCCCTTTGGGAATCCTTCATAGATGTTTCGACTGGGGTGGACCTAGTTTTAGAAGAATCCTAGTCCTCTTGTTGCTTCAGTCTCCAAATTTCCTTCAGACCTTTTCCACAATCCATACCCTTGTGATCCCGCTTGCCACAAAAAAATAAAAAAAACTTTGTATCCTCAATTTCAATCTCTTGTGTCCATCGCTCCCCATTATCTAGTAGACAGATCCTTTGAGGAATGGCATTAATCACCACAATTCTCAGTCTGGCATATTTATATAGGTCTCCATCAAGGATACCGGTATCAATCTCCATTAGCATTCCTAGTGAGTAGCCAATTTTTTCTAAACTGTCTCCAGTCCAGTATTCCACTAGAAGGTTGTAGATCCTAACCCAAACTAGCTGGTCCTATGGCCACAATTTTTTTAGATCAAAGTTTTGATTCTAGGGTTGCATATACAAAGGTTTTCCATCCATGAACCATAAATTGCCCTCCATAACCTGCTTCTTTATTTCCTCATTTGCAAAGACCACTAGAAAGAAGTCTTTAAGGAGAAATATGATTAGAACCTCCATTTTCCATTGTGCCAAAATCCAACTCTTGATCAATGCACGATTAGGGGTACCCTTGATGAAATGACAAATGAAGGCAATATCCCTAATGATTGCCACATCATCCTTTATTTCCTTGGTAACATTGATATCCAAAACCTCTTCACTTGTTTGATGGGTTCAGTTTCCCTTCTCTGCCCTAGCCCGAATCACATCTTTCCACTGTGCAATCCACTCATTCTTCACCTTATGATTATTGCTAGGTTTATGACGAGCCTGCCTCGCTACCCAATCCTTGCACCTTATGTTCATCCTTTTCTCTAGAGGAAAAGTATTCCCTACCCGAGCTTGCTATTATGACATTAGCAAATCTAGCGTATCATGCCTTCTATGGGAAGGAGCACTACCATCCTTAGGAGCCAACTCATGTCGCCAATGACAAGGGTGGCACATATCCACCCACCTTCCCCCAAAGAAGACCAATTGCAGAATGTATCTTTGGTGTGAATCTCCAGACGCATCCTTGACTACTTCATCCCTATAGCATGGCTTGGCTTTGGCCTCGCTATCCTTCGCAGCTTCACCAACTTTCGTAGCTGTGCTACTCTGTGAATCAGCACCGTTGCACACCATAATAAACTAAAAATATATGGGGTAAGCAATCTCAATTATTGACATGGTAGAGAGTGATCCCATGAGGTTGAACCTTGGTTTTTGGCACTATAGGAAAGAAGCCCCACCATTTCACCATAGGGTCTCCCCCAATCTCAATTGTTCACATGGTAGAGAGCAACCCCGTGACGTTAGAACCTTGGTTGTTGGAACTACAGGAAAGAAGCCCTACCATTTAACCAAAGGTTTCCCCCCTAAAAATTGAGGGTAAGCAATCTCAATTGTTGACACGATAGAGAACAACCCTGTGAGGTTGAACCTTGGTTGTTGGCACTACAAGCAAGAAGCCCCACCATTTCACCATAGGGACTCCCCCAATCTTAATTGTTGACATGGTAGAGAGCGAACCCATGAGGTTTGAACCTTGGTTGTTGGCACTACAAGCAAGAAGGCCCACCATTTCACCAAAGGGTTAAAAAAATATTGGGGGTAAGTAATCTCAAATATTGACACGATAGAGAGCGATCCTGTGAGGTTGAACCTCTATTGTTGTCACTACTGCCCCACCATTTTAACATAGGGTCTCCCCCATTCTCAATTGTTGACACGGTAGAGAGCAACCCCATGAGGTTTGAACCTTGGTTGTTGGCACTATAGGAAAGAAGCCCCATCGTTTCACCAAATGTTCGCTGCCTATATTATTTAATTTATTATAGAAGTATATTTTTTATTATTTATATATCAAATTTGTTAATAATTAATTTAAAATTGTTAACAATTTTTTTTGACAATTTTTCTTCAATTTCACAATGATTTACATCTCAAATATGTCACAAATAAATCTATATTTTTTTTAAAACTAAATTTACCAAATTATTGAATAGTGATTTTTTCAAAAGTAAAATTAAAAATATTAAAAAATAAAATGAACAATATAGATATAAATAATAAAAAAGATATGAATCAATTTAACATTTTTAAATATGAAACTCAAAATTTTAAACATATATTTGAAAATTCAAATCCATGTGTTTTGTAAACAACACATGTTCCATATCAATTTAGAAAACATATATGTAGAAATACAAGTTTCAAACAATATAATTTAGTGAGATCAAGTGTGTGAGTTAGAAATTTAGATCCACACCAAGTCGACATACATAGATATCACTTAGATGACATTAGAAATGAACCAAAATAGTACACAATCAAATTCATAAATTAGTGATAATCATTAAATTTTTAAATTATGATGTATGAAGAAATACATTCCTAATATCTATATAATAACATCATCATTAAATTTAGAGTTAAATACTTATACATTCAATTTATTTTTTCATATTTACTTAACCTTTTTATTACAATAATAATAATTTTTATTTAATTAATTAACCTAATATTTATGAAAGGTGCACTTATTTTTGCACAAAATAAAATTATAAAAGAAATCTCCTTAAAGTGTAATACTGAATTTATTCAACCCTAACCCTAATGTAATTTTAACCTTATCCCTAATAAATTCCTAACCTTAATGCTAATTATGATTGATCATTTATTAAATCCTAACCCTAATTGAACTACAACCTTAACTTTAGACCCTAATTAAATCATAACCTTAATTGGACCTTGACCTTGACCTTAACCATAGCTAAATATAACAATAATTGAACTCAAAATTTTAGTCTAATTAAATTATCATGTCTAGAAATAATAGACATTGTTGTTCAAGAAAAAGAAGGTTTTCTATTAATAGGTCTGCTCATACAAAAGAAATAATTGTCTATACAAAAAAGAAAAAAAGGTTATAGCTAGGTGAGGGTTTTCATATTTGACAACAACATTTAAATCATTTATCCTCATCATTGTTAAAAATAAAACAAAACCACAACTACTCTCGAATTTTCTTCACTTCAAAGAACAAATTTGCTTTACCAACATTTGACAAGAACTTTACACAACAAACTTTGTTGTAATGGTAAAATTTACATATATAAAATATTTTTTTATTAATTGCACCTATAATTGAAGAGAATATAACTATAAATAGATAAATGATATTATATATATATTCCATTTTAAAATTGAATGTCTTGTAAAACTACTATTAATTATTTGATCTTTTAACCTTTTAACATTTAAATAAATCTGACATTGTACATGACTTTCTATTGTTCGTGCCTTATGATTTTTCAAGTTTATACTTTGTTGTGCTAGTCATGCTAAAACTAGGTGGGGGGCCCCAGTTTTTGTCCCCTTCTAGAACTTTGTCCTCTTTGACAGGTGTCACAATTGGAACTTTGACTCTGGTTGCTGGTTCCTTGGGGTTAAAATATTTTACAATGGATGTTGCTTCTTAGGATGGTACTATGAGTCTTCTTCTCCTGAGAGGTTTTCCTTTTTCAAGAGGAAATAAAGTGTCATATGCGAACAAACTCATGGGAGTAGGGTTCGTATAAAAAAAAGGAATTTTTTTCCTCCTTTGAGTCAATGAAGTGCTATTTTGTGGATGGTCCGGATGTGCTCATTCTAGATGAAATCATAGACACAACTATTGTGAGTCTCCAAATGTCTCTGGTGGGGAGATTTCTAGCCTTAAAGACCTAATATTGACTAGGTATGTAAGTGGATGGACTTGTTTTAGAATCTTAAAGGAGAGGTTAGTGTGAGTACCATGCCAAATGGTCTCTTCCTTTTTAGTTTTAACAATTAGGAAGATTTAATTTTTGTCCTGACAAGTGGCCCTTGGGCGTTTAATAAGAACTTCAAGAACTGTTTGAATTTATGTAAATGAAAGTCGGGTTTGGATCCATCTGTTGATTTGGGCTCTATTGCTCCAACTTGGGTCAAAATTCTAGGATTACTTCTTGAGTTTACGAACCATAAGGTGAACTTCAGGGGATTACTAACTCTTTTGGTAGTCTTCTAATAGTGAAAAAGTAACTTCTCAGAGGTCTAGGATTTTCTTTGCTAGGATCTATGTAAATGTTATTGTTAATAATGTCCTTCCTTCTATCACATTGAAATCCAAGTTTAGTTCCTAGTCTCAAGTCTTGGAATATGAGAATGCGAGGATGTTTTACATCAGCTTTTATGAAAGTTTCAAGGGCATCTTAGTAATGCTTGTAAGAAACAACATTTTCAAAAAGACAAAGAGGTTATTGTCTCTGCTCCTATTTCTAGTGAGGGTCAAAGACTCTAAATAATGGAGTGACTTCCCTAAAGTATAAGGTGTTTGGAGAAGATGCTTCAAGAGAGAATATAGAGGTGAGAAATGATTCAAATGTGGATGTTCCTATCTTGAAGGATGGTGTCTCCCTACCCCTTCCCTTGAGTAATGATGACCCTAGGTTTGACACAACTAAGGATGGGGATTCCTATTCTTCTGCTACTTGCTCAGAATTAGATAAAGGCCTAAAATTTTGTGTTTCCATGATCAAGGAGGAATATTCTCCTTAATATGCTTTGTAAATGAAAATACAAGAATCATTGGCAATTTTGGGATTCAATGAGCTATCTCCTCCTTCTCCCTTAAAGAGTGAGGTTAATGAAGATCCTTGGACTTAGGTGAGTGGTAAATCCAAGAAAAAGAAGAAAATGGATGCTAGAGATGAATCAAAACTCGGTAGAAAAAACAATAAGGAGGTAGGTTAAGGGAAGTGGTTAGAGATATTACCTCAGAGAAATAGAGGACCCTAGAGGTTCTCACTAATGGGACTAAATAAAAAAAATGGCTGGGGAGTCCTCTCCCCTTGGGATAGAAAATTGGTTTTTTGGATTTTTTTCTCATCTTTAATGAAGATTCTATTGTGGAACATTGGGGGACTGAATAGTCCTCTTTTAAAACAACATATTTTAATGTGCTCTATTATTGATTTAAAAATTGATATTCTCTTAATTTAGGAAACCAAAATGAATAAGGAAACTTTTGATAATATGATTAAAAATGTTTGGCCAAACACAAAATATTGTGTATGTGATGTAGATGGCACATTTGGAGGAATTTCCTCCCTCTAGAACTCATACAGGTTATTTGGTCAAAAATGCTACAACAATCATAATTGTTTAGAAACTATCTTTGAAGATGGAAGACTAGTGTGAAATGGAACCTTGTTAATATTTATGCTCCTTATACGTGATCTGCTAGAAATATTTTGTGGGACTCCTTGTCAGTGTTCCTTTAAAAAAATTAGAATGTGAAGTGGATGCTTGCGGGGGACTTTAACACCCCCCTCTACCCTTTAGAGAAGCTTGGGGGGATTGATGATTTCTCTGATAGTATGCTAGACTTTGCTAATTTTATCTCCACACAATACCTTTTGGATGTGGAGCTCTCAGGTTCTAAATTTACTTGGTTAAGTAGGCATCTTGAACAAGATCATATACTAGTTAAGTTAGATAGAGTTATGATCTCTAGAGATTGGGATATGTTAGCTAAATTATATTTATCTGCTCTTCCTAGATCCACCTCAGACCATAGTACTCTTATTCAGAATTGGGAGGAAAAAAAGTTTGGTCCCTACCCCTTTAGTATGATATTATGTGGAGTCTCCACCCAAAATTTAAAGATCTAAACAAGATTTGGTGGAACCTTCCTTGTCAAGGTAATCCAATGTTTTGAGTGGCACACAAACTAAAGATAATACAACTTAATGTTCAAGGATGGAAAATAATTAAGTTTGGAAATTTATTTTAGACTAAGGAAAATATCCTTTCAAATCTCAAGTCAATTCAAGAGAAGATGGAAATGGGTGTCATTGATAAAGAAACCTTTTCTAGAGAAAGATAACTAAGGAATGAATGGTTCACTATGGCTAGATAAGACCTAAGATATTTTGGAAACAAAAATATAGGATGCAATGGCTACAAGAATGGGACACAAATATGAAATATTTCAATCAATCGATGTTAAAGCATAGAAGAAGAAATATAATCTACTCTCTGGTTAGAGGCAATGGGGATCTTCTTACCAAGGATGAGGACTTGGAAGCTGAGGCTATCTCCTTCAAAAAATTATGGAAGACATCAGGTCCCCCCTCCCTTTGGGTTGGAAACCCTTTTGGGGGTTATCTCGAGAGTGGTGAACGAGGAAGATCTCAAGTCCTTGGGAAGCAATGTTTCTATGCAAGAGGTTAAATCTATTGTTTTCTCCTTTGGTGCTTTTAAAGCCCTAGGTTTGGATGGTTTTTCTCTAGCCTTTTTTTAAGCTTTTTGGGAAACTATCTCCCAAGATCTCCTTCTTACTGCTAGATATTTATTTAGAGCAAGAAGACTCCTTTGTTAACTTAATTCTACTTACATTGGTCTTGTTCCTAAGAAGGAAGATGCCATCTCCATGTCTAATTACTAGACCCTATCAGTATTTGTAACACATTTTACAAATTTTCCCTAAAATTATAGTTAATAGGCTAAAGCCCCTACTGGATAAAATGATCTATGGAAATAAAAAAGGATTTTTGGTTGCAAGAAAATTTCTAGATGCGTTTATTGTATCCCATGAGATTATTCATTCTATGGACCATTCCAAGAATCCAGGTGTGAACGTTGGTGTTAAACCTGCACAAACACAAAAAACAATCATACAATTAGATCATTATGCAAGTTAAATCAACATTCCCCATAGAATTCATTTGAAATGCACAGAATAAGAAATGGAAATGAAGAACACAAACAAAAACTATCAAATCCTATCTAATGCAAGCAAACTCTCAATCCCATGGGGGAATTGGTGCCATTTTGATGTGGAAAATGGCCCTTTCCCAATCCCTTGTAAGCTTGAATGATGACTTGATGAAGATTGAAGCTCCTTGATGCAATTTTGACATAACCTAGCTATGAAACTTGATAAAAACTATGAAAATGGATAAACAATGGATGAAGCAAATTCAAAATCTCAAGATAATGTCTTTGCATGAAGTTGTGTATCCAAAATCAAAGTGAGAGCCTCTTATTTATAGATAATGTCTTTGGTCATTGTGAAATTAAATGCAATTAGGTGGAATATCAAAATGGATGAAATGACAAGTTGGAGAGAGGAGAAAATGAAGCTAATGCCACTTGTCTTAAGGCAAAAGGACATGTAAGAGGTTTAAATGTCTTGTTGGATGTACAAACCCTTTTGGAGGGATTTTTCAAATTTGGAGAATATTCCAACATTGATGCCTTTTTGAAAGTAATTTAGGATTTAATAAATCAATTAAAACATGATTTTCATGAGCAAGTTGCAAAATATAGAGGATTTAGGTGATTGAGATTAAGATTAATCAAGATTTGATTAATTTAATAGGATATTAGTTGATTTAACCATTTAGATTTAGATTTTTGGATTAATTTAAATCAAAATGAGAGGAATATGATGTAGACTTAATTAAATAAAGATTTTGATTTATTTAATTAAAAGGAGATGATGTTAGATTAAATCAAATAAATATTGATTTATTTAATTTAATAGAATGACTTTGGAGGCTTAATTAAATAAAATGAATTATTTAATTAAATAGAGACTATAGAAGATAATTAAAATAAAATTAATTTATTTAATTAATAGGAGAGGATGAGTTAATCAGATAAATAATGATTTATTTAATTAAGAGATGAAATGTGGTGGATTTAATCAACTACATATTATTCAATTAAGCGATTAGTAAAGGAGATGATTCAGGATGAAGCGGTGTTAGTACAATCAAGATAAGGTGTATAAGATCAATTGGTACATTTTTCGTGTCTACAATAGGTATTGTGTTTAAATTGGACATCTCGAAAGCTTATAATAAGGTTTCTTGGAGCTTTTTATTTGCTATTTTGGAAAAAAATTAAATTAGTAGGAAATTTTTGAGATTAATCAAGGAGTGTCTCCACCACTAGTTACTCTGTCCTTCTTAATGGTGTTCCTACAAGTTAGTTTTTTTGTGGTAAGGGATTGAGGCAAGGTGACCCCATTTCTCCATATCTTTTTATAATTGTTTCTAAAGTTTTGGGTTAGAATCTCCAAAAAAATCGTGATTGTGGTTGTCTACATGGGATTCGTGTTGCTACTTCCCTAGCTCTAGCTTCTCACCAACAATTTGTTGATGACATGATTCTGTTTGGTGTTGTATCAATTGTGGAAGTAGAAAAATGGAAGGAAGTCCTTAAAGAATATGCTAAAGCTTCTGGCTAGTTCATAAATTATAACAAGAGTAAATTGTATTTTTTTAACACTAATCAGTAGGTGAAGGAAAGGATTCTAAGAATATTGGGATATCAGGAAGATGGTATCCCTGATGTTTACCTGGGCCTCCCTCTAAGCACAAAGAAACCTCCTATTTAATTTTGGAACGACATCATTGAGAGAATCCAAATGAAGCTAGCCAACTAGAAAGGAAAATTGGTCTATCAAGTGGGTAAGCTCCAACTCTTAAAGTCTTCTCTCCAAAATGTTCTAGTTTATTACTTATCCATCTTTAAGATGCCAACTTTCATTATGAGAAAGATAGAACAAATCTAGAGGACCTTCCTTTGGATTGGGATAGAAGAAAGGTCAAGGATTTCTCTTGTCAGCTAGGAGAAATTGTGTTCCCCAAAAAAGTTAGGGGGGCTACGGATTAGAAGATTAAAGGTCCATTTAACAAGGCTCTAATAACCAAAATGGGCTAGTATATGATCCAAGGAAGGAAAGATTGGATTGGTATTCTTAGTGCTAAGTATATGAGGAATAAACCCCCTGGTTTCTTGTTGTCCTCTCAAGGAATTCCTAAGGTATGAACCTTTTGGAATAATATTCTTAATTCAAGAAGTATACTACAACAAGGAGCTAGAAGGAAAGAAGGGAAGGGGAGGTCTATCAGTTTTTGGGAAGAAGTGTGGGGAAGAGGTCTTGCTTTGAATTTGGTGGCCCAATTAAATCCTATATGACAAGACCTCACAAGATTATATGGAACTAATCTCTATGGTTATTTTAACTAGTCTAAAGAGATCCCCAAATGGAGAAACTTTAAACAAGATGTCTTAGACCTAAGAACAAGAAGAGGGAGCAATGTGGTGGCTTGTCTCAGGCTATTTTCCACTCTTAACTGCCTAATGGGAGAATGTTGTTTGGCCCTTCAAGGAGGTGAAGATGATTGGATCTAGGGTGATAACCCCTTGACAGGAGATTTCTTTTTCAAAACAACTTATAATGGTTCATATTGGATGAAGCTCTTCCTAACGATCATAACTTTAATTGAAATTTGATCTAGAGTGCAAAATTAATTCCAAAAATTAATTTTTTTTGGTGGGATGCTATGCATGGTAGAATCCTCATTTTTGATGTCCTTAATAGGAAAGGATTTCAATTTTTCAATAGATGTTCCCTTTGTCTAGATGCTAAAGAATCAATTCTTCATATGATTATTCAATACCCTTTTGCAAGAGAAGTTTGGTCTTTAGACCTTCAAAATATTTTGACTAACTGGGTGTTTCTAGGTGATCTGAAAGACCTTGCAATCCAATGGCGCTCTAGCCATTT
Organism: Sequoia sempervirens; assembly: GCA_007258455.2. Taxonomy (NCBI): domain Eukaryota; kingdom Viridiplantae; phylum Streptophyta; class Pinopsida; order Cupressales; family Cupressaceae; genus Sequoia; species Sequoia sempervirens. The sequence goes on along the minus strand of VDFB02000003.1, from coordinate 403,236,556 downwards.
TTTTCATCCAATCATTAAGGAATTATGGTTGCAATTTCCCCCTTTGTTTCTTGACACCTGTGGAAAGAGAGAAATAATAGAATATTTAGGGAGAAGCAAAGGAGCAACAAAGAGGTATTTTATAGCATAACGCAACAAATCATGGAAAAATTAAATTCAAAAGTTTTTTTTCTCAAACATAATGCCAAATTATAAATACCTTGAAGTCAAGCATAAATGGGGACTAAATCATTATTTGAATAAGATTAATTGGGCTGGCATCCTAGATAGGGAAATAACCTTATGGAAACCTCCACTAGGTGACTAGTTAAAATTAAAATTTGATGGTTATTCTAAAGGAAACCCAGGGTTCAGTGCAGCTGGGGGTCTAATAAGAGATAATAAAGGGAGATGTAATGAAGCCTATGCTAAGGGCTTGTGGATTAATACCAGTGTGAAATCAGAGGCTATTTCTTCTTGGAGAGCTATAAAGTGATTAAAGAAACTTGGTTTCACTAAGGCCATAATTGAGGGGGACTCTAAATTGATAATCGAGTTTCTTGGAGGTTAGGCCGAGCCCCTCTAGAAGATAAGAAACTTGATCTGAGACTCAAAATGAGTGATCAATTCTTTGAAATTATACTCTTTGCATGATATATTTAGAGAGGGAAATAGAGATGTTGACTCGGTCTCAAATGTGGGCCTCTCTAATTTCCAATGGATTTTATGAAATTTTAGAAATATATTGCTTCAAATAAAAGACTGGATTCCTAAGGATCATTTGAGAGGGGTCTACTCCAATCATGAGAATGGGGCTTCAAACAATACAGGCTAAAGGGATGAACACTAGTTCGGGGGTTTTGTTAAGTTTTAGCTTTTCCTGCCCTTTTTTGAATTCAAATTATCTAACTCAATTGTTGACGTGTAAATGAAGAGAGGGAATGGGTGTGAACAAAGTATTTTTGTTGGTGTTAGCTTGTTTATGTCATTTAACCATGTGCTTTTATATGGTTTGGAGGTTAATTAAGTCTCAAATGATTAAGAAGGATTGCAAAAAGGGAAAGATTACCCTTGATCAAAATGCTCCTAATGATCCCATGATCTTGGAAAAGATAAGAAATAATGGAAAGGTGAGTTTTAATAGGACTAAGCCTTATAATATTATTTCCCTTAACTTGGGTCATCATTTAAATCATATATGGTATAGCGAGGGGGTCTCTTTGACAAGACCTTTTATTTAATTTTTCCTTTCTCAAAGGTCTTGAGACTTAATTTAATCATGCTCATGGGATTGCGAAGTATTTCTATAAAGGTTTCTAGCATGTTTTCAAAGCCTCCTTCTAACAGATGTCACTTCAAAAGGCCCTGGAGCTGTAAATGGAAATTAATAACCTTAATCATTATTAATATGAGCACATTTAGTCACATGGATTCTAGGTGTTGGCCTAAGATCATGGATATCCAACCTAAGATTTATATGGCTTCAAATCATGATAAGAAATTAATTAAACATTTTGATGGATCTTTCCAAAATGGTAGAGTTTTTGGTGGGGGATTTTTAGTGGATGTGTGGGCCTCTAATTTTTCCCTAAGTGGATGTGAGTGTTATCATATTCTGCAAAGTACTAACCCCTCTCTCACTGTAGCAATCACTAGTATTGAAGGTAAACAGTTTATTTTATCTTGCAGTCATAGTAAAATCATGGAGGGTCTGAGGAAGCGATATGAGCCACTCTTCTGTGTGCCATTACACCAAAACATTGAGCTCTAGAGGTTCTTTCAAAATTTTGGAATGATCCCCTTCTTCATGGAAATGAAGGGTTACAATGATGATATTACTATGATGTTCTACAATTCTTGGCATGAAGACATAGTTAAAATTGGCAATATAACATTTGTGTTGACTCCTAGGTTGATAGTGGAGGTGACTAGCTTAGAGTGTAGTGGTTTGAAAGTGGTGAAGATTAGTAATGGAAACTATCAAAGATTCATTGATAGTTTCCCTGAAGGATGGGATAAACTTCAACACTACCAAAACGAATATGGTAGAGAAATGCTCGAGACTCCATATGGGGTGGTCAATGAGCATATTATGAAACAGTTCACACTAGAAGGTAGGTATACTACTATCCATAGGTACACTTTCCTTTTCTCAACCATATTAGGAGGAATGAAAAGATGAATATTCCATTTTTCTTTCTTTCTTCCCCTTAAGTAGTGCAAAGCTAAAGGGGCTTCATCGCCTCTTCACTAGGGCCTAATCTTAGATTGTATAATTATGTCTTTGCTAATATGCCCCTGCCTAGACCATGAATGGAAATTGACCAAGGGTAAAAATATTTGCTTTGAAGAACCAGAAGATGAACCTTCAAAAGAAGAGGGGCCCTTAGACCTTAGGAAGAAAGAAATTGCTATGGTTCTTGGTGAGGAGCTTGAGGAGGACTCTATTAGCAGTGAAGAAGAGGATGAGGAGGAGGGTGCTAATCAAGAGTTTGTGTAAGACTCAAAGGGTATTGAGGACGAAGGAGACCAAAAAATAGAAAAAGAAATAGAAGAGGTGGATAAATGCAAGCCATAGAAGATGTGAATATGCAAGCCACAAAGGCCCCTAAAAATGAAATGGAGTAGGAAAGATGTCCTTTGATTATTATAAGACCTAGTTTTGTGAGCTGCAGGAAAAAGTTAACAGGATGGACAAAGTGTTCAACAATATGACTTCTATCACTTTGGGAATCATGAGAAGGGCAATATTTGGAATGGTAAACAACATGGCTAAATTTAGGAAAGGGAAAGGGAGGAAGAATCCCTCTCAGGAAGTGGAGATGCAACTAAAGGAAAAAGCAACTAAAGAGATGGATGCATGGAGTAAGGAGCTAGGGCAGTTGAATATGGAATGAGACTTGATTTGTAGTCTCATAAATTAGTTTGGGTTAGTTGTCTCTTTGGTATATGGATTGCAAGCCTTGGTTTTAGTTTGATTTGTGAGCCCTTTTGTTTAATCTAGTTTAATATTTTTTGGTTGTTTTATTTGAACTTTATAATTCTCTCCTAGTGATGTCTGTTTCTTGACCGATTGGCTTGTTGCTATTTTGTTTGGTTTCTATCCATTTTTTTGGTGTGGCTATTTTGTTGTTGATGAACTGTTGGCCGTGAGGCTTGTCCTTTGTTCTTTGTCTGAGTTTAGGGGCCCTTTCTCCTACTTTTTTAATCAAAATAATTTAAATAGAATTATTTTAATTAACAAATTGTCAATTTTGATAACCTAATTCACATTCCTACCCCTCTCGAGCAATTAGTGATGGAGAGCAAAGGCGGTAATAGGCACAAGCCTAGTTATTTGAATTCAGCTTGAGGCAATTCAAATGATGAAGGGAATGATGATGGTAGTCTAGTGGAATTGGGGCTCTGCTTTCTTGCAGATCTTGTGTGTTTGGCATCTCTCTGGCCTTCTCGCTATGCTGTGGGAGTGGCTTGTGGTCTTTTGGCCTAGTTTGGAGGTCATCTCTTTTGAGTGTGGTTGTCTTTTCTAGTTTGAGCTCATTGCTGCTTGTTTCCTTGGCTGCGAATGCCCCTATGGACCAACATTAGCTTGTGTTGGTGCTGCTCTTGTCTTGTTCTAATCCTGTGTTGTTGGGCTCTTAGGGTTAGCGGGTGTGCCCTTGTTTTGGGCTATCCTATGGTTTGGAGTTGTTTGACATAAGGATTTTTTCCTTAAAAATATTTATGGTTGATTTCTTATGGAGGGGCATTTCTATTGCCCAGTTTTTGTTTCTTGGGCTCTTTATCTTTGTTGCTAGGCTCCCTTTGTGGCTAGTTGAGTCTACTTTTCTAAAGGGGGTTGTCTTTTGTTCTTGGCTTCGAGTTGTATAATGGTGGAGCCTACTGGTGTTCCTATTTGGAACCTTTTTGTACTCCTTTCAATTTGAGAAGTTCTCTTTTTCTAAGGAATTTTTTGTGGAGCTTTCTTGGCTCTTGGTTTCCTGGTTGAAGGATCCCTGTTCTCTGGTGTTGGGTGTTGCCTTGTTATTTCTGTTGGTTCCTTGGCTTATGTTGGCCTATTTGAGGGCATCTTCTATTGCTTCTCTTATTTTTGAGGAAGCTTTGTTTAAGGTTATTTTTTAGTATCCCCTTTTGAATATAAAGATATTGAGGTATTTAGGGGAAAATTCTTATTTCTGGTGGATGATGAAGCCGTTTCATCTACTTATTCTGAAGGCTCAAGTGTAGTGCCCCTCCACGATTCACCTTATCAATGTTGTCAGTTGGTCTTGCTTTTGACCATGCTTCGTAATTAGGTATTTTTTGGTATTTGGCTTATTTTATTGATAAATTTTGTTTTTGTTATTTGTTACATTAAAATAAAATTATTAAATTAATAAGGAATTCGTGATAAGAAAATATAAAACATGTAATCATAGTTTATGATAAAATAAATTATTTTGCAATAGTGTAGTTAATAAATAAAATATTATAAAAAATGAGTTATGAAGTTGATTATTAAATTAGAGAATGCCTTGATAAATAAATAAATAAATAAAATTGCATGTTGGCGGTTATAAGTAATAAATAGAAAAATTAATGGGAAAAATGAAAAGTAAGGATTCTTCAGTTACAAATTCTAAAATTAGAACAGGAAATTTCAAATCGTTGTTGAAATTAATTATTTCCTAAAAGTGATATATTTGCATGGAATTTTTTAGTAGTTATTTTTGGGGGGATTTTCGTTGGCTTTTGGGGGGAAAAAAACATGTTTTTGTGAGTTATCGCAGAGATGAATATATTATGTGAATGTTGACATGGAAATGAGCTGAGGAGACAACACTCAGGGACACCTTTCGAGACATGGCTGGATAGTATTTTTTTTTGGTGTGTTAAGGCGCTGGGAATTCTATTTTTTTTAGCCTGGGCGATACAAGTTTAGGAAATTTTGGACGAATTTAATGCAAAGGGAACGGTGTATATTAGAGGTTAGTGGTGCAAGAAGAGCATAATCCATCAACGATTATGAAGTTGGCGTGCGAAATACTAAGGGTGCAAAAACAGCTATGCAAAACATCAAAAGAAGGATGTGACATTGTTGAAAGAAGACCCAATTTACAAGTCTGCAAGTTAATGCATATGCATTGTAAGCATATCTAATTAGGTACTAGCACCCTCAGAGCTTTTGATGGATGCGTACGCCCTGCACCAGGTTATCTAGAAGGCTAGATTGAGCTATAAGAAGTTCTAGTATGCTTGGTTAAGAATGCGGTAGATCTTGGGTATGTTCGGCCTGGACGAAATCTGCTAGGAGGAGACCCTTATGAATTGAGGCATCTTGCGATATGGAGAGGTAAGAGTTATTTTTACTCTACAACTACATTCTGTGTAACCGCTATCATTTTATGGAATGTATGGGTTGGGAGATGGACATAGTTGGACCTTAGAGCAACAAACATTATCTTATACTAATCGGCCCGGTCTTTATCCAATGCTTTCCCGAAGCCTCTGCACTTGCATGCAAGTCTATGCCACCGCAAAAGGTTTCAACACTGTCATTGCACTTCCATTCGAAATATCTCTCTCTTCCTTCTTGCTAGTCCTGCCTTATTTCTTTACCTTATTTTGGTATACTTAATAGAAAATTGCCACTTTAGAATGATTTGGTCAGATACTTGTTTTTACAATAGTAAAACAATGTGTTTATGACTTTCTAATACCCATCCTATCTATAGGTTGTAGTAATCATACTCGGAAGGATATCTTAATTACTTCATTTGATAAAACACTTTTCGGGTTTTCACCAGATTTACACACTTGTAATGCATGTGAATAAGTTATTATGAAAACTTGTTTGTAATGAAGGAAAAATCACTTGTGAGGGATGTAAGAGCGAACAACTTCTTCTTCCATGTCAAAGTTTTTCTTGAGAATATAGGTCTGTAGAGGAGATTGTTGGAAAACCAGTAAGAAAGAAGCCATCTTGTTCATTGGTAATAATCTGTACTGAGAAATACTTTTGGAAAACAACTCATAGCAACATAAGAATATTACAAATGACATAGTTCACCTTAGATAATGTGCTTCTCTATGCTTACACTATTCTTTTCTTTCTCTCTACTAATGGATGCCATATCATTGGCTATGCGTATGTATTTTAGAAGGTTTCCTTGTGCATGACCGAATTCCTCCACTGAATCTTAGTTCCTATTTTTAAAATGATGGAAATGGTTCAAATCTCTAAAAAGAATTTCTCTTGCAACAAACGTAGAGATGGATTTAGATACAAGGTGGTAATCAAATCATACTCGAAGGTTCTTAATGTTGATTTTTTTAGTTCGAAAGGTGGGATGTGGGTTTGTTTTAAAACAACTTGAGTTGATATGCTTTAAATCACTTTAAAGCAACTAGAGTTAGATATGCTTTAAAACAATTTGAGTTGGATTTTTAGCAACAACAAGATTTTTATTCTTTAATAGAATGTTTTCGAGTTTGTGAGGATAAGATAAATCCAAGAGTGATTTTATATCTAATTAAAGCCAAAGAAAGCAAGGAAAGATTCTTTCCTTGCACGCTAAGTAAAGTAGCTAGGCTCTATAAATATAAGATTGCTGAAGCAAACTCATATTGTATTTTCGAAAGAAAAGTTTGCTATTAGGCTAAATAGAAGATCCAACATTTGCAGGTTTTTCCCCACATTGGGGTTTCCTGGATAAATTTGTGTTATTGTCTTTTTGTGATTGGCTTCACGTTAATTTTGCTTCCATTGTTATTAGTTGTTATTTAACCTAGTGTATTAATTGTTATAAATCAGATTTCTTTTCTATGAATTTATTGTGCAATTAATCTGTAGTTGGGTTATAAGAAATTAACATGGTATCAGAGCTCTAAACTCTGAATACGAAGCCAAGATTTGTGACGCTGATTTAAAGAAAAAAAATCAGATTTTCATCTCCAGTTCTTTTGTGGCTATGGCAACTAGTGTTCAATATGAGGACAGGCTTGAGGGTGCATCTAACTTCTTGCAGTGGAAGGTTCATATTATATTTGTTCTCAAGGAGAATAGGCTATGGATCTATTCTAGTACAGAAGTGACACCACCAACAAATGATCCTGTTGCCTTAGATTCGCATGAAGTCAAAGAGGCCAAGGATCAGAGGATTATCCTAGATGGAGTAAGAGATCATTTAATTCCTCATTTATCGAGGAAAGACCCCACCAAGGAGATGTGGGATACGCTCACAAAACTTTATCAGAGTGACTATCAGAGTCGTAAGATGATGCTCAAGGACAAATTGCATAATACCAAGATGTCCAAAGGCAAGAGTGTGACCTCTTACTTGTCCAAGCTAACACAGGTCAAAAATGATCTTGCTGCTATTGGAGAGATGATTAATGAAGATGAGTTGGTGCGTATAGCCTTGAATGGTTTTTCAAATCATTGGGAAGTGTTTGTCAAGTGTGTTGTTGGCAGAGATCAGCTACCTAATTGGGAAAGACTTTGGGATGATTTTGTTTAGGAGGAGATCCGTGAAGGTGCTCATTGAGGAGATCAGATGAAGGGTCAAGATGAAGAAAATCTTGCTCTTGCAGGCAAGAGTAAGAAGAAGTCCAATAAAGAGAAATCAGAAGGTTATTTCAAGAGTGGGAACAAGAAAGATCTGAGCAAGATTAATTTTTTTTGCTGCCATCAGATGGGTCACTATGCCAGTCAGTGTCCAAATAGGAAAAATAAGGACAAGCAGAAGAAGCAATTTGCTGCTACAGCTGAGGTGGACAAGTTTGTATCATGATTTGAGAATGAGTTTTCACTCATCGCCTATCTCTCAAGTTCAATTGCCAACAGGGTATGGTATATTGACAGTGGGACTTCTCACCACATGATGAGAGTCAGAGAATGTTTCACCAAGTTGGAGGAAAAGAAGTTGGATTTCTATATTGAGCTCAGAGACAATGCCAAGTACCATGCAACTGGTATTGGCACCGTCAAGTTTTAGAGGGAGTCTGGCAAACCTTTGTTGGTGGAGGATGTGTTGTATGTCCCTGGCATGACAAATAATTTAATCTCAGTTTCTGATTTGGAAGACAAGGGTTACATCGTGACCTTTGAGAGGGGAAAAGTCTATATTCGTCCCAAAAATTCCAAGGTTGCAAAAGTGATTGGAGTCAGGCATGGTAGCTTGTTTCAGTTACAATTTGAGCTAGCACATGCATTGGTTAGTAGCTGTAAAGGGATAGGAGAATTGTGGAATAGGAGGATGGCTCACCTTCACCATGGAGCACTTAATATTCTTAAGGGAATAGTGACGGGTCTACCTGAGATGAAGACAAAAAAGCATGATGTGTGCAAGGGTTGTGCTCTTTGGAAATATGCCAAGACTAGTTTTCCAAGTAGCGACAATAGATTTGAAGGGATTTTGGATCTTGTACATTCAGATGTGTGTGGGCCCATGCCAACAAAATCCTTGAACAGATATTAGTATTATGTTACCTTCATTGATGATTTCTCTAGAAAGACATGGATATATTTCATGAAGAATAAAGATGAAGTCTTCAGTAGGTTCAAAGAGTTTAAGGATCTCGTGGAGAACCAAACAGGGAGGAAGATCAAGATATTGAGGCTTGATAATGGAGGCAAGTATACCTCGAATGCCTTCAAAGATTTTTGTTCTTAGGAGGGTATTAAGAAAGAGTTGATAGTTTCGTACAACCCTCAACAAAATGGGGTTGCTGAATGGAAGAACAAGGCTATAGTTGGAGCAGCCAAGGCCATGCTTCATTATCAAGATTTTCCTTGGTTCTTATGGGTAGAAGATTGCAACACAACTGTGTATTTGTAGAATAGGAGCCCTCACAAAGTGTTGGGCAAGTTGAATCCATAAGAGGCGTTCTCTGGTAAGAAACCAGACTTGGGGCACATTCGCATCTTTGGATGCCTTGTGTATTGTCACATTCCTATTGAGAAGAGAACCAATTGGAACCTACTGCAGAGAAGGGTATCCTTGTTGGGTATAGTGAAACTTCTAAGGCTTATCAGGTTTACATTCTTGCTCTTAGGAAAATAGTTGTTCGCAGAGATGTGAAGTTTGAGGAAGAGAGGGCTCTTCAGAAATCTAGCAACTTGATGAATGAGGGGGAGCAATCACCCATAGTTGAGGCAACACAATTTCCTCAAACTTCAGTCACACAAGCTGGAGAGCAAAGCGAGCAGGCCGAGTAGGGTGATTAGAAGGAGGAATCAATAATTCCTCAGCCTCAGATTCCTATTACAGAGAAGAGGAGAAACATGGTAGCTGAGCAGACATTGAGAGAGGCTCAAGAATATGTAGGTGATCCTTAAGATTCAGTCAAACAGAGAAGGGCTCCCAGACGTTATTCTAATTATGTTGCACTTATGAGTGAATTAATTGAAGTAGAGCCTTCCAACTTTCAAGAGGTGTCCAAACACCAAGTATGGAGGGATGCCATGGTGGAAGAGTATTCTTCCATCATGAAGAACAATGTGTGGGAGGTAGTACCAAGACCAGAAGATAAGTTTATGGTGGGCTTGAGATGGTTGCATAAGATTAAGCATGTTACAGACGGTAGTGTGGAGAAGTTCAAAGCCCGGTTTGTGGCTAAGGGGTTTTCTCAGAAGGAAGGAGTCGACTATGATGAGACTTTTGCTCCAGTAGCCATGTACTCATCCATAAGAGCTATCATTTCTATAGCAGCACAAATGGGTTGGAGGATTCACTAAATGGATGTAAAGACAACCTTCCTGAATGGAGTGATTGAGGAAGAGATTTACATAGAGTAGCTAGAAGGATTTGAAGTACATGAGAGGGATTCTCATGTATCTAGGTTGAAAGAGCATTGTATGGACTCAAGTAAGCTCCCAGGGCATGGTATTCACGTATTGACAGTTACTTGCAGAGTGTGGGCTTCATCAAGAGCGAGGTGGATCCGAACCTATACTATTTTTTAGGTGAAGGGCGAAGTTCTCATATTGTTGTTATATGTTGATGACCTATTTCTCTTAGGGTCAGAGGAGCTCATAGCACATTGCAAGCAGGATCTTGCAGGAGAGTTTGAGATGAAGGACTTGGGGTTAATGCACTACTTTCTGGGATTGGAGTTGTGGCAGAAAGAGGGAGAGATCTTCCTTGGACAAGGGAAGTACTTAATTGATATCTTGAAGCGATTTAGAATGGAGAATTGTAAGCCCATGTCAACGCCACTTGTGACCAATTGGAAGAAGATTGATGCTTCTAGATTAGAGGTAGTGGACCGAACTTTATACAAACAGTTGATAGGTTCTCTTATGTATCTGGTCAACACCAGGCCAAACATTTGTTTTGCAATGAACTCACTCAATTAGTTTATGGTGGAACCTAAATGTGTGCACTGGATAGCTACGAAACATGTTTTGAGATATCTTCGAGGCATAGTTGATTATGGGCTGAAGTATGTTCAACAGGATGGAGTGAAGCTCGAGGGGTTTACCGATGTAGATTGGGCAGGCAGTACAACTAATCAAAAGAGCACTTCAGGGTGCAGTTTCAGTTTGGGATCAAGAGTAGTCTCTTGGTACAGCAGGAAACAAAAGTTAGTTGCATTGAGTTCTGCAGAGGCCGAGTATATGGCAGCCAGTATGGCTACATGTGAGGCTATCTGGCTTCAGAAACTTCTAGTTGGGCTCTCTGATCAAGAGTTGGATCCTATAGTCATTTACTACAATAGTCAGAGTTGTATCAAACTCTCTGAGAATCTAGTGTTTCATGACAACTCAAAGCACATTGAGATCAAGTACCACTTCATCAGATATTGTATGGAGAAGGGGATAATGAAGCTCCATTACATTCTTACGGATGAACAAATAGCAAATATCCTGACGAAGGCCTTGATGAAGAGTAAGTTTGAATTCTTCAGGGACATGTTGGGTGTGGTGCAGAACACCTTCTTCGCTAAGAGGGAGTGTTGATTTTTTTAGCTCGAAAGGTGGGATGTGGATTTTTTTTAAAGCAACTTGAGTTAGATATGATTTAAAACAATTCGAGTTGGATTTTTAGCAACAATAGGATTTTTATTCTTTAATAGTATGTTTTCGAGTTTGTGAGGATAAGATAAATCCAAGAGTGATTTTATATCTAATTAAAGCCAAAGAAAGCAAGGAAAGATTCTTTCCTTACATGCTAAGTAAAGTAGCTGGGCTCTATAAATATAAGATTGTTGTAGCAAACTCATATTGTATTTTTGAAAGAAAATTTTTCTATTAGGCTGAATAAAAGATCCAACATTTGCATGTTTTTCCTTGCATTGGGGTTTCCTAGGTAAATTTGTGTTATTATCTTTTTTTGATTGCCTTCATGTTATTTTTGCTTCCGCTATTATTAGTTGTTATTTAACCAAGTGTATTAATTGTTATAAATCAGATTTCTTTTTTGTGAATTTATTGTGCAATTAATCTGTAGTTGGGTTATAAGAAATTAACACTTAACAACTCTAATAGTTGCTCTTGGGGTAGGTTTAAAAAATCAAACGCAAATTCCATCTCCTCACTATGGTGGTAGATAAATAATTCTTTTCCTCCTTTTCCATAACTTTAGGTAAATGTCTTGAATCTAGAATATACCCTGCCACTTTCATCTGCCAAGCCAATTTCTCCCAAATATTTCTTGCACAATTATACCATTGGATGTAAGGCTCTCTTGATCCTCCTATTATCTTTCCTAGTTGGTTTCCCTCTCTAAGGCCGACATACTTAGAATATCTTTGTGTTTCTAGGGCCAATAGAATTAGAGTATTTCTATGTGTTTCTTTGGCTAATAGAATTAGAGTATACTATGTTTATTTGGCTGATAAAATATAGAGTGTATCATTGTGTCTATGGCCAATAGTCTTAGATTACCTCTATGTATATGGCCGATGAACCTGTTATATCTTTGTGAGTATATAAGGTAGATAAGCCTAGTAAATGCCATGTGCATAAGGCTAATGAGTATACTATTCTTATGTGTGAGACTCAACCATTAAGCTTTTTATATTACCGAGTCAACTTAAGGCCAAATAGCCTTTGCAATCTATGTTATATGGCAAAGACTAGCTAAGATTTATAATCTATTAGTATTTAGAGATAGGCGTATCTTTGTTTAGTATCAAGGACTATATTCCCTTATTATTGTTACCCATTTTTGCTACTAGCCCAAATAGGTGATGCTGTTTATGTTTTACAAGCAAAAAAAAGGGTACATTTTTAACTTTGCTATGTCACATTCATTTGCATAAAGAAATATTAGAAGACTACAATAATACATTGCCTCATGTAGATGCATATAACATAACATAGGAAAAAGTGCACAATCTTTCCAAAATGTAGTCTTTATTGATAATGATAAGTGTATAGTGTCCCTCACAAGCTGAGGGACTAACCATTTTAATGCATATAAAGAAAACACTATACATTTACACATACAAAGAAAAAGAATGCATATAAAGAGAAGGGGGACCTATCATTTCCTAAATGATGAATCCTAGTTGCCTTGTCCTGCACCGCCTTCAGTCTCTCCTGCTTGTCCTACTTCTAGTTGATGCTCTCTTTGTTGCCCCTAGGTTCCCTGCATCTATAAGAAGAGTGCTATTAGAGAAATGAAGGGTCACCAATAAAATTATGTGAAAACATCCATAAACATATAATTTGATCTTCATAAGCATTAAAATAGATAGCATACCATAGGTTTCCGAGAAAACAAAAGAGTTATCAAACACACCTATCATATGCTCTATTTATCTAACATGTTTTCTCCTTGTGCAAATATAGGAAAAATATTTGTTACTATTTAGATTTAGCTGATTACAACATGTGGAGTAAAATGTGGCTCTGACAAGGGTTGATCCCAACATGCTACCCTCTTGTGTTTTAGGAGAGATAGGAAATTGAGAAACTTGATCAAATTAATGATAAACCTATTCTTGATGCATTAAATCAATACAAAATAATACCAGTTGATCAAATTTCATTATCAGATTCAAAAGATGCAACAAAACGGTGAATTATCAAGAAAGATTACTCTTCATCTTTTCACAGTTAGTCAAACAATAGACTACCATCATGCTAGTTAAAGGGGTAGTCATCTCTTCTTGGAAATAATACTCTGTTGGATATGTATTTCAATGTGCTTAAGTGGATCCAAAGTTCATTTTAATAATGATATGAATTGTATTTCATTGTAAACATTTTCAAGGAGCTAGTAAAGAAGGGAACAAGAACAAGGACAACAATCGTTGAAATATGAAACAATTTGTCTCTTCCCAAGAAATAAATGCTTTCTGTGATAATGGTGAAAATTGAAGCACAGATGCATCAAGTTCAATTATGGATAATCACATAGTAGAGGAGCTATCAAGTCCTATTGGGAGCTATCATGAGTTAGATGGAGTAGCATAGGGAGTGAGCAATTGAATGCAAGGCCAAAGCCATCATGTCAGTATGTTGTCCCGAAGAGAAATGCATGAGAAAGGAAAGCACATTAATGCAGATGAGTAACTAAAATGCATTGGTAATCATTTTGCTACTAATACAATGAGTATTCACAAAAAATAGGAGGCATGAAATGGTAAAGACAACCTACTAATTATAAAGAGCAATTCTTATACAACTAATTAGGTATCAAAGATGTCTTCATTTAATAACAATGGATATGGTATTTTTCTACATTGAAAGGGTAGTATGCTATTAGAAAGAAAGATGAAAGAATGGCATAGAAGAGGAAAGCATTCTCAAAATTGAGTAATGATCAATCTGAAAAGGACAGTCCACAATGAATGTATGTTGCAAGACAACAAGGGAGGGATTTCTTGGTTTCAAAGAGGAACTATCAAACAATGTCCAAGCATAATCAGTAAGCCATGAAGCTACAAAGGGTAGTCATTGCATTAAAAGAGGAGCAGAAGCTAAGGTTGAAAGGTTAAAGGAAATTACCTCCATAATAGTAATTCACAACTACACAATGGTGCAGATGGAAGCCTTCATGATTGGCTCATTTGAAAATAAAGAGATGCATTGTAAGTCAAACATGCAGCCATTGAAGGATTGTTATAAAATACCCTTAAAGGTCTATCATACAGACATGCAATGTGAAATTCAATGAAGGCAGCCAAAAGAGACCTTAAAATTTCTATGCAAGATTAAATGACAATATGATTTTTGTATGTTTCTCACCTTTCACTGTCCATACAATGACCATTGAAGGAGTAGTTTTTAGTGATGAATTCAAGGTCAATGTATTGAAGTGCATATGATGAAAAAAGTGCATTCATGATTATTTTCTTTTATTTCAATGGAGAAGCCATCCCCATTAAGAACAATCATAGTAATATTAATGCATGAAGGGCATGATCATGACAGTCAATGAAGGAGTGAGTATTTGAAAGCATTAGAAATAAATGTACCAACATTGTGAGTGCAAAGCTAGAAGGCTATATCAAAGAAATAGAGTCATTTAAATAAGAAACTATGATGATCTATTACTTTGTTTATGTAGAACTCCTAACTCTAACTTCACATACAGTGCATACAAACATAGTGTTGCTAGGTGGGAATTAAAGCAACACAAGGTGAGCAAGATAGTGTCATAAAAGCATCATATCATGGGAAGATGGAAGAGTATCATGAATAGAAGCATGCATCTTTGAATCAATAGTACTCACAAAAGAATGGAGATAGACATGGGTACCATGCTTTTCAAGACTTATCTTATAATAAAAAAACAAGGTAAGGATAGTCTTCCAATGTCACTTTAATAGGGGTAGAATTTAGAACATGCTTAAAAAATAAATCTACAGTTTCAGCAGCACACAAAACCAATTATATTTTAAGCATTTGATGAGCCAGGGCTAGACTAGAACTATATCATATGAATACCCATGTTCTCTGTATGTCAAAAGCTTTAAAGGAAATAAGAGAAGTTTGTTACAATGGATAGTTGAGCATATGTAGTAGAAAAGGTATCTTAAGTAGATGCTTATCAATTTCTCGGTGTTTTATTAGTTTCTTTGATCTCAGTAGAAGGAACTTGTGAGGATGAAAATGAAGCCATTAGAATTCAAGAGCAAAGAACATAAAACATTTTTTCCTTCATACTAAGATAAGCACATATTGATGGTTTCATTTGTCTTGGAAACTATAAGTGAATCCATTAATTTATATCTATATTGTACAATGGTATGGAGTCATTTAACAATTCTTTTTCTCTTCACAGAAATAGATTTTTTCAAGTGAACCCATGTGTGCAAATGGATGAAGCACAAAAAAATACAAAGGAATGTAAACCCTAGGCTGAGCCATGGCCTTTTTTTTGAAAAGGAAAAAGGTAGATTTTAGGGGTATGAGAGTTGCTTCAACAAGCAATGAGGATGATCTGAACATTAAAAAGAACAAAACCATCAAGCCATATGCAACAGAGAAACCAAAATAGCCATGAGGTCAAAAGCAAGGAAACCCTTGAGCTAGGGTTTTGCAGAAGTAAAGAATCCTAAACACATAAGATACAAAAAATGCATCAAAATCCCAATTGGTACTCTCATGGCTACGACCTGAGAGAGTCATTTATTTTCACAAAGGATGCAAACCCAAATGCATAGAATGGAAAAGTCACAACTTGTAGGTTGGAGAGAGATAGTTTTCATGAAATATTGAAAAGCCCCAGTTGTGTCTTCATGGCCGTGGCCTAAAGAGGTAGTTTTTGTCACAAAATAAAAGAACCCACTTGGGGTTTATATAAGGAAATTTCACACTTAGAATACATGAAAAAATAGAAAAATGAAAAGAGGAGAGAATGTAGTTTCTGGGTATCTGCAATAATCATGGCCTTGGCCATGGAAATCACAAGAAGGTATTTTCATTTTGCTAGGAAACTGAAGTATCCACAGAAAATATGAGATTTTCTCAATGGGTATCAAACATTTTTCTTTAAAAGTTATAAAAGGTGTAGTAAATGCATGAATAAGGTTTCATTTTCAATTATAGAAGATTAAAATTTTGTACAAGGTTGTGAAGTATTGAAAATTCACAAAAGTCAAAGAAATCTCCATTATTGTTCTATACAATAAACTCAAAGAAAACACTTGCAAATTGATGAGGTTGTGGCCATGATAGGAAAACTGAGATACATATTAGCAGAGAGCTTACCTAATCTTGATATTGCTAATTTTTCATTAAATATGCAAGTTTTCACCATTAAAAACCTCCATTAAAGCTTCAGAAACCCCAATCATGGCGGCCAAAGGCAAGCAAATATTTCACAAATGATTCAAGTAAGATAAAATACATCAGGAAAATGTGCATGGCCATAGCCTTGAAAGCTTGAATGGCATTCAAAATGAAGGAAAAATCCTAATTATATCAAGGAATAATAGTTACCTTGATTTTCTAGCAATGAATCTTCAAAAATCATTCAAAAATCACCCTGAGATCACTTAGAAAATCCCATGATGAAACCCTTGGTTGGTGGCAGAGAGCTTCAAGAAATTTCGATGATAAAATGAAATGATTTTCTCTCATTTGCTTTATTTTGTTTTAGGGTTTCTACCCTAATGAGGTCGACAACAAAGGTATTTTTTACCTTTCGTTTAAATTTTTTTGCAACGAACTATTGTATGTCGTGGCCTAGGTTGTGCCTTAGTAAATTTCATGTACCCTTAAATATTGCAAGTCTTTAATAGACTTAATTTTTTGTTTTCAAACTCTCATCACTGTGCATAAAATTCTTTCAAGACTTATGTTTTGCATTAGGCTAACCCTTGTTTTCTATTGGTTATAAAATGTGTGACATTTTAATTATGTATAAATCACTTAATTATGAATTTTATTTCAAATGCAAAATAATGGCGAGTAATTCCTTTGGGGAGATTGAGTTAGGTTTGATACTCTTGCAAGCCTTTACGAGTGGTTGAGACAATTGTTATTATTTTGCATTTATTCTGAACATTTGTAGAACACTATTTAAGTGATGTTTCTATAAATCACTTTATTTGATGTTATTCATAATGCAAAATTTTGATGTGTGTGTTTGCTACATTAAATTTCAATGAATAGTAGGGCCTTTTATTTTGAAATTTATAAAGCATTTTTGATTAAATGATGTTATTATAACTCACTTAATCAAATCGTTATCTTAAATGCAAAATAAGGTCTTATGCTTTTGCAAACACACAAGGAGCATGAATCAAAGCATCTTGGAAACATAATGACAAACTCGCCAACATGGGAAATGTGTGTGAGTTTTATCTTTGACTGATTTTGGAGGGAATGAGCCATTTGGAGGAAGTTTTTCCATTCTTTTAGTGTGAATTGGGTCTTGGCTTGAGTTTGCTTCATTTGGATGACATTTTGGAGGAGTTTTAGAAGGCTCTTTTTTGGCCTTTCTGTTGCATCTAACCAGGAGTTTCTAGAATGACATGTGTGAGATAGTTGTTTGAATTTTTGCATAAGTAACTTCAAATAGAGTTGTTGAAGTAGTTCTTTCTTTCTAGCAGTGTGGTATCTTGTTCTCTAGAGTTATCTTTTTAGCAAGACTAGATTGTAACTCTTTTGAAAAATTTGTATACCAACGAGTACCTTGGATATCAATGATATTGAATATTTTTCCTTCTCATTTCATTCTTTATTGCATGTATCTATTGATTGATCAAGTTACTTGTGAAATTTATCCTTTCCTTGTAATTTTGTCTCATGTTAAGCACCCTTTGTAGAAAAGTATGTTGTTGCAGGTTATAAGTTGTGTTGTGAATGCAAATGCCTTTTAGTTGTGAAATTTCTTTCCCTTTAGGAGTTTAGCTTTAAAACTTTCTTATAAAACACTTATGCAAGAATACATACAAAATGAGTTGTGTAAGCCAAGATTTGTCATATTTTGAATTGTGTGCAATCCGTTTATAGGTCTTAGTTAGTGTTTGGTGTATCACTCTTTGAAGCTTTCAATTAACTTTCATTTTCATGTTTCTTTCTTACTCTTTCTTCAGAAAAGCATTAGTTTAGTAGTAGTTTAGGTGACACCATTTAGAATCCATCCTTATTTGTAGGTCCACTCCAAGCTTAGGTGACCCAAAACCTCAGAGTGTTCCCATGTTGCTTGAAATTTTTTGAGTTCTACAACTTGGTAGGGGTGCAAATTTGAGGAGTTAACAGTTTTGGCATGTCTGGTGGGACTGTTCTAATTAGGATAGTTTAGAAAATATATGTGTTTTGCTGATTTTGATATGCAACCAACAAAATAAATAAAAATAAGAGGAAGTTTTGTTCCTTTTGAATACTTGCAGCTGTTATCACCTAGGAGAAGAGGAAGACTAACAAAAAGAGTTTTTGTTTCATCAATAAAAAAAATTTCAACTCCACCTGCAGTGAGAGGTTCAAATCCTCCTGTGAGACAACAAACCTTGGTTCCACCAATTTGATAGTTCCAAGGAATCAAGATTTTGTTACTTTTAATGGAGGAAACCTGCTACAAATATCCCAACATGATGATATTACCATGGCCACCCTTAAGAGTATTCCATATTTTTCAGGTGAGGATCAAGCCACACTAGTTGAGCACATCAAGGATGTATCAAGTTTGTGTTTAGTGCAACATATAAGACAAGAAAATGTTGCTTTGAGGCTACTAGCAACATCTTTTAAGGGAAAGGCACTTCAATGGTTCATGGGTTTAGTAGTTAACTCCATTAGAACATGGGATGAGCTAGGTGAAGTGTTATACAAGCAATTGGAAGATAAGTATGACAACTTGTCATTAGTGGAGTAGCTTACCACTATCAAGTGAGCTTCCCATGAATGGATGACAGACTTCAACTTCCATTTCCAAAGAACATGGGATAAAATTCCAGAAACTACAAGGCCTCCAATTGAGTATGCTTTTCTTTACTTTTTAAGAGCCTTAAATACTGAAATTACTATTATGATACAATCCATGGGTGGAAACACATTGCCATTATCTTATGACATAGCTATAAGAGCTTAAAATAACCTCATATAGGATGGAAGAATTGCTCCTAGGCCTCCTATGCCCATATTCCTTGATATACAACCCCCTATGATCTTGCCAACACCTCGAATTGCCCCTTTACCAGCTATTGTTAGCCAAGAAGTTATTGTCCCAAGCCCATCTCAGGAATTACAAGAGATAAAGAACAGTTAGCAAAAAATTGAGAGCATACTTCAGACTTTTGGCAATGAGCTTGTGAGCATCAAAAAACAACAATTCCAATGTTTTAAGCCTTACTAGCCTTGAAACCAAGGTCAAAGTCAGCCATATCAAGCTAACAAGCAACCATATTAGGGAAATTACCAAGGTGCAAGGAAACAACTTAATCAAAGGCCTTTTCATCCATACAATCCAATTCCAATCAATGCAACTAGAGACCTTGTACCTATCTAGAATAACCTTGTAGCAGATTATGAGTGGCGCTTTCCTTGCAACCAACCCCATAACCAAGCTACGTGTTCAAATGGGGTTATCAATCAAACATTGATGGTAAAAAATGTGTCAAGTGTGAAAAACATGTCTAATGGTGAATCTTCACAAAAAAAGGATCTCCTTGCAAGTGATACAACTCTCTTGAATTGGCAAGGAGAGGAATTTTGTGGAGTAAATAGTGATAGTTCTCCAATAGCAACCAATACTCGAGCCAAGAAGAGGGATTTTGAGATTGGACAAGTGACAAATAAGGACAAGGAAGTTGTTGGCCCATCCAATCCTTAAGTAACACACATATTGCAATGAAATCCACAAGAAACCAGTAGTAAACAACTTGGAAACCAACCCCAATCAACCAACTTGCAGTCAGACCGTGTTGTTGCAAGGACCCATCAAAAGGTAAATGTTGCTGCACCCTTTAACATTATTGAATCCATGAAGAAAATGAATGTAACCATAAAAATCTAGAATTCTTTATCCATCCCAGGTCAAAAGGATTTATTATAATCTACCTTAACTGCTTTAAGTGTTTCAAGTGATGTTTTGGTAGGTCAAGTCAAAGTTGTTCTTAGAAATACACCTCAAGACAACATAAATAAATAGGTAAAGATGTCAAACCTCCCCCATTTTATGTGTCTTTGATAATAGGGGATAAGTTGGTTCATAATTGTATGGTAGATTCAAGGGAAAGTAGTTCTATCATGCCCAAACAGATTGTTGATAGGTTAGGATTGAAATATCAGCCTCTTGAAAAGGGAGTGGTCCAACTTGATGGGACAATCATTAACATCATAGGTGTCATTAAGGGTTTAAGCCTTACTTTACATGCCTACCCCAATTTTTCCATCTCTAAAGATATCTCTGTCATTGATTTACCACCTCATTTTTCCTTGTGTTTGTCAATAGATTTTACTGCCAAAATAGGAGGTTAATTGTCCTTAGATTGGTTGCACATAATATTTAGGACTAGATATGGGAAAAAAGTGATCATTAAATGTAAATCACTTGCCAAAGATCACATTGAGCCTCATATACCAAGTGTTGTTAATGTTAACTATGTTTTTTTTATGATAGTGAGCCTATTGTTGCTCAAGAATTGCAAGATGAAAGTGTACCAAATATAATGTTAGATAAGTGGGAAGCAAAAAATATTGTGGATAACCCAAATAACAACATTGAAGAGACTGGTTTGGGTGTGTATATGTTGCATGAAGCTGATACAGTTATCCCAAACCTTGAAAAGAAGGTGGAACAACAATTAGAACAACAAGATAAAGTATGGAAAATGTTCTTTGATGGCTATAGAAGCAAGAATGGAGCTAGTGGGGGTGCAATGCTTGTGTCCCCACAAGGTGAAAACTATGATTTTGCTTTCAGATTTTCTTTCTCTTGTACTAATAATACTGCTGAGTATGAAGGTTTGATTCAGAGCTTTGAATGGGTAAGGAAAAGAAAGATTGGTTTCTTATAGGTATATGTTGATAGTGAGCTGATTGTAAATTAGGTAAGGGGTCTGCATGTTACAAAAAATGATGTTTTGAAGTCCTACAAGCATAGAGTGTGGGACATGAAAGAAGAATTTGATGATTTTAATCTGTTTTCTATTCCTAGGGATGAAAATAAACATGCATATAAACTAGCTTTAATAAGGGCTTAGTTTGATATACCAAATGAGATTAGGAAGGAAAAAGTGTAGCAGTATGTCAATATAATCATTAGACCTTCTATTCCTGATAATAACATTCACTGGCAAGTTTTCAAGAGTGATAAATAGGTTTTGAGTTTTCTGTTGCAAGAGGATGAATTTTCAGTGGTAAACCAAGATAAGCTCAAGCAACAATATGATGATCAGATCATCCAGTTGAGGACTAAAAAGTTTCCAAGGGTCTAGTAACCTTGGAATCCATCTTTAGCATTGATGATTAGCTAAAAAATAGTAATACCAACATGTAGGTCAAGGAAGAACATTATGAAGAGCTTGATATTTTCAAAGGTAAGCTCCTTAAAATTGGTAAAATATGTTCACATGCAGATAGGAAAGATTTTATTTCTCTTTGTCAAGAATTTCAAGATGTATTTGCATGGCAATATTCAGATTCAAAGGGTTTTGATCCTCAAATTTCCCAACATACCATAGAACTAGAGCCAAATGCAAAACTTGTTAGGCAGAAGCAGAGTCCTTTAAATCCCAAACTTGAGCCTCTTATGATAAAAGAACTGACCAAGTTGGTTGAGGGAGGCATCATTTTCCCAATCAAACATACCTCATGGGTTGCTAACCTTGTCCTAGTTAGAAAGAAAAATGGAAAGATTAGGCTCTGTGTAGATTTTAGAGACCTCAATAGATCCTCATTAAAGGATCATTATTCACTGCCCTCTATGGGGCAAATTCTACAAGTAGTAGCTGGTTCAGAAAAATTATTATTACTTGATGGTTATTCAATCTATAACCAAGTCTCAATTAAAGAAGAAGACTAGTATAAGACTACTTTTATAATGAAATGGGGCACCATGGCCTATAAAAGGATGCCATTTGGCCTGTCCAATGTTGGTACCACTTTTCAAAGGGCCATGGACATGGAATTTCAATGTTTGATTTATAAACTTGTGCTCATTTACCTTGATGATATAACAATATTTTTGAAGAATGAAAATGAGCATCTTTCACATTTGAAGCAAGTATTTGAAGAGGTGTTGAGAGTTTGGTATATCCCTCAACCCCAAAAAATGCATTTTTGTTGTCCATGAAGGAAAACTTCTAGGACATGTAGTGTCAAAACAGGGGATTGCCATTGATCTAGAAAGAGTAAGTGCCATTTTGGATCTACCTTTACCCAACCATATAAAGGGGCTGCAAATTTTTCTTGGCAGAATTAATTTTGTTAGAAGGTTTATTCTTGATATTGCTAATCTCTTGAAACCACTAATTGCCATGTTGAAGAAAAATGCAATTTTTCAGCTAGACCAGGGAAGCCAAGCATAGTTTTAGAGTTATAAAGGAGGCCTTATTAGCAAATCCTACTTTGGTAAACCCAAAATTTTCAAAATACTTTATTTTGTATGTCTTTGGTAGCATAGATATAATTTCTGCAATGTTGGTACAACAAAATATTGATGGTTTAGAACAACCTATTGCTTTTTTCAGTCAACGTTTAGAGGATTACGAATAGAGGTATATCTTTGTGGAAAAAATATGTACTTGCTGCTATTAGAAGTCTAAAAAAGTTTAAAACTAATAGAAAGATACATTTAATGGTTGGTCACCCTAGTGTGAAGGATTTTTTGTTAAGTAGGGACCTAAATGAAAAGATGGTTGGGTGGAGTACAAAGGTCATGGAATATGACATTGACATTAAGATAAATAAGCTTGTAAGGGGTAAAGGGTTGTGTGAACAACTAGCTACAAGGTCTAGAAGTGAGGAAAAGATAGAAATAGAGGTGGTTTTGGTTGCTGTTGATGAACCTACAATTGATACACCAACAACAAGTGTAGGCTGGGTACAAGATATGACTCATTTCTTGCAAACTAGTGAGTGTCCACCAGGTTTACATAAAGCTAAAAGGAGATATTCCAAACAGTAATCCATCCCCTATGTGCTGGTTCTTAATATTCTTTTTAGAAAATACCTTAATGGTGTGCTTTTGAGGTGTATTGATAATAATGAAGTAGATAAAGTGCTTCATGAGTTCCATGATGGAACTGCTGGGGGTCATTTTTCCTCAAGAACCACTACAAGGAAAATAATGAGAGTTGGCTATTATTGGACAAGCTTGTTTAAAGATGCCCATGCTTGGGCAATAAAATGTGTGAAATGTGCCATTTTTGTAGGCAAAGAGAGGCTGCCGAATTTACCCTTGCAAC
The DNA here is from genome assembly GCA_007258455.2 of Sequoia sempervirens. Lineage (NCBI taxonomy): Eukaryota > Viridiplantae > Streptophyta > Pinopsida > Cupressales > Cupressaceae > Sequoia > Sequoia sempervirens. The sequence goes on along the minus strand of VDFB02000003.1, from coordinate 403,213,285 downwards.
CCATTCAAGTAGAACAACCCTTCATGAGACGGGGCATTGATTTCATAGGTTCCATTAACCCATCTTCAAGTGCAGGTCACAAGTGGGTACTTACTACAACCGATTACTTCACAAGATGGACTGAAGTAGTGGCTTTGAAAGAATCTAATGTAAGTGTTGTGTTAAATTTTTATGATCATTTGATAACTAGATTTGGAGTGCCTGAATCAATTATTTTAGATAATTCTTTAGCATTTGTTGGATTGAGAGTAAGTGATTGGGTTTTCAAGAATGGTATTCACCTAAATACATAATCAAACTATTTCCCTCAAGTTAATGGTTTGGCAGAATCAACTAACAAGAATCTGATCATAATTATCAAATAGATTTTGGAGGATAACCAAAGGAATTGGCACACCTAGTTGAAATCTTCCTTGTGGGAAGATAGAATAAATCCAAAAATATCCATTGGAAATTCCCCTTATATGTTGGTGTATGGTAAAGAGACAAGACTGCTTTTATCTATTGAGCTTCTTGCTCTTGATATTATGAATTAGCTTGAAATGTTTGAGGAAGAAGATCCAATGGTTGTCAGATACAACTCATGAAGCTAAAAGAAACAAGGGATAAAGCCATGAAAATAATGGAGTTGCATCAACTCTGAACAAAGAGAGTCTTTGATAAAAAAGCAATACCTAGGGTGTCTAAAGAAGGAGATATTGTACTCAAGTGGGATGAGTTAAAGAGCAAGCTAGGAAAGCACACTAAGTTTGATAGTATGTGGAGTGGTTCATTTGTCATTACTGAGTGCAAGGAGCGCAATGGTTTTAAATTTCCAAAAATGGATGGAGAAGCTTTGCCTATCCCATTCAATGGGATACACCTCAAACTCTATTTTGAGGTATGATCTACCTTATACAAGTTACTTTAGGTTTTTATTTCCTCTATGTGTTGCTGCACATTAGATTAAATGCAAGTTTTTCAGTTCCTCTAAGTGCTATTTTGCATAGTTAGTTAGTTTGCTTTGAGTGTTCTGGTGTGTTTTGAATAAGTTTCCAAGGTATCATGTACTGATCTAGTGAGTTACAACAATGTACAAGACTATTTTTATGTTTTGTCAGCTTTTAGGTGACTCAGTACCCAATGGATAGGCTTCAGGCGACTAGTCAGGATGTTTAGCAGGAAAACATATAGAAAATGTCACTAGAAATGTTAGCTATTCTTGCTACTAGCCCAAACAGGTGATGGTGTTTATGTTTTACAAGTAAAAAGAAGTCACATTTTTAACTTTTCTATGTCAGATTCATGTGCATAAAGAAATATCAGAAGACTACAATACTACATTGCCTCATGCAAATGCATATAACATAACAAAGGAAAAAGTGCATAATCTTTCCAAAATGTAGTATTTATTGATAATGATAAGTGTATAGTGTCCCTCACAAGCCGAGGGACTAACAATAATGCATATAAAGAAAACACTATACAATTATAGATGCAAAGAAAAAGAATGCACATAAAGAGAAGGGGGACCCGTCATTGCCTGAATGACGAATCTCAGTTACCTTGTCTTGCATTGCCTTCAGTCTCTCCCACTTGTCTTGCTTCCAGTTGACGCTCTCCTTTCCACCCCTAGGTTCCCTACATATGTAAGAAGAATGTTAGAGAAATGAAAGGTCACCAATTAAAATATTTGTGCAAACATCCATAAACATATAATATGATCTTTATAAGCATTAAAATAGATAGCATACCATAGGTGTCCGAGAAAACAAAAGAGTTATCAAACACACCTATCATATGCTCTATTTATCTAACATGTTTTCTCCTTGCACAAATATAGTACAATTATTTGTTATTGTTTTTATTTTTTTGATTACAACATATGGAGTAAAATGTGGCTCCCATGAGGGTTGAGCCCAACATGCTGCCCTCTTGTGTTTTAGGAGGGATAGGAAATTGAGCAACTTGATCAAATCAATGATAAACCTATTCTTGATGCATTAACTCAATATGGAATCATACCAATTGATCAAATTTCATTATCAAATTCAAAAGATGCAACAAAATGGAGTGCATTACCAAGAAATATTATTCTTCATCTTTTCACAATGAATCAAACAATACGCTTCCATCATGTTGGTCAAAGGGGCAGTCATCTCTTCTTGAAAATCTTACTTTGCTAGATATGTCTTTCAATATTCTTAAGTGGATCCAAAGCCCATTTTAATAATGATATGATTTGTATTTCATTGTCAACATTTTCAAGGAGCTAGTAAAGAAGGGAACAAGAGCAAGGACATCAATCATTCAAAGATGCAACACTTTGTCTCTTCCCAGGAAATAAATGATTTCTATGATAATGGTGAAAACTAAAGCATAAATGCATCAAGTTCAATTATGGATAATCACATAGTAGAGGAGCTATCAAGTCCTATCGAGAGCTATCATGAGTTACATGGAGTAGTATAAGGAGTGGGAAATTGAATGCAAGGCCAAAGCCATCATGTTAGTATGCTGCTCGAAGAGAAATGCATGAGAAAGGAAAGCACATTGATGCAGATGAGTAACTAACATGCATTGGTAATCATCTTACTACTAATACAATGAGTATTCATAAATAATAAGAGGCATCAAATGGTAAAGACAACCTATTAATTATGAAAAATAATTCTTATACAACTGATCAGGTATCAAAGATGTCCTCATTTAATAAAAATGGATAGGGAATTTTTCTACATTGAAAGGGTAGTATACTAGTGGAAAGAAAGAGGACATTATGGCATAGAAGAGGTAAGCATTCTCAAAATTGAGTAATGATCAATCTGAAAAGGATAGTCCACAATGAATGTACATTGCAAGACAACAAGGGAGGGCTTTCTTAGCTTCAAAGAGGAACTATCAAACATTTTCCAAGCACAATCAATAAGCCATGAAGCTACAAAGGGCAGTCATTACATTTAAAAGAGGAGTAGAAGCTAAAGTTGAAAGGTTAAAGGAAGTGACCTCCATAATAGTGATTCACAACTACATAATGATGTAGATGAAATCCTTCAAGATTGGTACATTTGAAAATAAAGAGATGCATTATAAGTCAAACATGCAGCCATTGAAGGATTGTTATAAAATACCCTTAAAGGGCTATCATATAGACATGCAATGTGAAATTCAATGAAGGCAGCCAAAAGAGACCTAAAAATTTCTATGCAACATCAAAAGACAATATGATTTTTGTATGTTTCTCATATTTTCACTGTCCATACAATGACCATTGAAGGAGTAGTTTTTAGTCATGAATTGAAGGTCAATGCTACTGAAGTGCATATAAAGAATATAGTGCATTCATGATTTTTTTCTTGCATTCCAATGGAGCAGCCATCCACATTAAGAATAATGACAACAATCTTAATGCATGAATGGCATGATCATGATAGTTAGAAAAGGAGTGAGGATTTTAAAGCATTGGAAAGAAATACCAACATCATGCGTGTAGAGTTAGAAGACTATATCAAAGGAACAAAGTCATTTAAATAAGCAACTAGATGATGATCTATTACTTTGTTTTTGTAGAACTCCTAACTCTAATTTCACAGACAACACTGCATACAAACATAGTGTTGCCTGGTGGGAATCAAAGTACCACAAGGTAAGTAAGATAGTGTCATAAAAGAATCATATCATGGGTAGATGGAAGAGTATCATGAACAAAAGCATGCATCTTTGAATCAATAGTGATCACAAAAGAATGGAGATAGATATGGGTACCATGTTTTTCAAGACTTATCTTATAATAAACAAACAAGGTAAGGATAGTCTTCCAATGTCACTTTACTGGGGGAAAAATTTAGAACATGATTAAAAAAGAGATCTACAAGTTTCAATAGCACATAAAACATATTCTATTTTAAGCATTTGATGAGCCAGGGCTAGGCTAGAACTGTATCATGTGAATACCCATGTTCTTTGTATGTCAAAAGATTTAAAGGAAACAAGAGAAGTTTGTCATAGTGGATAGCCGAGTATATGCAATGGACAAGGTATCTTAAGTAGATGCTTATCAATTTCTCGATATTATATTAGTTTCTTGATCCTCAATAGAAGGCACTCGTGAGGATGAAAATGAAGTCTTTAGAACTTAAGAGAAAAGCACAAAAAATATTTTTTCCTTCATACTTAGATTTAAGCACATACTAATGGTTTCATCTATGTTGGAAACTATGTGTGAATCCATTGATTCATTTCTATACTATACTATGGTATGGAATCATTTAGAAATTCCTTTTTTCTTCACAAAAATAGAGTTTTTCAAGTGAACCCATGTGTGCAAATGGATGTAGCACAAAACTAATACAAAGGAATGTAAACCCTAGGCTGAGCCATGGCCTTTTCTATGAAAAGGAAAAAGGTAAATTTCAAGGGTATAAGGGTTGCTTCAACAAGCAATGAGGCCGAGCCATTAAAAAAACAAAACCCTCAAGCCATATGCAACATAGAAACCAAACTAGCCAGGAGGTCGAAAGCAAGGAAACCCTCAAGCTAGGGTTTTGTAGAAGTAAAGAATTGTCAACACAGAAGATACATAAAATGCATCAAAATCCTAGTTGGTACTCTCATGGCCTCGGTCTGACAGGGTCATTTATTTTCATAGAGGATGCAAACCCAAATGAACAAAATGGAAAAGTCACAACTTGTAGGTTGGAGAGGTAGTTTTCATGAAAGGATGAAAAACCCCAATTGTGTCTTCATGGCCATGACCTCAAGAGGTATTTTTCTTCACAAAATATAGGAACCCACTTGGGGTTTATATAAGGAAATTTCACAATCAGAATACATGGAAAAAATAGAAAAAAGACGAGGAGAGAATGTAGTTTTTGGGTATCTGTAATAATCATGGCCTTGGCCATGGAAATCAGAAGGTCTTTTCATTTTTTAAAGAAACTGAAGTACACATAGAAAATATGAGATTTGCACAATGGGTATCGAACATTTTGCATTAATTGTTATAAAATGTGTAGGAAATACATGAACAAGGTTTCATTTTCAATTACAAAAGATTAAAATTATGTACAAGGCTATGAAGTATTGAAAATTCACAAAAATCAAAGAAATCTCCATTATTGTTCTGTACAATAAACTCAAAGCAAACACCTACAAATTGATGAGGCTATGACCATGATAGGAAAAGTGAGGTACATATCGACAAACAACTTACTTAAGCTCGATATTGCTTATTTTTCATTAAATATGCAAGTTTTCACCATTGAAAGCCTCCATTAAAGCTTTAGAAATCCCAATGATGACAGCCAAAGGAAAAAAAATCTTTCATTGATGGAAGCAAGAAAAAATACATAAGGAAAATGTGCATGGCCATGGCGTTGAAAGCTTGAATGTCTTTCAAAATGAAGGAAAAATCCATATTATGTCAAGGAATAACACTTACCTTGATTTTCTAGTGATGAATCTTCCAAAATCATTTAGAAATCACCATGAGATCACTCAAAGAACACCATGATGAAACCATTAGTCGATGGTAGAGAGTTTCTTGAAAGTTCAATGATAAAATGAAATTCTTTTCTCTCATTTGCTTCATTTTTTTTAGGGTATCTACCCTAATGAGGTTGACAACAAAGGTATTTTTTTACCTTTTTTTTAATTTTTTTTTTGCAATGAACTATTGTATGTCGTGGCCTAGGTTGTTCCTTAGTAAATTTCATGTCCCATTAATAATTGCAAGTCTTTCAAAGACTTAATGTTTTTTTTTCAAACTCTCATAAGTTTGCATAAAAGTCTTTCAAGACTTATGTTTTGCATTAGGCCGACCCTTGTTTTCTATTGGTTTTAAAATTTGTGACATTTTAATTAAGTATAAATCACTTAATTGAGAATGCTATTTCAAACACAAAATAATGGCAAGTAATTCCTTGGGGGAGATTGAGTTAGGTTTGATGCTCTTGCAAGCCTTTAGGAGTGGTTGAGACAATTGTTATTATTTTGCATTTATTTTGAAATGTAAAACATTATTTAAGTGATGTGTCTATAAATCACTTTATTTGATGTTATTCATATTGCAAAATTTTGATGTTTGTGTTTGCTACATTAAATTTCAATGAATTTAGTAGGGCCTTTTATTTTGAAATGTAAAACATTTTTGATTAAGTGATTTGTTATTATAAGTCACTTAATCAAATTGTTATCTTAAATGAAAAATAAGGTCTTATGCTTTTACAAAGACACAAGGAGCATGAGTCAAAGCATCTTGGAGACATAATGATGACTCGCCAATATGGGAAAGGTGTGTGAGTTTTATCTTTGATTGATTTTGGAGGGAATGGGCCATTTGAAGTCAATTTTTTCATGCTTTTAGTGTGACTTTGGTCTTGGCTTGAATTTGCTTCATTTGGATGACATTTTGGAGGAGTTTTAGAAGGTTCTTTTTTGGCCTTTTTGTTGCATCCGACTAGGAGTTTCTAGAAAGACATGTGTGGGACAGTTGTTTGAATTTTTGCATAAGTAACTTCAAATAGAGTTGTTGAAGCAGTTCTTTCTTTCCAGTAGTGTGGTAGCTTGTTTTCTGGAGTTATCTTTTTAGCAGGAGTAGATTGTAACTCTTTTGATAGATTTGCATATCAGTGAGTACCTTGGATATCACTGAAATTGAATATTTTGCCTTCTCATTTCATGCTTTATTGTGTGCATCTATTCATTGATCAAGTTACTTGTGAAATTTAGCTTTTCCTTGTAATTTTTTCTCATGTTAAGCACCTTTTTGTAGAAAAGTATGTTTTTGTGGCATAGGTCATAAGTTGTGTTGTGAATTCAAATGCTTTTTAGTTATGAAATTTCTTTTCTTCTAGGATTTTAGCTTTAAAACCTTCTTATAAAACACTTATGCAAGAATGTATACAAAATGAGTTGTGTAAGCCAATATTTGTCATATTTTGAATTGTGTACAAGCTCTTTGTAGGTCTTAGTTAGTATTTGGTGTATCACCCTTTAAAGCTTTCAGTTAAGTTTCATTTTCATGTTTCCTTCTTATTCTTTCCTTAGAAAAGAATTAGTTTAGTAGTAGTTTAGGGGACACCATTTAGGAGCTAGCCTTATCTAGAGGTCCACTCCAAGCTTAGGTGACCCAAAACCTAGGAGTGTTCCCATGTTGCTCCAAATTTGCTAAGTTCTACAACTTCGTAGGGGTGAAAATTTGAAGAGTTAACAATTATATTCAACATATTGAGGATTTGATCTCAATGGTTATTCTATAGTTCATAGAATATTTAAATTATGTAGGTCAAAGGGTCATTTAGATTTAAATAGTACAAGCTGAGAAGTTATTGATCTTAGTTGTTATCTACTATTATAAGAAAACCTCTTCATTGTAACTCCATTAGACATCGAGACGTGATGAAAGCTTTGAATGACTTGTTATTCTGAGAGTTTAAGACTATTTTAGTTATCTCTTACCATTTCTATGTTCGAGCTAACATATGATGCAATTGTTGTCTTATTAATATAAAACATTGAAGGATTTATCTTTATGTTATCAAAATTGAGCCTCTAGAGAACTTTGATTGGACTTAGGAGTCAAGATCCGTGAGTTTAGATGCAAATGATTCATAATTATCTCAATTAAGTGTTATTCAATCAATGAATTAGTGATAGGTTTTATTTATGCTAAGTATATAGAAATGATATTTAGATATCATTGGAAACACCTAAAGATGTGATATATTATATATATATGCATTCTTTAACTATGATAATTTGTTCGTTATATGCAAGGATTATGTGCATAAGTTCATAAATTTTCTATATCTAGAGTCAGTGGACAAAAGAGACAATTAGGTTGAAAAAATTATTTATTATTTTCTTTTAAACTCAAAATCTATTTCTAAGATTAAATTTAGTCAAGAGTTTTTATGCTATTGAAAGTATCTATTAAGATCTTTATACATGAAGATATAAACTTGTGTTCTATGTTTTGTAAGAAATGTGAAGTTTTGTATTGCCTAATTGGTCTAGAGAAGACTAAAGGAAATTCTAATCATGTTATATTATTATACATTTGTATCTTTGGATAACAAGAGGTTGATGTTACCTTATATATTAGGTTGGAGAAGTTTAAACCTTAGAATCAACTAGAAGGTTTAGAAAGATTTAAATTCTCTATTTAGTTATGACCTTGTTTTAATCTATTGTAAGTTGTGGTCGATAGTAATTGGTTGCTTGTGATAAATATTGTGTCGATGCCAGGTAATGGAGTGATTTTGGGGTTGTTTTATGTGGGATACTTTTGTGTAAATTGGTTATTAAGAGGAAATATTTTTGGTATATAAGGATTCTTTTGTTGGAATCACCTTGGATGAAAGTTTGGCAATGTTTTCTGTGTGATTTGATCAATGATGGTTTTACTTTGGAAATGGGTTGGCAATCTTTTATGTTATGTGTTTTGTGCAAGATGGTCAATGCCTTGCATCATGGTTTGATTCTTGTGATTTTTGTAAGTGTGCAAGAAGGTCAATGCCTTGCACTATGTATTCAACCTTGTGATTGTGATATATGAGCAAGATGGTTAATTCCTTTCTCTGTTGGATTCATGTGGACTTATTAAATGTGCAAGATGGTTTTTACTTTTCTTGTTGTGTTGGGTCTTCTAGTTGCAAGTAGGGGGAGTGGCTCTCAATGGGGGCCGATGTCTAGTGAGAGACTGTTAGGGTAACCCATTGGAGAGATTCTTAATTCAGTGATATCTTAATTAATGAATTAGGGGATGGGTAATTTTCACATAAACAAGATAATTGGTAATGCCTCACCCATGCCTGTAGTGCTCGTTTAGGCTAAGGATGGGTCGAGAAGGACTGGTTGGCAAGATCAACTTCCTTTTCCTCACAAAAGGAATGTTGGTTCCACATGTGTAACCCTATGGGGCTGGCATCTAGTGAGAGACTATCGGGGTAACCCATTCTAGGACCATGCAATGACACTCTTCCCTATTGCAATCTAGCATTCCCTAGTTGTATGTTCTCCTTCTAATGTGTGTGTGCCTCTGGAAGTAAGTTATTGTTGTAAGTGATGTAATTGTTGTTCATGTTTATGTGATGATAATGTTGTGATGGAGTCATGTTAGCCCTTGTTTATTTCATTCTTTTTTCTTCTTGATTGTTTGTATGTAGTGGGACCTTATGTTATCAATGTAACAATTATGATGCACTCCCTTGTATGGTGATTTGTAATTATATTTGTTAGTTGTTTAAAATGAGCTTTGATGTTTTTTATTTGATGTCATGTTCATGTTTTTAGTTGTGTAAGTAATGCAGATATGGAACCTTAGAGGACTTGTTTTAGTTTTCATGTTATGTTGAGTTATGTATTCCACTATTATTCTGTTATAAAAAAATTGTTCCATTATTGTTGAATGTTTGTGTTGTCCTCTGGGGTTCTATGGTGGGGCGTTACATCAAAAGTGTGAGCTCATTCTATTGTGGGATGAAATGAACTCTATTTTTTTTTCTTTTTTCCTAATCTTCTGATGCCTAAAGATGCTATGAGTGCTTGTCCTACTAAAGTGTTTTATCAGGTTCCATAGTGGAAATCTTCTCTAGAGGTGAAGATTTCTCTTGTTGAGATAGATCCCTCTCCTATTGAGGTGGAGTTGCTTGCTATTGGTTCAATGGAAAGTTCCTTTCTCTTCTGCTTGATCCTTTTGAGGTGGAGTTGGTTACTTTTGAGGTGGACCTGGTATGTGTAGGAGATTGGTGGTTTTAGTGGCTTAGGATTTTGCATCTTCCTCTCCTGTAGGGGGGGCCTCTCTTATTGAGGAGTGTGAGATGGTTGTTTAGGAAGGATGGAGTTGCAAGAAGGTTGCTGCTTTTTAGTTTTTTATGTCTTTGGGTTTAAGGTCCCTACCAAAACCTGATTGTAAAGGGTTCAAGGTCCCTTCAAAACTTGATATGGGGTCAAGGTCCCTGAAAAACGTGGTTAAGGGTTTAAGGTCCCTTCAAGACATTTGGGTTTAAGGTCCCAGTCTATTCCTAGTTTGTAACTAATTAAAGGGTTCAAGGTCCTTGTAAAACCTTTGTGCATCATGTGTTGTCTAGTTTTGTTCTTGGTGTTGTTGCTGATGGGCTGCTGATGGGATTTGGATTATCTTTGGTGTAGCATATTTTTCTTGGATAGGGTTCTGGTCCCTTCAAAATTAGGCTGTAATGGGTTTCAGATCCCATCAAAACTTGTTTTTCCCCCAATAAAAAACAAATTGTCAATTTTTTAGTATTTAATTTTTAAAACATTTAAGATTTAAAAATAATTTCTCTTCAATTATATAATTATAAAACTATTTTAGCTTTAGAAATAATCCTTTTATATATATTATTCATTGTCTATATGGGAAAAAATATTGACAATTCCTCCTTCAAATTCCATCTCTTAGCATTTATATAGACAAGAAAAGAAATAATTATTTAGTAAAACCCCATTTCACATTTATCTCAAGTTGATTGCACCAATTAATTATTCTTAACTTTTTGAATGGAAAATTTGAGAGGCCATTGTGAGTAGCCTATGAAATACCATATCCAATTTATAAGTGACAAAAGCATCTCTCCACAAAAAAAATACAAATTCAAAAAACTAGATTTACCACAGAGAATGAAATGAAATTGTTATATATATAGGTTTCATTAATTATTTTGTAGTAATAAATTTTTTATTTTGGAATATGTTTGGAAGTAGAATTAATAATAAATATTATTAATATTTGATTTTTTTTTAATAATATTGTCTATGTATATTGCATTTAAATTTTATAAAACTTGTAGAATATTATTTAAATAATTGTTATTGTTTTTTTCTAAAATATATTAAATAATTTTTAAAAATAAATAGTTAATAATAAAGTTAATTAAATAATTTAAATTTTTAATTAATAAATTTGTATATTCATATTAAGAAAATGTTAGCATTACAAGAATAAATAAATATATGATTAGTTATCATAGATAAAAATTCATTTATTTACATTTATAATTATATACTATTTTATACAAATTTATAATATAAGATAAATTTATTCGAGATAGATTAAAATATCTCATACCTTAATTGTTTGAAACTCTTTAAAATTTTGAAATAAGGCAACAAAATATGAACAACCCAAATGTTAAGATATAAATATTACATCCTCAAATACTAATCAATCACGATGGTGAAAAAAATCCAATATAAAAGTTAGGCCATGTCCACTAAAATTTTCTAGAATTGATCTCTCAACTATCTATATACTAAATAATAGAAATATATTATAGTGGAAAAAATCTCATTTATTATAGTCCTTAAAATTTTGAATAATAATGTTGTACTAACATCCCATAGGACTTACATAAGACAAAAGGTTTTATTGTTTTGGTTTTATCTACTCATCATCATGATGCTATCATGGTGATGGTTGAAAAGTTGATCAAGGTTTCTTAGTTTTCATCCATGAGAACATTCTACAATGCTACAACAATAAAATATCTCCATAGAGGATGTTTATTACCTACATAAAGTGTATTGTGGGATTGTCTTATATTGTGATACAATGTTCAAATGTTCATTTTCAAAAATTCCATGTGCAACACATATCAAACATGTAGCCCATCTTTGTCTTGGTATATCACCTAGAAGTAGATGGTTGTATTGAGAGGGTGACCAATAGTACTAGTATGATAACTATTTGTATTTTCTAGATTTTGCATATAATAATGAGTACCATAGTTCTACTAACATGACACAATTTCAAGATTTATATGGAATTCCTTGTTAGATATTTTCAAGTTAGGATAAGATCCAAGATCAAGTTTTCCTTGGTTCTAAGATACTTTAGGATGTGGAGAAATATAGTGTTTTGATTAGATAGTTGTTGTTAACTATTTGTTCGATATTTATAGAAGTATATTGATTCCAAGATATTGGATCAACACTTCTCACTTAGTGATTATGGGGTTTTTAAGAATACTTTGACTATCTTGTATTGTGTAGATATGTGTAATGTTTTAATTGATTGTATAATTTTTCCTATTGGTGATTAATTTGAGACAATTGATGGGTAGAATATAGTTATTTTCTCATCTTAGTTGATCTTGAGTTATGAGATAACTCTTGTTTAGCCTTATGAGCTTGAATATAAATTTATTGATTTTGGACTATGGATTCTTGTGATAGCTTGTGATTTTTTTTTTGTTTTATAGAGATTGTTGGATAATATTCTTATGTTAATTACATTTGAATATTTCCACTAATTCTTATGAGTGCTTGTAACAATATTTTATATTAGTATTGATTAAGGTCCATATTTTATGATGTATTTCAATAGGTTGAGAATTTATTGAGTGAAATAAAATCTATGTCAAGGGAGAATTTGGTATACATCTGGGCGAGTCTATGCCTTTTTACTATCACCTAATTAAATGAGAAGAATTAAAATATTGGCATGCAATCCTAAAATAAAATGTTTCTTTTGTAAAGAGAATGTTTCATGGTATCAAATCAATCATTTTATTTAAAAAGAGAAGAAATTTAAACAATATTATTTGAAAAAAAATTCTTATTGAAAGGGATTTTTCATAAAATATAAAAAAGGAAAATTTATTGAATATCATTTTTAAATTTTGTATATCTTTTAGTCATCCTTGTGTTAGGAAATTACAATGTTTATAAAACTATTTTTTACATAACACTATGAGAGAAAATAATGTATAAAAGAATACATAATAATGATAATGTAGATTTTATGCTATATTAATTTCAAAACTTTTATACTACTAATAATATTTAAGTTTTTTTCCTTTTATCTGAAAAAACCATAATGTAGAGATCAAAGACATAACAAAAAAATACAGAAGATATACCATGCAAAAACCCTCACGATAAAAAAAATCAGCCTCCAAAATCATCCACACTCAACATATTATTTAGTAATGAAACATTGTAGAGACTACATGAATTCTTCTAAAGCATCAAGCTCATCCAATGCATCATCCCAGTTTCCAAGCTTAATGTGTAACCATGAAGCCACACATGTCATACAATTCTTCACATATATACTTTTTAGGAGAGATCAATAAAAATAATAGATACTCACATGAGGGTGGTAAGTCAATGATATCAAAGCACATAAATAAATCACAGACTATTATTGATAAGGGAAATAGACTTAAAAGTTATCTAATACCTCCAGGAAATCATTGAGGACAAGAGTGTACATGTATTGCACCTTCACTCTCTTATTGAAGAGAGTTCTTTCAATCTCTTCCAACACCTCATTTATTTTTAGGACCTTGTCATAGAAAGCATTAGATTTTACTTTTACTCTCATCAAATAATCAATGAGTTCAAGAATGAGATTTTTCATTACCAACATAAAGAACTCCTTGATGATGGCAGTATCTAGAAGAATTCTAGAAGGATTTTCCTAGAAGGTGCAAGGAAGAGACAATAATTTTTTTAATTTTTATTATCACTACATTAGCAACTACTTTCCTCATGAAAAATTACTGTTGTAGGCCTTTAATCCCTTAATTATATATTTAGTGGCTTGGAGTTTCAAACTATGAATTTTTGGGTTACCATTTTCTAATATATCTTTACTATGTAGCTGATAAGATTTGAAACATTGGACATTATCTACAATTGAGTTAGGTTATTCTCTAGTACAAGTATATCTTCTTTGAGAATTTCCTCAAACTCACCCATGACATTGAATTCATTGTTGATTTAAAGATAACAATGGATGAACTCAAATGCCAACCTTGTTGAACACCCAAAATATTGAGAAGGGGGGGGGGGTGAATTAGTATTTTACTGAACCATTTAATTGCTAACCATTCAATAATCATAACATATTTAATTGCAACTATAAAAAAGAACATGAAAGGAAGCATAACATCACATAACAAGTGGACACTAGGATTTTTATGTAGAAAACCCAAAATGTGAAAAACCATGGTGAGGATTAGCTCACAATACGTTAAATAATTGATTATAAGATATTATGAGCTAATCCTCACCGTGGATTTTCTACATAAAAATCCTGGTGTCCACTTGTTATGTGATGTTATGCTTCCTTTCATGTTCTTGTTTACAGTTGCAGTTAAATATGTTTTGATTATTGAATGGTTAGCAATTAAATGGTTCGATAAAATATTGATTCACCCCCATCTTAGTATTTTGGGTTTTCAAAAATTGGTATCAGAGCTTGGTTCCTTTGGAAAATTTTACCAGCTTAATAAAGATCTTGAAGTTTAAACACATGGTTGAAAAACCATATACTATTACTCTAGAAGAGATCTTTGTAGCTGAAGGACTCCATGCTGCTCTTGAAGATCAAGATAAAAGTGAAAGTGAGAAAGAAACTATGTAGGAAAACTTGAAAGAAGAAAATGAATGCATCAAAAAGTTAAGAGAGGAAATCAAGAAGTTCAAAGAAAGGTATAGAGAAGTTAGTGATCAACTGAAGAAAGCTAATGAAGACATCATCAGACTAAAGGTGCAAGTGGAAGAAAAGAAAATAACTGAAGAATGTTAGAAAGATGAAATTCAAAATAAAATTGATGAATGTACAAAGCTTGAACAAGAAGTGGTAACTCTAAGATCTAACTTGGAGAAAGCAAGAGCTCATGAAGAAAAATTCAAAAAAAGTACTACAATTCTTGATGATTTGATCACATTTTAGAAACCATCTAAGGATAAAGTTGGTCTAGGACTTGAAGAAGGACAAAGTTCAAAGGATAACCGGATTCCCAACAAAGTTGACAATCAAAGGAAGAATCAAGGCAATAATAAATAGTTCAAGAACCAAAGAAACAATACTGAAAGGAATCCTATTTGACAACCTAATGCTCAAAGGTACCCATCTTTTAATGGTATTTGTTTCTCATGGAATAAATTTTGTCACAAGGAAATAAAATGTAGGAGTAGAATGAATCAAAATGTTGGATTCTTTGCTGGACAATATTTTTCTTTCAAAAGGTTTGGACATAGAGCTACTGAGTGAAAAAGTTAGATAATGATGAATAGATTCAATACTGGTAGAATGGCTCAATATTTTCAAGGCTATTGCTATACATGTTATGATTCTCTACACAAAGCTAACTAGTGCAAATAAAGGATAAATTCAAATCAGTTTGGTTAGAGAAATGTTGTGTGCTACAGTTGCAACAAACTAGGGCATATGTCAAAATTTTGCAAAAGAAAAACTAGGAAGAGACTTGATCTGAAACAAAAGAAATAACCTGTGAAAAAAGTGGATCCTACCAAAGTGAAACAGGAAATGGAGAATATTTGGATGAAAAAGGAAGAACCTAAGAATAAGGATGAAGCAAGGTGAAGTCAATTTAGTGTACTTGGCATCAAACCCTAGTTCTGTCAAAGCATTGAAAGAGGTATTTACAGTTATCAATACTTTGTTGGTTTGAATTAGAAGCATTTATCATAAACATATTTAGAAGAATTAAGGAAAGATGGCCACAACAACTATTGTTGAGACCTCTAAGAGACCCCGACCTAGGGTCAAAAGATATTCATGGAAAGTTTACGAAATTGACCCTATGGTTGCATTTTCACAAATCCCAAGTAGTGTTTTTCCTATTGAAGATACCAAGATCTACATTTACACAAAATTGTAAGAATTTGACCATCAAGAAATCATGAATCAGTGGGAAAAATAATTTTTAAGAGATAGTTACTCTGTGAAACTAGAATATGAAAACCTAGTATGAAAAAACTAGATGTATGGAATAGATTCCCAAAATTTGTGAGGATGGCAGTTAGCAGAGTGCATGAGAAGTTCATATGGACAAGTGTTGGTTGAGTGATTACTAAAGAAATCATTAGGGATGTAAGTGGTCTCTATGACATTAGACGTATACCAGTGCTAAAAGCTGTAAAGAACAATCTAGTAATGAAGCTAACTAGTTCCACATATGTTGGAAGGGCATTGAATGCAAAGACCATTTTAAACTTGGATATGAGGTACGTTACTATTATGATTGGTTATAAAATATATTTTACAAATTGAGGCAATTTTGTGTTAGCTACAAAAATTCATATTGCACATGAAATGGTGGTTAATGGAAGGGATTATGACTTGTATTAGTTGCTATGATAACAACATATGGATAACCTAAACCAAACTAAAAAAAAAAAATCCTTTCAAGTTTTTCTCATTGGTGGTTTGTTTGTTATTTCACTTCTTGATAGAGCTACCTAGAAAGAAGAATATTATATGTTATCACAATAGACCAGTAGCACATCAAACTTTTGAACATATGCATAGTATTAGAGACTACAAGGTACAAATTAGTGCTCTTACTGTATTCTTTGTATTTTTTTTATCTAACAATGTGTATGAGAGAGATAGAGTTATAAGAAGCCCAGTGAAGAAATATGAAAAATACATAACCTTTCTTGTTTTATTGATGAATGTATTATTGAAGTAGTAGGACCGAGGACTCTATGGATAGCTCCTCTTGGATATGAAATAGAGGAACAAGTAGTTGAAGGACTGATTGAAATATTGTTGAATAGTCTTAAGGATCCTATTCTACCTCGACATGGTATTTATGAAGAGAATTCTACTGAAGTGCATTTGGAGACTTCAACACTGCAAAGGGATAAAAGGGTGAACAAAATTTTTGAGGCATATTTCAATCTACATTCACTATCTAAGGATGATTTTGATCAGATGAGGGGACTTGCAGATGAAAGAAAGGATAGATTAGTTGATATCTCTTCTGAGCCTAGGAGATCAAGAAGAGCATTTTCCACCACTTCCTCTACATTACCAACAACTCCCAATGCAACTGCTATAGTAAAAGGAAAGCATGTAGTGCATAGTTCTCCTATAGTAGTTAAAGCATCTGCCTCCTCCAGACCCAACACTAGGGCCTCTAAGAAAAGGGATGTACCCCCTGTTGTACCACCTGCCACCCCTAGAAAGAGAGTGAAGCAAAAGGAAAGTAGGAAAAGATACATAAGTGATGCAGTGTAAGAAGAAATAGAACTTGGTTTGCAAGAAGAGAAACAACTAAAAATAAATAGGAGAAGCAACACCTCCACAAACAATGAAGAAACTAAAACCATAGATAAGGTTAATATCTTATTTGGTGATGAAGAGACAAAAGATGAAATGGAAGCATTCAAAATCCATGTGCATGAAAAGAAGAAGGATGAAGGCACATCAAGAACTATGGATGACATACCCAATTCTTCTCCATTAAGAGATAACTCTCCTTTGGAAATGGAAACCCTAGTTAATAACATGATAGATTCTAAGGATCTACTAGCTACTGCTAGATTATTTGATGAAAAGAGTAAAGAAAAAATTATAACTTCTATGCTATTGTTAAATATATGGTTATCTTTAATGAGTCTATGAAATTTATAAGGAAGAAGGTGACTAATAATGTGTGGGAAGCATTAGTTCTTAGAAGGCATGAAGTTGTAACCATTGAAGATAAATTTAAATCTGATGCCTTAAACATATATGGTTCCTCCTTGTCCATGGAAAATGTTGCTTCCCTGCTCAAAGAATGTTCCCATTTGTTTAGGGTAAAATAGAGAGCCACTACCTTAATGACTAAAGAGAAGTAAATTACATAGAAATTGAGGCAAGAAACACTTGAAATAGTTAGAAAAATGGCAAATATTTAAGGGATGAAAACTAGTTCTTCATATCATATTGCTCAAGCACAGGAGCCTGCCAATATTATAGAAACAAAGGACCATCTTGTTAGAACTGTAAAATTTCAAAATTTTTATAGTTATTTATACACATGAGTTCCCAAATTAGTCCTTACCATAAGCACAAAAATCCTCTCTTCATAATATTTTTGCTCATACTTTGTCATGTGGTCCTACAAAAATCCAACCCCGAATATTTCACTGTATAATCCATATTGGCAAGAGATGGTGAGGGTCTCCCCAATCCATAATGTATTTTTTCTACTAATATATATCTATTGTAGTCTATCGACAAGAATTTAGGGATGTTGCACCAATCAAAATTCATTTACAAGCACATATCAGAAGGACACAATCCATTGTCTTGGCGACAGAAAAATTATATCAACAAGAAAGTTATCATCATAATGAGTCATAACGAACTCATATATGTCTTACCGACTGGCACATAAGGAAACATATTGGCCAGATTGGAAGTCATCAGAGTGAAGTCTTATTGATTGCATTCGGTCTTGTCGACAAAGCATAAAGGGATTCTATCAAATGACTATCAGGATGAAGTCATGTAGTCCTGTCGACCAATGTGTCACGCTGATAAGATTATGTGGGTAGAGGATTCGATGGTATTAATTAATTATCGGTGAGACTAATTTCATCAGGGAGAAATATGATAGTCACACCAAAGTATTGTTTCATCGGTGAGAAAGTAATTGTGTCTTAGTGACCAGAAAAATACCACAGGGTGTATCTCGGTAAGACACAATATAATCTATGGAACATCGCCTCGACTCAAAATTTTCACAGTGATACATAAGACTAAAGGATAACTATCAGTGAGACTCCAAATGTTGATGCTAGATTGTACGAAATTATAACGATATACAATTTGTAGTAGTCGGTAAGACTCAAAGTATCAGGGAGACTACAAGATGTTTTGACAAATGGTTTAATGAATGTTGCTAAAAGCTGTCGCCCAAGATTTGAGAATGTCTCACTGATGGATTAAAGGTATATGTAAATATTAATTTCTATGAGAGAACTAGATAAGGGGGTGATTACATTACCCAAGGAATTTTTTTATGCTAAAGGATACAAGTGAGATGTTTTACCAAGGAAGGTGGAAGTGGGTAACTTTTGTTGAAAGAATATTTTATTAAATATGGTACAGTAAAAGGAGAAGTGAAAATTTGAGTGAATAATAATAAATCAAAATTTATTATTACGAAGAAGTAAATTATGTAAAGGAAGTTAAAAGGATAAGTATTTTACCCAAAGAGTGTGTTGAAGATACATACAAGTAAAAAGTGAAGTGAAAATTGCCAACGAAGGATTATCGCCAAAGTTGATTTTTCATGAAAGAGAAAAATGATGAAGATTAATTAAAATATTTAATTTTCCAAAAGGCAACTAATTAAATATTTTATTTTGAAGCATTGCAGTGAATAGATATGAAGGGTTGTAACCCTAAAATAGTAATGTATATATGTAAAGTTAAATTGTATCAAAAAGGGAGATTCATTAGATTTAGGAGAGATAAGTAGGTTAGGTAATTGGATAGGGTGAACTGTTGCCAAAATAAAACATCATGCTGTATATTGTAAAATCCTTTCAAATTATTTAATGGAGAAGAATGCATAAATTTGGTGAAATTCTTACTTGGTGTTCAGTTGTTGTGATGAAATTATTTACATTTTTTATCTAGTTGTCTCCAAATTGAGGTCTTTTAATCATTTAAATCAGTATATCAAGTATATCTTTGATTTATCAAAATGTATTCCCATTTTGTGTGAATTAATCAATTGGTTTCTACAAGTCAGATTTAAATTCTTTTGGATGAATCATAATGATTTAAAGATTTCTTTTGGATAATTGAAGAAGAGCTTGGTAAAAAAAGATTCTAGCACAATTTATGCTTGAGTCATAAATTTAGTGAAGTTTTATGCCAGTCATAGAACCTCATTCTCAAAGTGCCTAGCAACTAGAGTTAAGACAAAAGGGGGAAACACTTATAATTTACCTCTTGACTCCATTAGCCCAATAGAAGTAGGCACTTGTCACACCATCCACATCTTAGAATTCTATAAAAACTTTTTTCAAAAAAACATTCATGTTTCAAGTTTAATATTAGAAGTAGGAGTAGTTTGTAAGCTTTTATCTATTACATTTATGCCATTGTAATAGATCCATCAAATTAATCAAGTCATACAACTTTAAGTCTACTTCATTCATATAGGTACACTCACCTAGGTCTAGCAGCACCTGAAGAGTAGAAGGTCTAAACCATTTGGCTTTGTCTGTTACCCTAAAGCATACCAAGAGATTGGCAACCTCTTGAGGTATTCTTACCTGTGTTTTTGAGAGCTAACAAAATGGCAACTCCACTGGGGAATAACATTAGAAAATTTGGTTCCAGCCTATCCATGTAAAGAGTCAATATAAATTTCACATTTGGAGTGAGGAGATTCCACTGGGGAGAATAAAAAATAATTTTAAAAGAATCATTTTCCTACTTTTGGAAAAGTAGGTGGTGACTCTAGAAAAAATTTGATGAAAAATGTACGACAACCTTCTAGAAAAATATTTGAATGAGCTACGTGATGAACTAAACAAAGCAAAAGAAGAACTAGTTGAGAGCAAGAGAGCATTACTTCAAAAGCCAAGTGAATTGGGTATCTTGCCTGCTTTAGATACACCACAATATATACCATTCTTCGATGAGGAAGGATACTCAAATACAAGTGGTGCTTGGATTCCACAAGTTTCTAATGATTGAATTGGAAATCTTCACAATACAGGTAATGCATATCATGCACAACAAAAATTTATTTACCACAACCACCTCATGGTCAACAATGTGTGCTACACCCTCATACACAATACAATAATCCACTGTACTAGTATCAATACCCACTTAACCCTCCTCCTCAACAAATACACAATAATGATCAGATAATTTGATTTGATAGGGTTTCAATTATACCCCTACCCTATGGATAGCAGTTGGAGAAGTCTTGTCCCTAGGTTTACAGGGAGTAGTTCAATTACTACTGAAGATCATTTGAGGAATTTCAATGATTTCATCCAAGATTTGGATAGACCTTATGAGGATTTACATATGAGGCTATTCATGATGTCACTCATTCATGAAGCTAGGGATTGGTTTAATAGCCTACCGATATCTTCTATTGATTCTTTCTAAGGATTTTAGGATCAATTTCTTGAGAAATATGGAAGTCTATCTGCACCAAATTGGGCTTCCCATAGGTTATTAGAGATTCAAAAAAATTAGAACTTGTAGCAATATGTATGCCAGAATCAACAATTCAAAGAAGAAGAAGCTGAGTATGTACATACTCAAAGCCATGACTCCATCACATAATCAGAATGTGGAATCTATCCATTATATGCATTTCTTGACATAGGGAGATATAAAGGAGAATTTGGGCACTCTTTGTTTCGCAGAATGGCAGATGAATGGACTGATATTGTAGATAAGAAAAGGTATGAAGATAATGGTGACATCATTAATGATGATATCGATCAGACACTACAACTAATAGAAGATGAGATGTGTGCAAGTCAATATGATTCATATGATAGCCTACTTGAGGAAGATGAAGATACAAGAGGTTTCTCTTGCATAACAGATTGTGACAGGGAAAGCAGTGTATGTTATGAGGGATCCAATGAGTATTCAGATTGTGAAGATGGACCTGTGGATTTTGATTTGCAATCAAGGGATTCTAGCAGCTCTTATGGAAATCAAGATGAAGAAGCAATTGAAGAGGCAAGTTCATTTGATAGTGAGCAAATGACACCTCCAGCTGCAGTTGCAAGCCATGAAGATACATTTGATGATGAAGAGGTTTGCACACTTGAAAATGGTTTCCAAACTTTTTCAAACCCATTGTATGATGAAGAGTTAAAAGAAGATCAGATGATATTTTGCCAAGGTGTGCCAAAGAATGAATTTCAGAATGAAGAACACAACAACATTATTGTGGATGATGAAGCATATTCACTCAACAATGAGAAAATCTCAGATCTGCTGGAAATGGAGTGCAAGAGGTATACTCATAAGAAAGACTCAGAAATTTCATTTCCAGCATTAATTGATTCAAATATTCATGATGATGGTTGTGTGGATCAAAATTTTGTGTCACTGCCAATTAATATGGAGGAAGTAAAAAATATTTCAGATCTAATTGTTTCAAAAAATGTCAAAATGGAGGAATTTTTAGATTTACCAAAATGGCATTCTGATGGTAATTTTTTAATACAATTGGGAGAACATTTTACAAAACATGATAGTGAACAAAACAATGAGGAATGTTGCATTAAATATGCATACACATTGAACACTGAAGATGAGAAAGGTTTATCATATGATAATAGAAAATATGAACTGCAGAATATTAAAAAGAACATGAGTCAAGTTGAGCATAGTATTTTTTGTGGAAATTTTCAATAATAGGGTAAATTGTAAAAATATTCTCAAGAGGAATTTGATGGACTCAAAATAGAATAAGGTATATGACAGAGGAAAATAGGGAAAATTCTTTTGGTGGCCTTGTGCCATCAGCCATGGTGTGGTTTTTTTGAAAACCATAAGAGTTCATCACTAAAAAGGGAGTTTGAATCTGTTGCTTGCTGGATAAATTATTTGGTATGCTCTTCCAGTGATCTAGATTCTTGCAATGATCTCACAATCATTCATCCCTAGATGGAGCCACTATTAGAACTATAAAATTTTGAAAATTTTATAGTTATTTATACACATGAGTTCCCAAATTAGTCTTTACCATAAGCACAAAAATCCTCTCTTCATAATATTTTTTCTCATACTTTGTCATGTGGTCCTAAAGAAATCTATCTAGCCCTAAATATTTCACCATATAATCCATATTGGCGAGAGATGGTGAGGGTCTCCCTGATCCATAATGTATTTTTTCTACTAATGTATATCTGTTGTAGTCTATCGGCAAGAATTTAGGGGTGTCACACCGATCAAAATTCATCTACAAGCACATATCGGAAGGACACAATCCATTATCTTAGCGACAAAAAAATTATATCGGTAAGAAAGTTATCATCGAAATGAGTCATAATGAACTCATATATGTCTTACTGACCGGCGCATAAGGAAACATATCAGCCAGATTGGAAGTCATCAGAGTGAAGTCTTATCGATTGCATCCAGTCTTGTCGACAAAGCATAAAGGGATTCTATCAAATGACTATCGGGATGAAGTCATGTAGTCCTGCTGACCCATGTATCACGCCGATAAGATTATGTGGGTAGAGGATTCAGCGGTATTAATTGATTATTGGTGAGACTAATTTCATCGGGGAGAAATAGAAGAGTCACGCTGAAGTATTGTTTCATCGGTGAGAAAGTAATTGTGTCTTAGTGACCAGAAAAATACCACGGGGTGTATCTCGGTAAGACAATATAATCTATGGAACATCTCCCCGACTCAAAATTTTCACAGCGATACATAAGACTAAAGGATAACTATCGCTGAGACTCCAAATGTCGATGAGACTGTGGGATATTATAACGATATACAGTTTGCAGTAGTCGGTAAGACTCAAAGTATCGGGGAGACTACAGGATGTTTTGATGAATGGTTTAATGAAAGTTGCTAAAAGTTGTCACCCAAGATTTGAAAATGTCTCGCCGATGGATTAAAGGAATATGTAAATATTAATTTGCATGAGAGAACTCTAAGGGGGTGATTACTTTACCCGAGGAATTTTTTTTATGCTAAAGGATACAAGTGAGATGTTTTACCAAGGAAGGTAGAAGTGGGTAATTTTTGTTGAAAGAATATTTTATTAAATATGGTACCGTAAAAGGAGAAGTGAAAATTTGAGTGAATAATAATAAATCAAAATTTATTATTATGAAGAGGTAAATGCAAAGGAAGTTAAAAGGATAATTATTTTACCCGAAGAGTGTGTTGAAGATACATATAAGTAAAAAGTGAAGTGAAAATTGCCAACGAAGGATTATCGCCGAAGTTGATTTTTCACGAAAGAGAAAAATGATGAAGATTAATTAAAATATTTAATTTTCCAAAAGGAAACTAATTAAATATTTTATTTTGAAGCATTGCAGTGAACATATATGAAGGGTTGTAACCCTAAAATAAAATGTATATATGTAAAGTGAAATTGTATCAAAAAGGGAGATTCATTAGATTTAGGAGAGATAAGTAGGTTAGGTAATTGGATAGGGTGAACTGTTGCCGAAATAAAACATCATGCTATATATTGTAAAATCCTTTCAAATTATTTAATGGAGAAGAATGCATAAATTTGGTGAAATCCATTCCTGGTGTTCAGTTTTTGTGATGAAATTATTTACATTTTTTATCTAGTTGTCTCCAACTTGAGGTCTTTTAATCATTTAAATCAGTATATCAAGTATATCTCTGATTTATCAAAATGTATTCCCATTTTGTGTGAATTAATCAATTGGTGTTTGCAAGTCAGATTTTAATTTTTTTGGATGAATCACAGTGATTTAAATATTTATTTTGGATAATTGAAGAAGAGCCTAGTAAAAAAATATTCCAGCACAATTTATGCAAGTCATGAATTTAGTGAAGTTTTATGCCAGTCATAGAACCTCATTCTCAAATTTCCTAGCAACTAGAGTTAAGCCAAAAGGGGGAAACACATATCATTTACCTCTTGAATCCATTAGCCCAATAGAAGTAGGCACTGGTCACACCATCCACATCTTAGAATTCTATAAAATCTTTGTTCAAAAAAACATTCATGTTTCATGTTTAATATTATAAGTAGGAGTAGTCTGTAAGCTTTTATCTATTACATTTGTGCCATTGTAATAGATCCATCAAATTAATCTAGTCATACAACTTTAAGTCTGCTTCATTCATATAGGTACACCCACCTAGGTCTAGTAGCACCTGAAGATTAGAAGGTCTAAACCATTTGGCCTTGTCTGTTACCCTAAAATGTACCAAGAGATTGGCAACCTCTTGAGGTATTCTTACCTATGTTTTTGAGAGCTAACACATCCTATTATGGAAAATTTTGGTGAAACACATGTTATTTCAGAGACATCTATTCCTCTAAATGGTATAGAGGAAATAACTAGTAAACATTTCGAAGATAAAGAAAAGGTGACATTGGTAGTAATCCAAGAAAATATAAAGATGTTACCGGAAATAAAGAAGAAGAAGAAGACAAGAATGGAAATGAAGGAAACAAAGGTAAAAATAAAGATGATGGTAGAGATGATGAGGATAAGAAGGAAGAAGAAAATAAAGCTAAGTTTTCAAGAAAATCCTTTGGAAAAGAAGAAGAGGAAAAGAAGGAAGAGAGCAAGGAAGATACAGAGGTTGGAAGAAGTGAAGAAGAGAAGTCAAAATCTGTTGAGCTATCCAAGCCTTTTGAAGAATCATTCAAAAATATTTTTAAAGGCTTGTTGATGAGGAAATCACATATTCAACTTGTGCTACCACCCCAACTAATTCAAATTACTTCACATATAGGGTATGTGGATCTAAGAAAGATCTCACCAATTAAAAGAGTAAAAATATGTGGTACTTTTCACAACTTCGGTACAAAATAAATGCTTGAGACTTATCAAAAAGGAATTGAGTTAATAAATGATGCTATTAAGGCTTTATAGGAGTTAGTACACAATTCTACTATTGATACATCCTTAGCCCTTGTTGAGAACCTGAAGCTTTTAGAACTTTGATTCAATCAAAGAATACTCCTCTGGTCTTAAGCTACAAATTGAGAAATAAGTAGAATAAAATTTTTTGGAGAAAAGGCTATTGGAGCTATAGGATAGATGTGCAAGTGCATATAGAAAAGTACGGAAAAGTCTAAAAGAAGTAAAGGACTATGAAGAGGAAGCACAAATATTGTTTGTATATTGTATGTGGTGGCCTAATGCCACTAGAGGCGTCAAAGATTTAATGGACTCAATAGAGTCTCAACTAGAGCATGTTTCCGGAGCCTTCAAAATTTTAGATGATAGAAGCCATACAACTTGGACTTGTATTATGGATCTACACAACAAGTTCTTCACTCTATAGAAGAAAAAAGAGGATGCAATAAGATGGTTTGGTTAGCCCGAATATCCGGTTATGTCTAGACATATTCCTATATCATTTGCTCTTGTGGATGCCAAAAAACTTGAAAATATAAAACTTAACCCATCCACTTTAGAAGAAGAAGGAGAATAATTTTTGGTAGAACTAGAATCACTGCACAAAACACTAGTTAGAGCAAAAAGCATCTAGGATGAAGGAAAACTAGCTTGGGAAGCTATTCTCAAAGAACTAGATGGTGCCCCAGCTCTAGTTAAGTGTTTTATACATTTTTTTTTTTTTTTTTTTTGAGATCATCATCAAGACACACTTTGTCCTTAATGTCAAAGGGGGAGAATATGTGTGGAAAATAAATGTGTGAAAAGTATATAATTTTTTTTTTGTCATGGAAAAGTTTTTTCTTAGTCTATATAGTTGAAAGGGGGAGTAAAGTCAGTTTTTTGAGATCCAATTTTTTTGTACATGTTTCCATCAATGAAAAAGGGGGATATTGTTGGAATAATGAAGATGAAGCCTTTGGCTTGTTGTCATTAATTCCAACATTGGTTGGTAACAGTTTTTGTCAATTTGGAAAAATGTCTGTTATTTTGATCTGATAATTTGGTCTAGAAATTCTCTCAGTAGAAGATCGCTTCATAAGATTTTAATATGATGATAAGGTCTATTAGGTGCATCTATGGACAATTAGTGGTTTTTATTGAAAGGAATGAAAGTTATGAATGATAGTGTTTGAATTATAGTATTCTGCTCGATATTTGTGCAATTGGCATAAGTTTTCTTCTAGCATAGTTATGTGCTGTGTGCTTTGTTGGTGATTTAAAGAGTTCCTCATTAGGTCTAGACTGACTTAATTTATGCTTTTCACAATTTTTATTGATGAAAAGGTGTTCTGGGGATAACTAACAAGCTACACTTTTGATCAAGTATGAGTACATCTAATTAGGTTGACCTAATTGATGTATGAAGTTATAATATTGTATATATTTATGAAACATCCATTTTTATTGAGGGAGATATAGACAAATATATGTGTGTGTAGTGTGTGATAATTAAAAAGATAATAAGTAGTGATGTGTGTTTATTGTGCAAAGTTGTATACTCTTAATGTATTTGTTGTGTACTTGTAAAACAGGGCAAGATTTTATATTTCAGAGCCTAATTGGAATTGAACTCAACACACAAAAGGTGTATTTCATGGGTTCACCATTTTGGCAGTGAGCCACACTCTTTTTTGTATTTACATTAGGTTGTGAGCCTTTCAAGGATAGTGAGTCTTGGTAGTGTGCCCTATAATATCTTATAACTAGTTATAACATATTGTGAGCTAATCCTCACCGTACTTTTTCTCATTTTGGGTTTTCCACATAAAAATCCTTATTTCCACTTGTTATGTGATGTTATCCCTCCTTTCATGTTCTTGTTTATAGTTTTAGTTAAATATGTTTTGATTATTGAATGGTTAGCAATTAAATGGTTTGGTAAAATACTAATTCACCCCCCCTCTCAGTATTTTGGGTGTTCAACAAACCTATATCCCTAAGATTCTAAAGTATCCCTCTAGACACTAATCACTAATCACCATTCTAGCATCAAGCCTTTATTTTTCCTTGTCCAATGTCTCCAGGATTAATAGGGTAGGAGAGTTAGTATCTACTAGTCCCATGAGATAATTAATATAGGATATGATCTCATTAACCTAGGAATTGAGATATTCCTTTATTTTCTCATATTTATCTATTATTTCCAAGATGGTAGAAACAATTTATTGGAGAGACTATTTCTCTATCATTTGTGTTAGGTGTCCTAGATCAACTATATGTGGTTGATAATCAAAAAGATACATTTAATTCCAAAGGGGTATATTGTTTCATATATGTTGTCACTGATGTCAATAGAGTGGTGGTGTGGATGGTTGCATGTGATGCAATAAGTGTGTTGATCATAAGTATTATAAATTTAATGAGCATGCTATACACAATTGTACTATATCTCCTATTGCTCATGAATAGGTGAATGTTGATATGAAGAAGTTATGATTTCTTCATATTGATGAAGAGTGTTGTAATTATTGTCTATGATGGTGTGAGTGTTGCATTATCTATCTCTCAATGTAAAGAATTGAATAAGTTATGAAATAATTTATGAAAGATTTTCATGCAGTTAATGTCCTAAGAAGTTGTACTGGAAAATCTCAAGAGAATTCTCCACATTCCTCTTCAACTAAAGATGGACTTGTGATTTGGAAGTTAGATAGAGGAAAGTGTGATTCATGTATGTTCCTAATTTTAAAACATAGTATTAACCACAAAAGTTTCTTGAGATAAAAAAATAGAGACTGTGATGTTGTAGTCAAGACTTGGTTTAGAGAAATACTTTGTATTTCTCCAAAGTTGATGTTGTGGTATTGCAGTTTAGAGGATGAGTTCAAATTATCTATATGTTTTCTCATTTCAATTTTGAGGTGTTGAATGTACCATAAGTATGGTTTTTAATGTCTTTTCTCAAGACTGTTCTTATTGGGTTAGCAAGAGTTTTTGGATTTAGTGTCTGTTTGCTTGCACCAGCATAATGTAGTGTGAAGTTGTAAAAGAGGTGTATGAGAATGTTTTTGAATATTGTTTAATTCTTGTAAGGTGATCCACATATTGTTATCTAGTCTCTCTAGTACCACTTGTGGTCTAGAGTTAATATATGGAAGGTTAAGTTTTTTTGAGCTGAATTGGAATGTTGAAGTGTTTGTGTAAAATATTAGAAGTGTGCACCAGTGTGGAAGTGTTTTCTAAGGTAATATAGGTCCAAATTATCTCCTAGTTTGGATCGTATTTGATTCCATTTTACCATGGATGTTTTGAAGTTGACTTATTATGGCCATTGGATGTTTCATGATTGCACATTTTATCTTGATTGAGGAGGATAAAATTTATGAAGCTTGAAAAGGATGTAAATGTAATATCAATTTTGTTGCAAAGTGTATGAGTGTATAAAGAAGTAAATGAAGTTTGATAGAGGCAGTGACTTGAAGGCAACAACATATGTGTGAATGAGGAAGTGTGCTAGAGGTAGTGATCCAAAGGAAGTATTATTTTTGTGAAGGGAAGAAGAGTGCCAAAAGAAGTGAGATGAAGGTAGTAGAGGTTATCAAGAAGAGAGATAGAAATAGTGAGATGAAGGTAGAAGAGTCTTGTGATGAAAATTGATTAGCACTTTTTGTCAAGTTTTTTTTTTTTAGGTTGTAGCTCCTCTTTTTGTAAGTGTTGTTTGTAGGGGGTTGTAAAATTCCTTTGGTTGAAGCTATAAAAACATGTTTTATGGATTTGTAGCTTCCTTTGGGTTGTAGCCCATAAAACCTATTATAATTCTTATTTTTATTTGTGAGGTTAGATTTGGATAGTAGCTCCAAGCAACTTTCTCACTGTGGTTTTTCTATGTAAATCTAGTTTTGTGGTTGTGTGCTTATGTTTTGAATTAAATTTAATGATTTAATTTTTAGGGTAGTAGGAAGTTTGGATAAATCTAAATTGATCAATTTTTTTGGGATATACTGATTCACCCCGTCTTAGTATATCATTGTGTTCTAACATTGTCCCACTAGAAGGTGGTTGTATTTAAGATGTTCTTGTTGTTCTTGAGAATTCAACAAACCTTATTTTAGTTTATCAAATTTTTCATTATGGCATTGGTAGGACAATTGATTTCTCATTGCATGATGTGATAATTTGAGACTTTCATGATCCTAATATTGTTGTGGCTACTAAGAGTGTTGATTAAGTATCACAACTATATAGGTTTGATACATTTGAGAGCTTAGTTAGTTTTGGTTCATCTCTCATAGCACACAAAAATTCAACAAGTAATCTTTGGAATGAGCATTTTAGCCATATCAATCACAAATATCTCCAATAGATGATTACATAGGCATTAAGATTTCTTGTATTGATGGTGTTTGTTGAGGATGTGTTCTTGGAAAACATCACCGAAATTGATTTCCTATGGCTAGATATGCACATTCTAAGGCACCCTTAGAGTTGGTACATAGTGACCTCATTTAATTTTTGAATCATTCATTTTTAGGGTCCAAGCATGTGTTCATAGTTATCGATGAATTTTCTAGGTGTACATGGCTATATTTTCTTAAGTACAAGAGTGATGTCTTTGATTCCTTCAAGATCTTCAAGGAATTCATGGAGAAGAAGTATGGTATTTTTATCAAGTGGATACACATAGATAATGGGGGAGTATGTCAATCAAGATTTCAAGGATTTTTGTAGTGAGCATGGTTTGTAACATCAACTTACAGTTCTATACACCCCTTAGTAGAATGGTGTTGCTAAGTGAAAGAACAAAAAAATATGAGAGATGGCTAATTGCATGATTCATTCACAAGATATGGATTCTTAATTATGGGTTGAGGTTGTGAATTGTTCCAATTACATTCAGAATTAGATGCATCATAAGGAATTATGACATATGACTGTTGCAAAGGCTTGGACCCATGTTAAGCTTGATGTATCTTCATTCAAAGTTTTTGGTGGTGAGGCTTGGGAATACATTCTAGATGCTTAGCGAAAATCCATGGAGAGAAAAAAGTAGACCCTTC
This sequence comes from Sequoia sempervirens, assembly GCA_007258455.2. Classification (NCBI taxonomy): domain Eukaryota; kingdom Viridiplantae; phylum Streptophyta; class Pinopsida; order Cupressales; family Cupressaceae; genus Sequoia; species Sequoia sempervirens. The sequence continues at coordinate 403,182,901 of VDFB02000003.1, read as the reverse complement.
ATATTTGTTGGCTACTATGAGGATGTTAAGGCATACAAGTTTTTTATCCTAATTCCAGAGTAGTCTTTTTTTGATGAGATGTCTAGTTTGATGAGCACTTTCCTCTAATAAATTCTTCATCACTAGCTTCTCCCTCACTGCCTACTCATCCCACTTCATCTCTTAAGGATTACTTATCTCTTAAGGATGATGATGACACACCTTCACCACCACCTAGACATATATTCAACCTTTACCCAAGTGGGCTTGCAATACTCTTGATGTGGCTATATCTTTGGTACATGATCCTTTACAGTCTTGTCATACTCATTCACATGAATTAGGTGCTAGTATTTTGAGTCATGCCATTTTAGATGATCCTAAAAATATTTTAGACATGTGACAGGTACTCTTGAGTGGGATAAGGCCATGGAGGAGGAGTATTTTCACTAATGAAGAATAATAATTGGGATCTTGCTCCTCTTCTTAAGGGAAGAAATTTGGTTTGGTATAAGTGGATGTATTGTACCAAATATGCTATAGATTGTTTCATTGATTTAAGTATAAGTCTCATATTTTTGCAAAGGGGTTTTCTTAGGTTGAGGAATTGACTATTATAAGAACTTCGCTCCTATTTCTAGGATGGATTCTATTCACCTTGTACTTTCTCTCGTAGCTTCACAGGGATGGACAATTTACCAAATGGATGTGAAGAGTTCCTTCTTGCATGTTGAACTTCATGAGGAGATTTATATGGAGAAATCATAGGGGTTTGTAGGACTCTTCACTTGTTTACAGGCTTCGTCATTCATTATATGGTCTCAAAAAATCCCCTTGACCTTGGTATGAGAAGATTAACTCTTTTCTACTTTCTTCTAGCTTCACATGATGTCATTTTGATCCCATAGTGTACATTCAGAGATAAGAGGGTGATATTTTGATTCTAGTACTATATGTATATTTTTTGATTCTTATAGGTGACTCATCCTCCATGATTCACAATGTTCAACAAGATTTTATGGAGAAGTTTGAGATGACATATCTCGACCTTTTGTATTACTTTCTTTGTTTATAGGTTATTCAATTTTTGGTGGGGGTTTTCATATTTGAGTAGAAGTATACCCTTGATATACTTCAAATATTTTTCATGGTTGATTGCAAGCAAGCCCCCACACCATTTTAGCTAGGTGTTGTATTGGATTCCACTTGTACTCCTTGTTCAGTAAATTCTATATTATATATGCAGTTGATTGGTAGTTTGTTGTACTTGACATATTCCTATCCCAATCTTTTTTTTTATGGTTTTTCTTGTCTCTTGGTTCTCACATGATCCATATGAGAGCAATTGACAAGTTTCCAAATGTATTTTGAGGTATATTTAGGGCACATCTCATTATAAAACTCATTATACATTTGAGAGCTTCTCAAATTGTTGGCTTCACTAACTCAAATTGGTCCAATGATGTCAATGATAAGAATTCTACTTTTAGCTTTGTTTTTTTGTCTTGGTTCTAGTCCCATTGAATGGTCTTGCAAGAAGAATATACTATTAATTTATCATCAATAGATACTTAGTATCAAGCAATAGTTTTAGCCAACTAGGAGGTTCTATGGCTTCATCAGTTGATGATTGAGATTGGTTTTCCTCTTGATACTACCACTATTCTTTGGTGTGACAATCAAATCACAATTCATATTTATCGCAACCTAGTGGAGCATCAGAGGAAAAAACACATTGAGATCCACATGCACATCATTTGAAAGATGGTTCAAGATGAATTTCTCATCTTGGAGTACATTCCTACAAAGGAGTAGGTTACTAAAATCTTCATGAAACCTTTATCATCTCCTCATTATCTTCAACTGTGATCAATGATTGGGGTGAAGGAAGTTGTCCTTAGGGGCCTTCATGAGGCCTTCCTTCATTTTTTTTTCATGCATGATTTCATCTTGTTTTGTAAAGGAGTTTTCTCCATCGGGTTTTTTCCTTTTCTCCACTTCTAAGAGATCCTTAGTCTGTACATGGGTACCTCATCATGCCTAGTTTTTGGGACCCATCTTTTCTTTTCATGTATTCTTCCTTAGCTTTTTAACTTCCCCCTAAGTTCATTTTAAGGGGGGTGTTAGAGTAATAGGTTAATCACGTAATTAATTAATTCATATGGATTAATTAATTGGGTTCCCTTTTCTTTATTCACTTAAGCTAAACTTAGGATTTTGTTTTTTGCATTATTAAATTAGCTTATGTTATCTCATTGCATAGGATTATGATAAATTTCAAAGGCTTATTTAATCCTCTCCTAGGATTTTAGATCTAGGGATTTTATCTCCCTTTCATAAGGATTAATTTTTCTTTGTAATTAATTATTCAAGTTATTTTGCATCAATACATTATCTGGTTGCTAAGCACTATTGTGCCTTTGATCTTCTCTTTTGTGATAGTTATTTTCTTGTAGGTGTTTTTTGGGTACCATGGAGTTGATTTTGTAACTTCAAAAATTGTTTTTACTTAATTATCATATATATGTGAATAATATTTTCCCTTACAATATTAAAAATATGATGTTAACCACTTTGTTTGCATTTATAGATAAGAAAATGTCAACATGCCATTGGGTTTTAGGGGCTATGGATCCTATTCATATTGAGATTCTTCTATTAAATATAAAACAAGATGCAAGTAGCATTTGGTTCCTATTGATGATTTAGTCAAAATGCTTAGATTTAGAAGTGGTGATAGTGTTAATTTTTTATGTAAATTATAGTTAACTATATTTTTACAAGGATATTGTTATTGCAATTCATTTTTATTTTTGGAACATAAAATAAAGTGTAAAGGAGCATATGTAGTTATGAGTATTAGAAGGGATAATACAATTGTAATTAAAAAATTATGGTATATTTTACAAAGATTCTAGTAGCTATTATATTGAAACTTAGTGGTGTTGGAAGATTTGTTGCATGAGGATACAATTACATTTCACTATTAAGAGTTATCACCTTTATTAATTATGTATATTGCAATAAATTATTGTTATTATTGATACTTTTATTTTAATTGTGTGCACTAGTAGATCCTTTGATGAAAGAAGAGATCATTGATTGAAGTGTTTAATTTGTAGAGTTGTTTACAAATATTTTTTTTATACTTCACCAAATTGTTGGTATGTTATTTTTATTTGTGTATTCACTGTGCCAATTTAACATTAAAATATAGAATTTATATAATATAAATATTATAACTATTATTTGTAATAATTAATAGAACACATAAAAAAATCAATTTACAACATGTATATTTAATAATATAATATCAATGACTATAATATTTATTATTTAAAAAAAATAAAATTAGGGTAAAAACTTTATAAATCAAAGAAAGCAGTACAAAGCATGATTAAACAAGAAAACCAAAAAGGGCTAGCTAGCAAAAAGAAAGAAATCAAGAAGTACTCATGCAACATCTCAAATCCTCAGTAACAAAATCCTCCAACTCCTAAGCAAGATCCATAGGTAAAATTTCCCAATCATCCACCTTCCAAGTCCCAATTTTCTTAGACGCCCATTTGGCCAAACCATCATCTAGGTCTTATTCCATTCCCGAGGGATATGAGAGAAGGTGATGGAATCTAAATTTTTTCCAAGACTGGTGATCTGCCTCACCACCATGGCTAACTTCTAGCTAGCATTATCTAACTATCTCCTGTTAACCAAGTCAATCATGACTGGAGAGTTAAATTCAGAAATAACTCTTTTCTAGCCAAGGGCATAGGCCCTCTTCAATGCCAAAAGAATAGAAAAAGATTCCTTAAGATTATTAGAATGGTGCCCCTTGTACTCAGAAAAGAAACAAAACCGCCCTAGAACTATCCCTGCCAACCTCGCCAACTCCATCATGCCCAGGGTTGCCCCTTGTAGATCCATTAGTATTAATTTTCAAAACTCTAGTGGGAGGAGGCAACCAATGCCCCCCTTTAAAGATATTCCCTTGAGGACACTTACTCCACCCATTCTTGGGCTTGAATTTACCACCCAGAGAAATCCCCAAATTCTTAATCACTCTCGCATCACTAGGATCCATAGGGACCAATAGACCACATTTAGCATACAAAGTCTCCTGCAAGGCATTGAAGATGCACAATCAAACTTGTCCCACTTGGAGCTTCTTGTCCAAGAAGATCCTATGGTTGCGCTCCAACCAGTGCCAAATAAGCATACTAGGACCAATAGTCCAAGCTATGTGCAAAAAAGAAGTATTTACCGGAATGTGCACCAAATTCTGCGAAAAATCCTCTAAGGAAGAGGAATGCCTACATTGCAAATTCCAGATCCCCCATGAGAAATGCTAGATAGTCCTGACAAAGGGGCACTGAAAGAAAAGATGAGAAACTATATCAACATCCTACTAACATAAAAAGCACATTGAAGGAACTTGGAAGCCACACTTACAAAGGTTATCCCATATCAAGCACCTACCATAAACCACCAGCCAAGAGAAGAAATTACATTTTGGCGAAGAGAACTTGTTCCAAATGTGCTTCCACCAAGGAACCTTAGCATTGCCAAAAGCATGTTTGTCCAACACACGATAACCTGATGCAATTGAGAACTTCCCTATTAGATCCAAACCCCATGCAAGAACATCATGCTCTAGAAGAGAACAAAAAATTATCTTAGCCAAAATGGAGGAAAAATCCATCCTATCCTCCAAAAAGCCTCCCACTGGCCACTCCTGCATGTCCTTCAACCTGTAAAAATTAGTTTTCCCAAAAACCTGAGGGTATTTGAAATCCATCACTGTGCTCCATCCAACCTCAACAAAAATCCTACTTAAACCCAACAAATGAGGATGAGAAGATAATATAGGTGGAAGGCAATCCCAAGAATCATACCAAAAAAGAGCATCAGAGCCTCTATTGCAGATCCAAAAAAAGAATTTGTTTAACCAACTTAGCACCCCGCTTGAGAGTATCCTAGATCATAGAACCTTTCCCCATAAGACTGAAATGAGGAACCTCAACACTGTCCACTTCCCCTAGATACTTATAGGTAAGAATCCTAGCCCAAGACTAATGTTGATGAGAGCAAAACCTCCTGTATAGCTTGGTAGCTAAGGCCTAGCCATTCCATTCCAACCTACATAATCCCAAACCACCTTCTTGTTGTGGCCAACAAACGACTTCCCACTTTATCAAGCTCCACTTTCTTGAAAGGAGATTACCTGACCAAAGAAACTACCAACAAAGACATTCAAAATATTTGATGAAGCTTGAGGGGGTAGTCAACAAAAAGCACATGTACAAAGGAAGACCTTGCACCATCGATTTTAGAAAACTAACTCTACTAGCTGTAGATAACCATCTAGAAGTCGAATGGAAAACCAACCTATGGAATTTATCAATCAAATCCTACCAAAAAAATATAGGAAGTGAGTGAACCACCAAGGGGATGCCTAGATAGATGAAAGGAAGAGATCCCACCCGAAATATTAAAATCCTAACAATGTGTTATTGAATAAGAGTGGGGGTATTAAAGAAATAAATACAAGACTTACTCTCATTAATGCTTTTCCTTGAAGCAGCCAAGTAACAATCCAAAGTCTTCCTCAAAGCAACTGCTTCATCCACTTTAGTAACACCCATCAAAGAAGTATAGTAAAAGAACTGAAGATGAGTTTGAGGAGGAAAGGAATTGCCCCATTTCCATCCAAGTGGATGAGCCCATTCATAACATGAGACTTAATGAACCTCCCCAAGCCCTCAGCCATCAAGATGAATAAGTATGGGGATAAGGGATCCCCCTGCCAAAGACCCCTATATGCACCAAATAGCTCAGACGACTCCCCATTGATGAGAACAAAAAAAGAGGAAGTCATTACACAACTAATGATCCACTCTATCCAATCACTATTGAATCCAAATTCCTTGAGAATTTTGGACAAAATATCCCATTTAACCCTATCATAAGCTTTTTCCATGTCCAATTTAATAAAAATAGCATTTTCTCTAGAAGTGGCCATTGAATGAATGGTCTCAAAAAAATAATAACACCATCCAAGATCTGCCTACCTACAATGAAACCACCTTGTTCCTCTGAAATCAACTTGTCTAACCATGGATTAAGATGCTCAACAATTAACTTAGTAATAATTTAATAAACCGCATCACATAAAGCAATTGGTCGAAAAACATCCAAAGAATCAACACCTTCACGTTTTGGGATAAGAGCAAGAAACGTGGCATTCATGGTCCACAAATTTTGCTTATTCCTTAATGAATCCTAGACAACCTCAAGCAGATCAAGATTAATCACCTCCCAAGATTCATGAAAGAACTCCACCAAAAACCCATTAGGACCAGGAGCCTTTCCTTTTTTCAACTGAAACACAACATCTTCCAATTCCTTCAATGAAATAGGCTTGAGAAGAGAATCATTCATGTATAGAGTCACCAAGGAGGGGATGAAAGACAAGATAGAAGCTTCTTCATCACCAATAGGTGGAGTATCCTCAAAAAAAGAGCAGAAAATAAATGAACAACTGAGTCTCTAGAAATCTCAGAAGAAGAAGAAAGAATAGAACCCTTAGGAGAACAAAGAGAAGAAATAATATTGCGCTATCTTTTTTCCTTAATTGAATTATGAAAGAAAGAGGTGTTCCTATCCCCTTCCTAAAGCCAATCAAAATGGGCCTTCTGCTTTCAAAAAATTTCCTCCTGAAGCTCCCATTCCTCAAGATCTTAAATAGCACTAGCCTCCATCCTGCTCAAATTTGCAACAAGACCATGATCTTTGATCTATCGGGTAATAGAGTCCAAGCATTCTTGAGAACCATTTCTTCCTGAAAAACATTGCCAAATTGATACCTATTCTACCATTTCAACTTGTATTTCATATATTGAAGCGTCTTCACAAAGGAATACATAGTTGTGCCAAAGGCAGGCCTACCCTCAACTCACCATCTAGACACAAAGTCATGAAGTTTCTCCTCCCTAAGCGACATAAGATGAAATATAATATTCAATTTCTTGGAGTAACTTTCCAAATGGGTAGAGAATTTAAGTGACTAGTGGTCTGATCCACGCTAATCCAAAATTTCAAAATTTGATAACCACCTATCACCAACCCAAAAGCTAGAAACAAGAAACCTATCTAACTTTTTAGAATTGGCCTCATCACCAAGCCTCCTATTATTCCAAGTAAACATTCCATTCAAGTGTTTGATATCCACAAGCCATGACCGAGCCAAATTTTCCCTTAGAAGATTAGAGGAAGGATCCAAATGAGCAATACCTCCCCTTTTCTCCTCTAGGGAGGCAATTACAGTAAAGTCACCTGCCATAATCTAGGGAAGAAAAGGATCCAATGATCTAAAAAAATTGATATGAGACCATAAGAGAAACTTACCAAGGAATTCCAAAGGAGCATAAATGTTGGAAGTAAATATTTTTTCACCTATCTCGAAGCTAAGCACAACTAGAGAACCAATAGACAAGAGAAATCTGTCGAGGATCCCAAAAGCAAGGAATACCACCAAACCTACCATGCGCACCCATGCACTAGCATAACCCTTTGTTCCAAATATTAGAAGCATACTACATCATACCATTAACATATAACTTCATCTCCTAGAGGAAAACCAAATCCAGAGAATGAACTGGTGCAGGAGCACCTTGTTCTCAAAATGCTCTCAAAAGGAGAAAAAATGAAAATTTGAGCTTTGAAATGTAAAAGCATGTAAATAATTGTAAAAAGGTCTTGATTGGGCATATTTAATATATTTGAGTCATTATAGGAGGTCAAAAAGATAGGAAATTTTTAATTTTTTTTGGAAAAATGCTAAAGTTGCCAATTTTGTACAAAGCAAAAGATGCAAAAAAGCAAAAAGTAGAAGTTGAAGAGTCATTGAGGAAAAAATGAAGAGATAGGTCAATCAAGGAAGTTAAAGAGTTATTTATTAGTTGGGAAAAATCTTTAAAAAGCTTGAGAAGGCATGCAAATTATTTATTCTTGTATTCTTGAAGTTTATCATCAATGAAAGTACCCTGTTTTGTTAATTTACAAAGTTCTTTCTGTATTTCATTCACTTGTATGGACTATACTGTAGCATAGGGATTGAAATATTTTTTTTCTTGATTTATTAGAGAGTTAGAATCATTTTGAATCCACTTAGGAGTGATTTGATCAAGTAGAACAATTATTTGAAAGCATTTTTTGTACTTTAGTTGGAAACCCTTAAAACAAGGGTTTTGAGAGTCTTATAGGAAAAATGAAGTATACTCCACCGAATTAGGCAAGGTAGATCAGTGGAGTAGATTTTAATAAGATTTTTTAGGTTCTCTTTGTGTTGTTTTGTGCAGTGATAAAAGAGAATGCAAGATATTTGGGTTTGATTGTTGCTCCAAGGGGAAAAACTAGAGTTTCCTTCATGAAAAGAATGGCTCCATAATAGAACATGATGTGAAAGTATGTAAACCAGTTGGGAGAGGGTTTAGACCAAAAAGAATGTGTTTGAAGAAATTTAAATAAGGAAAAATTTTTGGAGATAATATTTCCTTGAAACCCTCATTGATTAAGCTAGTTTTGAGCAAAAAGCAAGGGTTTGTTGGATCAACATTTTATGGAGTTTTTTTCTTCCTAAATGTTGTTGAATATTTAGTTTTGAAACATTAATTAAGACTTTTTAAGGTTATATTTCATTTTGGATTTGATCCAATGGTGGTTGCTTTGTAATTTTGGCCTAATTGAGCCTATGGTTGAAATGGGACAGTCAATTTTCTGTTGATTATTTTCAAATAAAAAAAACTTTTGGTTGAAGTATGTTTAATAAGGCTGAAATGGGTTCCAAAAAATGTACTTATCCTATAGATATTCAATGTGGTTTGCAAGATACACCCGATTTAGTGTTTTGGCACTTACAAGCAAATTTGGTCTTCTAGTGCAAGAAATTGAGAAATTTGATTAAATGATGTTGTAAGAAGGCGTTTTATCTTTTTTCATGTCAAAATAAAGATGAATAAAATGTACTAGGGTTTGGTAAATATTTGAAAGCAAGAATACTTGAGTTGTTTATATTTTTCCTTATGGAATAAGTTGAAAAGATGAGTAATTTGATGCATGATGAAAGTATGGTTTGTTTCCAGAGATTCTAATTAGGTTATTGATTTGTATTAGTCATTTTTATGATGGGAAATAAGTTTTTGAGTCTGATAATTAAGTGGAATGTTGAAGGTGTGATTTGGCCTAATAGGTGCCTTGTGATTCTTGAAAGAAAAGATGAGATTTTGAGGAAAAGATAAAGGAATTTTGAGTGCTTTTCAATTTTATCTTCTACAATGAGTTTGGGTCAGATGTACCCTTGGTGATTTATGGTTTTTGGTAGATGCTCTTGCATCATGAACATGGACCAAGTCCCAAACATTCTTTTATCTAGGGATGCTATTCATAACCCTTACATTCCATGATAACACAATCATCACGAAGGGTGAGAGAATTGAGAATCCAATGTCTTCATCGAGCCAAACTCAACTAATGTCTCACCAACCATCTTAAATTTTTCCTGATCTTTCTTCCTACCCACCTTTTGAGACTTATCAGTAGCGCCCTTTTTCAGGGGATTTTGCTGCAAACCCAAAATAGGAGAAGAGGGACTTTTATTCTTACTAGAATCTCTCAAACTCAAACCACCATCAAGATTCACACCAACAGCAGTAGCAACCATAGAAGTTCCAATCAACACACAAGAGTCCCCAAGCCCAACATTGGGGGATGGAGCAACAGGATCCATCACCACCCTAGGAGCCCCCATAGGAGCACGAGCCGAAGTAGTGATTGTCATTGCCTCAAAATTATAATTAACTATTGGAGTATCCTCAACATGCATATCAAGAGGGACCCCCTCCTCGTGAACCAACTTGTCCAACGCAACAAACCTGTTAAACATCTCCTCCTCTTGATGCTCTCGTAGATTCCTCTTCTGACCACAACTTTTATTTCTTGGCCTAACTAACACAAACCCATCTTTATCCGGAGCCACCCCCTGCATGAGTGCTTTACCCTTTTTTGACCTTAGATTAGATGGAGTCATCACATTACTTGAACCACCAACACAAGAGGCATGAGGACACGTCTATTGAAGATGACCATACTCACAACACAACTAACATCTCTAATGGATCCAACAATCAAATTAATAGAATTTGACAAAGGTAGACTCAAATCAATCTCCACACAAACCTGGTCATAGGAAAAGATCCTCTTCTCTAGATTTTGTTGAGAGGGGCCAATAGGATTTCCTAGTAATAGAGCAATAGATCGCAATATATCTCATCTCCAATATATAAGTGGCAGTTGAGGAAGATGAACCCACATAGGAACCCTAGAGGGCAATTCCTCTGCTAAATTGAAGCTAGCATGCCAGGTTTTTATGAATAAGCCAACTTGATTATAGAAGTAAGGCCCTCCCTCAAACGCCTTATTTCGGTCTGAAATACATGAAAAATCCACTAGAAAGAAATTGTTTGCAACCAACAAAATGTCGAAATCACCTTTTGGTTCCCAAGTCTTACGGATCCATGTATCTAGGAAAGGTTGAGAAACCCTCATTCCCATAGACTTGCAGATCAAAACATGCTTGCTGTAATAATCCAGGTAGTAGCCACAACCTCTGTTTGAATCACCAACACCGCATGAACTTGGACACGCTCCAAGATCCAAACACCCATTAATCTTTTGTAGTTTAGAGGCACTAGATCTAGTCATGCCCACCCTAGAAGAAGACAAAATGGGAACCCCAACACCATCTTTCGCCAGAGACACATCCCTTGATGCCTCATCTAATGACACATTTTAAGCCATAAACTCTTTACATAACGCACTCCCCACACCACCCAGAGAGAGTCGATCACAAAAGACTAGAGAAAAACTAGACCACAACCGGTCACTATAGAGTCCACAGCCCCATTGTTAATTATAAAACGAGTAGAAAAAGAAATAAAACAGAAATTAAAAGGAACAAAATAGAGACACAGATTTACAGTGGTTTGACAAAATGCCTACATCCACTCTCAAGCAGGGAATATATTTTATTATCAATTATCTCATACATATTACAATGCACAGCACCATATTTATACACCTCCAGTAATTACAATATAATTATTATCCTGGCACCACTTAGCCAATCGCCAGTCAAGAATAGCAAAGAATCTTAATCAATGAAAATAGTGGAGTGGCAGAGAAACAGTTGTAATAAATGAAATAGTGGTTGGGCTTCACCACCCAACACCCATGCAGCCAAGGTCAAGACCCAAGCAAAGGAAACGAGTCGCTTCACCCAACGATTAAAGAACAGACCCTCGCCACCTCTCACAAGGGAATAAGCAACAATAAAATCGAGGAGCAAACAAAGAACTTATGATTAGCAGATATATCACCCTCCCCGAACATGCAACCAAATCCCACCCCCACACACATCTCAACACAGAAGACACGGATCTGCCAGAAGCAAACGCGTGCAGCCCTCGCCCTCAACATGCAGCCAAGGCCACAAAGGTCGCGGGCTCACGCGCAAGGAGCAGAGCGACAACCATCATCTGGAGCTTTCCTCATAATATTTAATATAATAAGTAATATAATTTATTAATATTATTATGTGATGTTTGAGTGTTAATTATAATACTTTTACTAATAGTAAAAAGAGCTTTATAATTTTTAATTGTTGGGGTACATTTTTCTTGCAAAATTTGTTCTTTTACATTGGTTTTCATTTTTTTTGTTATTTTTTTAATAAAAGTTTCAAATTTTTGCATAGCTTAAGGCAACATGCATCCTTGTATTTTCCTACACTCAAAATGCTACTGTGGTATGCAAATGATTCAAATTATTTGAAAGTCAAGTAGTTGTAATTTGTAATTGACAAATTAGTTATTTTTAATGTCGAATGTCTTTCTTAAGTTGATAAAATTAGTTTTATGACTACAAGATTATGAGCTTTTATTCCATTTGATATTGTTGTTTATGGTGGCATATACCATCTCTTAAAGTAGAAAGTTTGTCATATAAATCCATATACACTAGTCAACTCATCAAATTCCATGAATAAACAATAATATGAGTAAAAATAACTTCAGATTTTAATCCACTATTCTAATCCATAATTTCCAACTTAGAATAAGATTAACTATCCTATTTGGGAAAAGAATATCAACATAATTTATCCAAGAAAAAATAATCAATAAACAAATATGTTATTTTTTTCTTCAAATAGAAACTTTTTGAACAACTCTTTGAAAAATCTAGCACAAACCTCTTTAATTATGATCAACTATAAAACATCCAAAAAGACAAAGGAATAACAACAATGTCTTATATATATATATATATATAATTATAATTTTTATTAGGAAAATAAACTTTTGATTATTACTTTGCATTATATTTAACTAGCACTTGCATTTAAAGGAAGTTGTCAATATAAAACTATATGCATGTTAATATGTTAGAGAGCAATGTAAATGAAAACAAGAAAGTTGTCATCAAATTGACAAAAAACATTGCAAATGGAAATAGAATGTTCTCATCTAGTTGGAAAATCAATATTTATTTGCTTTTATGTGATAAGTGAGTATTTGGAGGCCTTCACCTGATATTTTGGAGGCCTTTACCATTAAAAAGTAGCTGATTTACAATTAAACAACAGTTAAAACTTGTTTTCTATGACTCAACAATGATTTACAGAACAGACTCAAATCTCACATTAATCCTATTGACTAAAATTAGTTGCCTAAGCCATTAGGGTTTGGGAATAAATTGGGATGAGTGTTTAGAATGTGAACAATCAACGACATCACTCGAATTAATCATATATAAACAGAATCTCTTTTTTGTTTCTCTCCATGCCCGCTAGCTTACGAGTCGAGTCAAAATAAAAGAGCGAGGAATCATTTTAAGGAACATTGGGATTTTTGATTAATCATACTCAGCAACAATGAATTCCCTCGCTTGTCTAAAGCAAGCCACCAACTATCTTTTCCTTAGCTTATTGGACCTTTATCAAAACACGTTCATTCCTTATTCTAATGCCTTTGAAGTGCCTCGTTGATGCATGATGCAAATGGGGCGAACATTAGACAACGCCGTTACATCCATCGGGAGGATTTATTATTTTCTTTCCACAGGCCATAGGCCCTGTAAATGCTTCTGCGAGCCTGTTAATAATCACAAAAACAAACATTAGCATAGTTATGCCTTGGCTAAAACTATGCATTTGTTTTTGAATTACCTACGTCATTCTTAGAACTCGAGCTTGTTCAATTTGAATTATATGATTATTAGGATTGAGCATATTCTATTTGAATTATGCGATTATTAGGATTCAAGCATGTTCTATATAAATTTTTAGAGCATATTCTATTTGAATTATGTGATTATTAGGATTCAAGCATGTTCTATATAAAATTTTAGAAGGATTTGATTTGATTGTTACTAGTTTAAGGAACATTTAATGAGATGAGATGTTTGATACTGATTTTTATCATTTTTATGAGCAAATTTTTGGTTTGTTTGATCTATTTGAATATTTCTATATTGATTTAATTTAAGAGTTTTATTTAATTATTATTTCTAGATGAAGGGGCATGTATTTATAAGAATTGTTAATAGAGTTGAAAAAATAACCAAACATTATTACTATAGAGTCGACTATCCATTTTATTAAGCTCAAAATATATGTATTTTTAAGGATTATTAAAAGAGATGAAAAATGACTAGACATTATTATTCATAGTATTAAATCTCTACTTTATTAATAGGTCACTAAGAACACATTTATAAAAATTATAAATAAAATAGAAAAAATAACCAAATATTACAATGGATAGAGTTGAATTTTCATGAAGAAAGAATTTTATCCTTGAACATTCACATAAAAAAAAAAGGAAAATAGATAAATGTCATTATCCACATCCTTATAAATAAGATAAGGTCACCCTTGACTCCCCACAACATACTGCATGGTTACATTGTGAATGCCCATCTGCAACAAATTATTTGAAATATTGGAATAGTCAAGTGGACTTGGCTAAGTATCACCCGACTAAGGTAGTAAAAAAAATGAAGAAGTATGCTGACAATGTGAGGAGACCATTTGAGTTATAGGTGGGAGGCAAGTTTCTCTTGAGGATGGATTTTCTCTAGTTCAAATCACTAAAGGGATAATTCTAGCTTTGTTGAGGAAGTATGACGGGCTATTTGAAGTCATTGGACATATTAGAAAAGTGGTGTATATATTGAAGTTGTTGTAGGACATGATAGTGCACATTTTCCCATGTGAGTTAGCTCCATCCCCTTCACAAGGACAAGGAAGAACCACAAGGTGTATATTGATAAGGGGGTCAACCAATGTCATAGACAAGTTGGATCAATGAGTGCTAGAGATTATTGTGATGCATGAGCACAAATTTGGGAATAGAAAGTTCTTAGAGTTTCTTGTGGTGTGGGAAGGTTTCCCAAGACATGAGTTGATCTCAAAGAAGGAAGAAACACTTTTATAATTTTGAGGATATGACTCTAGAGTTCTTATGTAAGAACTCTTGATTTAAGGATTTATCCCTTTAAATGAAGGGATCTCCTATGCAAGCTTGGGACTCTACACTAATGATGAGGGAATCACAAAAATAAGGTGGGGGGATATAATGAGGTTCTTTTTGTTATTGGAAATAAGTCCCAATGATTATAAGTCCCAACATGGGGCCAAGGTTTGATATAACTCCCATGAGAATTGTGGCTTAAGTGAGACCAAAAATGGGGTTTGACCTCATGAGTCCCAATGTGAGACTTGATGCATTTAATGTTTGTGGAAAATAGATTTGGGGAATGGATTAGGATATTTTGGATTGTGGCATGCATTTAATAAAAGGGGCTACCCTAAGAGAGAACCTAGGATTGATAAGGATGTAGTTAATGTTGGAGATTGACTAGGACACTCATATGAAATTTGCACATTTTAAGAACCTAACATTTAATGATTGTGTTTGAGTATAGTTTAGGGATGATGAAATAGGATTTGGTTCAGATAGATGCATGGAGTGTTGAGTATACAAAATTTAATATTAGGGGTTGAGAGTTGGACTTGAGGACCGACCAAAGATGGATTTGAGTGCCTGGATTAATGTTAGTGAAGGGATATTTAACTTTGGCATCTAGATATACATGGAACTTTCAAGTGCCTTGTGGAATGTAAAATAATTAGAATTTAATATTGGTGCATCCAATGAATAAAGGAAAAATGCACATAGTTCTTGAAGATTCTAAGGGCACATGATGAAGAACTCAATACCATGGATGAAGGTAGTGCAGTCTTGGCTAATGTATTAGCATAAGTACTTGGACAAAGGTGAACATGAGTGTAGTTGCAAACCTAAATAAGGTAGAGGAAAGTCATTATGTGGGTGAATGGTGGACTGTGAATTGTGTCTATGTAGAGCTATAAAGGAGTACTTTGTGTGAATAGTTGTGTTTACAGATATTCCTAAGAATTGGGTTTTGAGTACTGATATAGTGTGAATGCGGCATTCCAAATTTGAGAGTTGGGATAGCTAGGTAGAGAAATGTAGAGTTCGTCTAGGGAACTAGTGTTTATTTGTAAGTGTTATGAGCATTATCGATAGAGTTCAACTTGGATGCGTAGGTTTTGGGATAGTAGTCCATTGTTGGACTGAAATATTATAAATCTAGGAATCAATATAAGTCTATCTATTTGTCTCCAAGAATTATGCTATGCTATTATGCATGTGTATGGTTCCACATTGCTTTTTCAATTATTGATTACATGATTCTAGTTTGAAATAGGCATAGTACAAGTTAGAGGATGAAATTGGGCCTCAAAGGTGAGTTGGCAGTCCTACAATGTTGGTGCCGCATGAGGTGAAAATGCTAGCCCTATGAAAAAATCCTTATGTAGGATTCAATATTTTCTTTCCATGTTCCATTGGTCTTGTAAATGTATTAATCATCAGTGTAAAAATAGCATAGTTAAGTCTTTGTTGGAACTACTAAAAATGAATGTAAACTAATATTAATGAATCAAGAGTTATTTTTACATACCAATTAAAAATAATCATTTGTTTTTGAATTATGCAATTCCTAGGACTTGAGCATGTTCTATTTAAATTGAGGACTAGAGCACATTCTATATGAAATTTTTGAAGGATTTGATTTAATTATTACTCATAGCTTAAGTAATATCTAATGAGATAAGATGTTTGACATTGATTTCTACATTTTTTTAAGAGAAAAAAATTGCCTATATGATTTACTAGAAATTTAGATAAATTGGATTATTTTAAGAGTTTGATTTAATTATTATATCTAGGTCAAGTGGAATGCATTTTTAAGGATTATTAGTAGAGTTAGAAAAAACCAAACATTATTATTGATAGTGTTGAATGCCTATTTTATTACCAGTGGATGGGGCGCACATTTATAAAGATTATTAATAGAGTTGAGAAAACAACCAAATTATTTGATAGAGTTGAATCTCCATTTTATTGAGCTAAAAAAAATGCATTTATAAGAATTATTAATAGAGTTGAAAAATGACCAAATATTATTATTGAAAGTGTTGAATCTCTATTTTATTGTCAGTGGATAGGGCACACATTTATAAAGATTATTAATAGAGATGAAAAATAACCAAACATTATTATTGATAGAATTGAATCTTCATTTTAGTGGGCTCAAAAGAGTACATTTATAATAATTATTAATAGAATTGAAAAAACAACCAAACATTATTATTAATAGTGTTAAATCTTGACTTTATTATTAGTTGGTGGGACATACATTTATAAAGATTATAAATAGAATAAAAAGATAATAAAAAATTCCACTTTGATTAGTTCAAAAGAACATGCATTTATAAGAATTAAAAAAACCAAACATTATTTTTTTTCTTGATAAAAAATCAAATGTCTAAATTATTTATATTGATCTTAAAGCTGAAATACATGCTTATGAGTTCAAAGCATATGTGCGAGTGGAAAATGTTTATCTCACTGGACTGGAAACTTAGCTTGAAATTCAAAACAAAACTAATTGTTGTCACGACCCATCAAGAACAAAACCAGAGAAATACCTATAAACTACCCCTGCAACCCAACAAATAGTCTTGAAACAACTGCTCAAAATTCATGGTGCTCAACATCCAACCAAATTTTAACAACCAAACATTGTTGATAGAGCTGAATTTAAAGGAAGAAATAATTTTATGGCTGTTCACAGCAACAGCAACAATTAATAGATAAAGAGATAAATTGCATTACCCACTTCTTAGTTGTACATTAAACAAGGCCACCATGTCGTCCGATAGATGGGGGCGATGGCTCTTATTAACCAGGGATTTCACGCCGCGCTCTTGGGTGGTCCCCATCTACACTGCAAAACCTTTTTTCCCTACGAAATGATATTAAGGTAACCAGTAGGTCATAATTAGGGTTGATTGAATTCAATAACCAGCCGAATATGCATAGGTGGGTAGCTCCCAACATTAACTATGAAAAGTGGTTCGTGTTGAATGAAATCAATGAGTAGCCGAACCTGCATAGGTGGGTAGCTTCGAACATTAATTATGAAACGTGTTTCATGTTTAAGATGTCTCTTTCATCTCTATATAAGCTGATCGAAGCGTGATTAGTGTTCATCAACCTTAGAGCTTGGGGATCGTGAGTACCGTGTTCAACAAAAGGAAAGGTGCTTTGAGTATCCATTAAATTTCTTTCTGTGTTTTAGTTTATGCCCTGGCCTTTCTCTTTCAGTATTATGTAATTCAGTTTAGTATAGCTGATACCATAATATCTATATGTTGCTTACTCGGCAGATTTCATGTGCAGTTGGAAAGTAGGAAATATGGTTCGTGTTTTCGAAACACTGGGTAACTTTCAAGAATGGAGTGTGATGAGTGAGAATCAAAAGGAATTGTTTACACTCATTAAGCAAATTCTCGATGAATTCAACTGTCAGTTCAGCAGGGAGGTTAACGTCATCTCTCCGCTTATGAATTGGAAGGAGTTAACCGAAAACCAAAAGGTAATGAAAGAAGCTCTTGGAGTTCTCAAATCACGTCTTACACCATTCCGTCCATATTTTCATCAGCTATTTCCATATGATGGAGTTTTTCACCAGCCATTTCCATCTGATGGAAGTTTTCACCAGTCAATTACATATGATGGAGGTTTTCACCAGTCACTTCCATATTATAAAGGTTTTCACCAGTCATTTCCATGTCATGGATGTTGTTCTGAGGCATCCCACTCCCATGGATATCATGCTGAGCTATCTCGCTCCCATGGATGTCATGGATGTCATGGCTGTCATGCAAGGCCATCTCACCCCCATTGATTTCAAGCTAATTCATGTTCTACCTGTGGCCAGCCTGTCAAGGTAGAAGTAGGTACTGAAGCCAAACGTGAATGATCTCTTTCGTTATTGATGGGAATTAAGAGTTTTTTGAGCTTTAAATATCCTTAGTTCTATAGTTTGTCTTTGTACCTTCCATCTTACAAGCCTTATTATAATAAAACCTGGATGGTTACTGTTCGTGTTCGTCTTCCAGTTGTTGTTCTCGTGTATGTTTGGTGTGTGTGTCTAAATGTGTAATGTTTCAATGTAACATGGAAGCCTATGATTCCTATGGCTGAAAAAGGTTTCCTCGTTCGCTTATCAATAAACAAATAAATATCTATTGAAAGGCTATTTGTTCTTGTGAATTTTAAAATTTATCAATTCTTTGGCACTGTCTTATCATTTCTCTTAAATTTTTTAATATCCCATGAAGGATAGATTACATAAACAACTTTTAAAAATCCCATGAAGGATAGATTACGTAAACAACTTTTCAAATTTCTATATGGCATTAGTATTTCTATATCAATTATTCATTGTCTATGTGAAAAACAAAAGAATTACTTACAATTCCTTTTCCAACTTCCATCTCTTAGCATTTATATAGACAATAAAAGAAGCAATTCAAATAAAACCCAAGCAATCAAAGCATTTATATAGACAATAAAAGAAGCAATTCAAATAAAACCCAAGCAATCAAAACAAAACCCTACTTCGCTTCTATCTCAAGTTGATTGTACCACTAATTATTTTATCTTTTTGAATGCAAAATTTGGGAGGCCATTGCGAGTAGCCAATGAAATAGGATATCTATCTTAGAAGCGACAGGAGCATGTCTACACCAAAACTAGTACAACTTTGATAGAATTTTTAAGTGCATGCCATGTTTAGATATTTATTTATCTTTATTAAAGCTTCATTAATTGTTTTATAGAAATTAGTTTTTATTTTGGAATATGTTTGGAAGGAAAATTAAGAATAAATATTGTTAATATTTGACTTTTTTTATAATAAAATATTTTAAAATTAATTTATGTATCTTATATTCTGAATTTTATAAAATTTATAAAATAGTATTTAGAAAATTATAATGATTAAATAATTAGTATATCAGATTCGTCAAAGTGACAGCCATGAGTAGTCCATCTTTCATGATAACCAATGGTCCACTTAGCACTCATTGCATCTAGTGATGCTCACGAGGTGAAGCACCGGTCCGTCTCCGAGGTCACCCATCCCTGATCGCTCCACCGCCTTAACCGTGAGTTTTGCAATGGGGTAAGAACTCGCTGGCTTAACCTTGGAGAAAACTCCCGTTAAGCGCGCTTGAGCTGGAGCAAGACCGGATGGGTGACCTCCCGGGACGGACCAGTGCTTCACCTCTGTGAGCATCACCTAGATGCAATGAGTGCTAAGTGGACCATTCGCTATCATGAGAGATGGGTTCTTGTGAACCACTACTCATGAAACATGGGTCAATGAGTTTGACTCGAAACTACACGGTTGAATCCTGATAGCAATATCATAATTTGACACGCTGTGGAAAAATACCTCCTACTTATCAATTGATGAGCTAAAGGGGCTCTATTATGAATGGTTCATAAGGCACAACACTTGCTGAAGGTTTTGCAAATGGGGTAACAACTCAAGCGGGCTTAACCTTGGAGAAAACTGTTAAGCCGCTTGAGCTGGAGCAGCACTGGGATGGGTGACCTCCCGGGACGGACCAGTGCTTCACCTCTGTGAGCATCACCTAGATGCAATGAGTGCTAAGTGGACCATTCGATATCATGAGAGATGGGTTCTTGTTGAACCACTACTCATGAAACATGGGTCAATGAGTTTGACTCGAAACTACACGGTTGAATCCTGATAGCAATATCATAATTTGACACGCTGTGGAAAAATACCTCCTACTTATCGACAAATAATTGTTATTATTATTATTATTTTTTAAAATTTATTAAAATAATTTAAAAATATTTAATAGTAAATTTGATCAAATAATTTAAATTTTTAATTAACAAATTTATATATTCATATTAAAATAAATATTAATATTACACAAATAAATAAATATATAAAAATACATTTGATTATTTATCATTTATAAAATTATATTTATTCACATTTATAATTGTATATTATTTTATATAAAAATTGACAATATAACATATAAATTCATTCAAAATAGATTAGAATATAGGGTCTCATATCTTAATTTTTAAGATTCTTTAAAAAATTAAAATAAGGTCATTCCAAATAAATAACCTAAATGTTAAAGAAATAAAAATGACATTTTCAAATATTAATCAGCCATGATCGTGAAAAAAATCTAATATAAAAGTTCGAACATGTCCATTAAAAGATTCTAGAATGGATTTTTAAACTATATATATATATACTAAATAATAGGTAATATATTATAGAGGAATAAAACCTCCAAAAAAATTAGAAATTTGTATTAAGGCATGATAACAATGTAATGATGAAGAATTTTTAGATCTCATTATCATAAAAACATGTACTATATCGAAATAGTATGAATTATTTGAACTTGTCAATTTGGAAAAAAAAAATGAACTATGTGTTATATAGTTATTGTAATTAATTTTAAAAAATAGTATTTTTGACTTTTCTCTTAATTTAGATGGATTATTGTGAAATTTTGGTTATATTTATATTTTATTTTTAGGTAATCTTCATATTACTTTTTTTTTTGAGGTGCATCAATGCATACTCATATTCAATAGTTTGTTTAGTTGATAGGATTGTGATATGATACCATTAATTTTTTTGTTGATATCTTGAGTGTTAGATGATAAAGATAGAGCACTAACATCCCATAGGACTTATGTAGTGACATAATATTTTGGAGTGGAAGTGTAAAACAATTTTGATGGTCTTAATTGGTTTTTTGGGTCTATCAACTTATCATCATGATGCCATCATGGTGATGGTGGAAAATTTGACCCAGGTTTCCTAGTTTTCACCCATGAGGACATTTTTCAATGTTACGACAATGACATATATTCATGGAGGATTTCGTTTCCCTAATGATGATTAACTTAAGACAATCAATGGGTAAAAAATAGTTTTTTTTTTCCATTTCACTTGATCTTGAGTTATGAGATGAGCCTTGTGTGGCCCTATGAGCTTGAATATAAATTGATTGATTCCAAACTCTTGATTCCTTTGATAAGTGATGAAATGTCTTTCTTTATTTTATATCTAGGTTGTTTGATTCTTGTGTTAATTTCATATAACTATTTTCTCTAATTCTTTTGACTTCTTGTGAAAGTATTTTATATTAGTATTAATTAAGCTCTATATTTTATGATGCCTTTCAATTGTTGATAATTTATTGAGTAAAATAAAATCTAATTTAAGGGAAAATTCAGTATTATCTATTTGAACATATTGTATATTCCTTTTTACTGTGAAATAATCATGATTTTTTTTGTAAAAATAGGCATGTAATGCTAAAATAAGATGTTTATTTTGTAAAATAAATTATTTCATGGTATTAAATCAATAATTTTATTTTAAAATATATATATTTTAAAAATGATACTTAAAAAAGAGTTTATTGCATCAAATAAAAAAGGAAAAATTATTTTATATCATTTTTAATCTCTCTTATCTTTTTCTCATCCTTGTGTTATGAAATTACCATATTGATAAAACCATTTTTTATATAACCTTATGAGAGAAAAAAATCATAAAATAATACATAATAACCATAATGTGAAGATAAAAGACATACCAAAATCTTGAGAAGATATACCATGGAAAGAACCCTCATGATAGAAAATATTAACCTCTAAAACCATCCATGCATGCGCTTAAGATATTTTTCCCATCTTCATGACTTCTTCTAAAATATAAAGCTCATCCAATTCATCCTATAAATATCCAATAATAATGAGTAACAATGTAGCCACACATCCCATACCATTCTTCACATATGCACTCTTTAGAAGAGCTCAATAAAAAATGATAGATACTCATATGAGGGTGGTCAATAAATGACATAAAAAAACATAAAAGGAAATAAAAAACCATAAATGATAAGGGAAACATGCTTAGAATTTGTGTAATACCTCCAAGAAATTTTTGAGGCCAAGAGTACCCATACATTTCACCTTCACCCTCTTTTTGAAGGAAGTCCTTTTGATGTACTCCTTGACACCTCCTTTATTTTTTGTAATCTATAGAAGAAATAATTGAATTTTACTTTTATTCTCATTAAATCATCAGTAAGTTCAAGCATGATATTTTTTCTGTACTAGCCAAACAAACTCATTGATGAAGGTGGCAACTGGAAGAATTTTATTTGGATTTTCCTATATGGTGCAATGAAGAGAATTAAAAAATCCTTTAATTTCTGCCCTAGATACATTAGCACCCAATCTTATCATGAAAAACCTACTCTTGTAGGATTTTAGTGCTTTAATAATATATTTAGTTAATTAGAGTACTCATTATGAACTTTTGAGTTACTAGTTGGAAATATATCTTTACTATGTAGCTCACTAGATGGAACCTTGGAAATTATATACAATTGGGGTAGGTTATCCTCTATTACACGTACATCCTTTCTAATAATTTTCTCAAACTCATAGATGATAGTAGATTCATTGCTATTCTTATGAAAACATTGGATGGCCTCATAGATCAACCTATTACCTTGTTACTCTAAAGTCCCCCGATAGAAACTAATCACATTAATGAACCCTCTATCTTAAAACATTTTCTTCCCTTTTCCAATGTCTTCAAGATTACTAGGATAGGAGAGTTGGTATCTACAAGGCCCATGAGGTAATTGATACAGGTTATGAGCTTATTAACTTGGGACTTAGCTCTTCTTTTATTTTCTCATCTTTATCCATTCTTCCCAAGATGATAGATAAAAAATATTTGAGAGAATATTTCTCTACCTCTTATGTTAGGTAGCCCAAATTAACTATATTTAGTTGATAATCACTAAGCTACAAATTCTAGCTTCATCTTTCTTTTTTCTAGGGAATTTGTAGTTTTTGTAATCATCACCCACGAGATCCCACACTAAGAAAATATAGTGTTCTATATATATATAGCTTAATTATAGACTAGAACACATTTTCTAGCCTAGAAACACACTCTAAAGAAATAATAATGTTTCTCTATCTCTTTTTGATAGTAGAACTCTACTACACTAGTAATCCTTAATCTCCAACTAAGATATTGATACTCTAGATGGACTCAACTATCTTGGTAGAGTGATGACTAGAGGAGCCAAAGGAGGAGATAGGATTCTCTTTGAGGATGTATACAGGGAAGAAGGGGGTGAAGGATTTAGTAATTGGTTTAGATTATGAGGCTACTCCTTAGTATATTATTCATTATAATCGAGGGTTCCTTCATCTATTGGATCTACAACTATTTTTTCTTGGGTAGTCTTTTTCTTGAAAATGCACAATGACCTATTATTCCTCCTTAGTTGGTTTCTTTGGAATATTATTTATAAGAGTATAATAAATTTAAACATATGGATGGGAAGAAGGAGAATAAAAAGGAATTAAAGAAACTAAACTAGATGAGTATGTGGTACATAAGTTGCCTCCTTAGATACTTACCATGTTGTTGCTCTTGTTCTCAATATTCTCTATAAATTTTTCTCTATTGGGAAATATTTATCTTCAACATATAAAGGTACTCTCATATGGGGATATTTTTATTATTTCTTCCTCTTTAAGGGGCTGTAAAAAAATGGCCCCTTGTCATTTTCATGGCCTTTTAGGTCTTGTTTCATGGTGTTTGATCTATTTTGCTATGATTTTATGTTGTAACATGGTTTGAACATGCATATTTAGGTACTAAAATTGCCTGATGTACAACCACTAGATTTAAATACAAGATATGTAGGAGGTGGTTAATCCATGTCACAAATCCAATCATTGCATTACACAAAGGAGACCAAGGGACACACCATCTTTCAACACTAGATTCAATGGTGAGGTCCTTGAAACTCCAACTTATACCCAACAAATATAAAAATTCACACCAAGATTGGTCCCTCTGATCTCAAAAGA
The DNA here is from genome assembly GCA_007258455.2 of Sequoia sempervirens. Lineage (NCBI taxonomy): Eukaryota > Viridiplantae > Streptophyta > Pinopsida > Cupressales > Cupressaceae > Sequoia > Sequoia sempervirens. Next base: position 403,158,452 of record VDFB02000003.1, on the reverse strand, counting down.
AGTCTTTAGCACTAAAGCTTTGATATAATGTATGAGTTTGTAACATGCCAATTGTTCATGCAAGTAAAATTTCCTAATTTTTAACTTACAATTAAATACACCATGTTTCATGAATATTGAAAAAAAATTCTTTCTAAAGGAGAACAAATGAGTGCAAACGACATAACAAATTCCATCCTTTGACTTAAAAAAAATAAAAAAAAATTCCACTTATTACAATATTTCCAAAGGTTGTATACAAGATGCACACATTACTCAACCAAGCTCTAAACATTAGAAATAGATGGTCCATTAATCCCTTTCAAATCTTGGTTGTGAATTGAGGAGGAGAAGCATCACTCTAGCTCTTTTCTGCCAATCACAAACTCAAATGCGGTCCCCTGCACATCTATCATCTGATATATGGCCCTACCCTTCGATGAAGACATTAATGGAGTAACCTCATAAAGAAAACCACTTCGAGCTTAGTGTTGTGCCCTACATAACTAGAACTTGTAGACACTGCAATCTTGAACTAGCATGCATAAAAAGAACACAGTGAATTACCAGTGGAGCCAAAAGCAATCACACTACTTTGGCCAAAGTATTCTCACTCAATACTTCAAGAGATGGTCATCCTATTCACATACACTACTCTAGCTTGACTTGACTTAAGCCATTAAACTATGCATAGGTAATTTCCTTCGATAGGTAGTCATTAAGCTAATAAATAACCTATTTCCTTTTCCCAAAACACAATGGTATCACAACCAACAAAACATAAGAAAAAGCATAAAAGTTACCCCCTTCAATGGATATTCTATTCTACGTATAACATGTGAGCTATTTAAGTCTGCAAATTAACTTTGCATAAAATAACTTAACAAGCTATTCCCATTTTGTCAATCCTAGTATGTGACACTATAGACGATATTCATCCCCTCCTTATTATGGAGTAAGTACAAAAAATTATAATAAAATCAAAACAATAAGTCTTTTCCTATGTTCCAACAAGCAAAATAGATTATTACTCTATTTCATCCAACCTATTATAATTTCCACTAAAAACACACAAGGCAATCAATCTTTCATAATAAAGAGAAAACATGAAGAGAATAGAATCTCATGCCTGATAAATGCTTACTCCAATTGACCCATTGGATCTCAAGCTTAGCCTCCTTTTAGAATCAACTTACCAACAAACCCTTTCAATTTCTCATCCTAAATTCCTCACAATAACTCCCATCAAAATAAGAATTCTCTCAATGGAAAATACAACAGAATGGAGCAGTGAAGTGATGCAAAGAAAAATTGTATCTACATGAGGTGAGAATGCCTCCTATTTATACCCAAATACCAACATCTTCAGCCTACAAAAAAGGCTTATGTTATGACACTTCTTAGCAATATACTATCGACTCAACTTATCAATGAAAATATGATAGATTTATATCATATTACTCATCAAAACTATACAATAGTTTGACTATTTCATAAAGAACATGCTTCATTCAAAAAATTGACTTTAAGGCTAATAAAAATTCTAAGAGAAATAAATAATTCATATTATGGTGCCAAGTATTCACCACATTTCCTATTCTCAAGCTCACTATTTAAAACAGAGTAATCAGTCAATCATTATCTGGCTACATGTTACTTAGTCAACCTTGTCAAGACATGGAAATTGACACCTTACAATGACTTGACCTCCATCATTTTAGCACTGCTAAATGTTTCAATTAGTATGTTGCATTTATTCCTTGGGTTTAATAAACTTTACACATCAGTCTTTATACTTATGTATTTTCATTGATCATTATTCATAATGGTAAATGTAGTTGAATACTTGCTAATGCACTATTACATGTAGTGCTACATTCCCATTTTATCAATCATGGCATATATTCAATGAATCGGCCATTAGCATAAATCAAATATTAATATTCATATAATATATATATACATATATAAATCAATGAATAACATTTAATGCTATATATATGAATATATTTTCAAATATATATACATATATATATAGCATTAAATGCTATTCAATGATATATATATGTATACACACATACACACACACACATATATATTCTTTGAAAAATAAGTTTGTCTAAATATACACTTGATATTCGAATGAATAAGATCAAGTTAACATTTCATATTTAATATCATGTGTATATATACATATATATCTATATACAAGTGTACATAAGTATACATATATTGACATATTCATATAGACATTCCCTTTTTTCAACACATACCCATATATCGACATGTGTATATGTATAGGGTGCTACCATAATAGTGGTTTGTTCTTTCTGGGAGATCCTGAGTTTTGTTGAAATCAAATATTTTTAGAAAATATAATGATTTAAACCTTGAAAAATTCCATTTAAAGGATTCCAATTGAAGAGGGTTTTATCAAACCACCTTATACCAATCCCCCTTGGATAGAACCCCGCTAGTTTTAAACCATACCTAGATAACAAAGAAACTTTTGATTTACCTTTTGAGGGATCAAATGAATTCATTTAATTTTTTTTTTGTAAGTATTTAGTCCTTATTATAAGCTTCCAAAAAAGTATAATTTTAATTAAATTTAATTTGATTATTATATTTATTTTTATTTCTTGTGAATGTAGGTTTTTCATTGAAAATCAATCTCTATGTTCTGCACATGTGGAAAAATAGTAATATATCAAAAAATAATTAAAAAATATGAGTGCACTAGATATTCAAGTCCTTGATCCACCAAAAAAAAAAAAATTAATTTCAATACATACAAAAAAAGTTACACATTATATGGTTTTCCTATGTCTAAATTGTAATTGGTTTGACTTTGAAACTTGATTAAGGAAAACATATTCAATAAAACACTATGAAACCAATTGGAAGCACTAAATATTATAGTTACATATCTAAATTAAAAAAAAAAAAAAATTATCCTTCATGGAAAAAAAGTTATGGATTATACAGTGAGCATCACTCCTTAAAAATGTTGTTTATTGAAAAAAACTAGTTTTTGAAGGAGATGGAAAAAGAAGTGCAATCTGATTCCAAAAATTTTGAAAAAAATATATTTAGAATCTAGACAAAATGTCACAAATCGCTATTTTGCATCATCTTCAAATTCCTCATAGTTTAGCTGCTATAGGTGCCTAAAAGTGAAGATTTAGTTATAAAAAATATTTCAGTGTCCAGTTTGGCCAAAAATTGTAAACCAGTATTGTGGGATCACCCCAATCTACAAACAATTCTCTACAACTTGGAAAAATAAAATGAAAAATGATTAGTTTAGGTCAAATTTTGGTGTCCATACATGATGGTTTTCAAAAAAAGGAAAAATTATAAAAAATATCCTCATCAATATTCCTTTTATTACACATCTTTCCCCAAAAGGAATTAGAAAAATGATTTAAATATGTAGCTCAAATTATGGTGTCCATATGCATGCATAGTATGGTCCTAAAAAGGTGAATTTTATAAGGTTTTTTTAATACATGCCTATCAAAAATTAATTTGTATTATATGGGTATTAGAATAAATTACATATTTGGAAACTAGACTCAAAATACTAAATTTCATAGTACTAAATTTTTAAAAGATTTAATGTGTAAGTGCTTGAAATTTTCAATCGATGTGTGATAAATTCTACAAATTAGTAAAAAAACTTCCACTGTTTGAACATGTTGTGGACCCAACCTCTTGTACATTCTCCATGGTGAATTTATATTTGAAATTGTTTCTCAAATATTGAACGACCACTTTAGCCATTCGTGTATATATATGTATATATCTCTTTTATATATACATTCAATTATACAATCAAACACATAAATAATTACTATCTTATCGATATGTATATATACATGTGATGTATATATATGCATGCATACATGTCTTATTGTCCTCTTGATATCACCATGCTTATGAGAAACCCATCCATAAGTGTACATAGGTACGTCTACCTATCTACTCTCATGTACATGTTCCCTTACATGTATGGGTTATCATTGACATGCATATGTATACATTCTACGTATATATATCTCATCAATTAAGTATAGTAATATGAAGAATAACTTGAATGCATTAAGCACTAAACACAATCCAAAAATGCTCTCAACAAAAATCAAGATCCTTCCTAATGCAAACACATCATACTAAAGGATGACTTACTAATTCCTAAACTACGACTTGACTCAACCATTCTATTAGTGAGTGTGTGTAATCTCAATTAGGTTTTGTTATAGGTTACCCAACCAAGTTACTCTCTTGAGTGATACTTCCCCTCACTTTTGGAGGATTGACAATGAACTTGCATCCAATTTAACACATTTTCATGGTAGTTAGCCATTCATCAAATCAAACATTTACAATTTACTTTTCATAGTTAGAATATCAAATTCAATAACCAATCATTCTATATATGCATTCCATCATATAACATCAAATGAAATAAATATTCATTCATAATTCTTTGATAAACAAAGTGCATTCATATATTTTTCCAATCAAAATTCTAAATACTTTCACATATGCAATAATTTACCCTAACATAGTAATAGTAAATAGGTAAAAACATAATGGGGTGTGACAGAGTTTATCATGAACTCCTCAACACCCCAAGATCACCCACAAGACAAAATAACTTCCACAAGAGAGAAATGGAAAAATATCATGCTATGATTAAGGATACAAGAATTCCAAAATGAACATGATTGTTACAATGTACATTTAAATCCTTGCTTATATAGGCAATGTGTGATGATGTACCAACATTAAATTAGTGTGTCATAATTAAATGACATGATTCAAAATTAAATGACCTAGGACACAAGCATTAAATAAAATCCAACTAGATAAGATAGGTGACAACTACAACTTAACTAGAAAGATTCCTTCCTATGACCTAAGTGGACTTAATATGTAAATAGGACCTAGATAGGTAAAAAAACCTATTTAAACTAATAAATTTTGTAAAAAAATTCATGTACCATTCTATGCATCCACACTACATGAATTTGATTAGGGTAGTTTCAAATGAATCGGGTAATGAAAGCTAGTTATTCTTCTATGTTATATAACATAAAAATAAAGAAGTTTATAAAAAATGATAGCAAGTTCTCAACACAAACTCTTTGATGGAGTTATGGCCATTGTGGTAGGATGCCCCCACTCTACCTATGTTGCTTCCTTTTAATGGAGCATCCATTTAGACTATACGACCCTTAATCCCTCTTTATTTTTCATTCTATATGAGGTATTCATCATTTCTCATTGAAAATGCTATTTCTATGTTGCTTCCTTTTAATGGTGCCTACATTTAGACTACCACACCCTTAATCCCTCTCTATTTGTAATTCCATATGAGCTATTCATCACTACTTACTGCAAATTCTTTTTGTGACTACAACAAGCAACAATAGAAACAAAAAAAGAAAATAATGGATTCACTTCCTTCAACTCTTTTTTGACTTATAAATATTTTTGTTCTCTATGCACCCAACTCCTCTTTCCATGGCCATCATATTAATGATTCACAACAAATTTATTTGTGTTGCACCATGGATTTGACATGACTACCACTAGTAGCTTTCCCTTGTAAAAAATATATATTTTTCTTAGACATTTTTGAACTCTAATTTCAAAACTAATCTAATGTAGTACTAAATATATTTATTATTGGGTTTAACTAGTTTTCATGTGAACCTTCATGCTTCCCAAGAATTCATTAATTTCCATTTAATCTACCATCAATGATTTTCCATTTTCTAATTTTAATTTTAGTGATGCATTTTTTTCTATTTTGAGTGATTGATGTCATATCATTTTTTTATAAAAATTAATAAATTATAAGTTATTAAAAAATAAAAAACTTGATATTTCAAGTTTATGGACCAGTTTCCTTTGAATTAATTAAAAATATAAAACATAATCCAATCATAAAAAAATACATATTTGAAAACTAGACATTGTGATCTATAATGTGTTTTAATTTCATAAAGCAATTTAAAAGAAAGTTGTCAGCTATATTTCCAAAGTTAGTTATTTCTCTTGGCATTGCCTTATTCTTTTAGTTGTAGGTCTTAGGCTAAGGGTTGGGTTACCAAGCCTTTCTTGAGCCTAAAACCAAATAAAAAATGGGTTGGTATTTCATTTTTTTTGGAATGAGTACATGCTTTAAAATTGGCATGTGTTCTAAAAATAGAATGGGTATCCAATTTAAAATGGGTAGCCATTCTAAAAATAGAATGGGTATCTATTTAGGAACAAGTTCCAATTTTTTTTGGCCAAAACTTCCCCTCTTCATGGACCCAAATTTTTGCACTTACCCCATGTGTGTTGTGTGAAAGGTCAAAGGATCACAAAGGGAAATGAATTTTAGCTATAAAAAAATTAAAATGATGGGACAAGTTGAGAACCTAAGATTCCATGTGACATGAAATATGTTTATAAATTTTATTCATTTGAAAGCTAACTTTAGTGGGATTGTCTTGTTCCTCCAAATGTGAATTAATTTTTGGTGTTTATAGTTTTATGACATTTTTAGGTATTTGTATGATATGAGAGGAGTGTATAAAAGATATAACACTTAGGTGATGTGTTTAAATTCTTAAAATGAATTTACATTGTCTCCAATCCAATAATATGTTAATATTTTAGTAATATATAGTAAATAAAGTATTTTTATCTATATAAATATACATATATGTAAGTAATATTAATGAAAATATAGATGGAATAATAGATACTAATAATATTAATGATGTGTATACATATATATATATATATATATAAAACATGCATGTATTCACATACACATACACATACACATTGAACCGTAGATTTTTGGGTTATTCTATGGACAACTCTAGCTCTTCTAAGGTTTTTCACCTAAAAGTAGAGAGATAGGGCCCAAAAATGCTAAGGGTTCATTCAAATAATGTTATGTGTGATGTTGTCTAAACTAAATGAAGTAAACCAAATGAAATTGAGTGATTTAAATGAATGAATTTGAATGCAAAACTAAGATTTGAACTATGTTTGAAAACACAATGTGATATGCAAACAATGAACTAAATGAAGAAATAATGCAGAATAGAAAGAAATAAGATGAAACTGAGTGCACTTGGGAAATGCTTGAAGATTATGAAATGTTGTGGATGCTAACTGAAATCACTGAAATTTCACAGTGGGACTCATTCTCCCAGGGTGGCAAATTAGTCCTACTGGTGAAAAAGTATTAGAAACTGGTTTCTAACTGTCGAGATCTAGAATATGAAAAAAATTAAGATCTTCAGTCCTAAGGTGGGACTCATTCACCACTAGTGGCGAATTAGTCCTCTCCCAAAATTCTAAAAAATTAGGAGACAAGTCTACAACACCAGATTTGGAAATCTTTGATTGTCGGGTTGTCGAAGTCAATTTTGTAGGAAACAGACAGAAAACCTTCTTCAAGCTTGAAATGTGAATGAGATGACTTGAAGCACCTAGTTTACTTGTTTACCAATCTTCAACACCAAAAAGCTTGTCAAATTTGCATACCTAGGTCTATAAACACACATGCAAGAGGGGAAAAATGGTTGAGGGTTAGCAAATAGGGGTTTGCCTTGGTCAAACCCCACTTTTAGTAATCAAACCCTTAATGAAATGATGAAAAGAAAGAGAATGATAAGCTAATAACATGCAATAGCTATCAACTTACCAAACTCTTGATAATGCAAATATGAAATAATGTCAATGGATGCTCCAAAGAGCTTGAATATTGCTTGAATTGATGTTGTAGAATGCTTGAATGATTGAATATGATGTATGAATGTTGGAGAATTGTAGGGGATGTAAAATGAGGTGAAAATCACATATTTATACACACTTGTGCCTTAGTTAACTATTCATACCTCATCACAGGCCGACATCAAGTGTTTTTGAAAAAAACCTAGAAGGAAATTTTAAAATTTTTGAATTTGGAGCCAAGGGGGACTCATTTTCCACCCATGGCAAATGGGTCTCACCTAGGACCTAAAAAAGGGTGTTGGGAATTAAGTTGTATTTAATGCTATTTATAAGTCTTACATTCAAAAATACACTTAATTAAGACATATGAGGGCATAAAAGGGGCCAAATAAAGCATGAGAAAGGGATAAATAGTGAAGATGTGCCTAGAAAAGCATGAAATATTGTTACAAGAATTTACAACACTTCAAAATAGGGCTTGTTTAGTGATGAAAAGGTCATTTTTTACGTAAATTGCAATAAATAGAGTCTAGAAGAATGTAGAAATGTCTTACAACACTTCACAAAACCTTCACAAGATGTTGTTATTTGAATTTTAGTACCTAAATATGCATGTTCAAGTCGTGTCACAACATAAAATCAGAGCAAAATATATCAAATACCATGAAACAAGAGCTAAAAGGCCATGAAAATGACAAGGGGCCATTTTTCTATGACACACACATACACATATACATACACATACACATACACATACACATACACATACACATACACATACACATACACATATACATACACATACACATACACATACACACATATACATGTACATATATACATATATGTATATAGACCTATACATGTATGTATACATATGTAAACATACACATATATAGGTATACATACATATAGGTATGTAAATATGTATATATACATATATACACACACACACATACATACAAAATAATATTTCTTTGGTTCTATATATATTATATGTGTGTGCGTGTGTGTAAATGCAAGTGTGTAAGTAATAATATTATTATTTATATTTATCAAAAGCTTTATTTACTTTATTGCGTTTATTTAAAAGTTATTTTATTTTATTTAAGGATCATGTATAGATGTTTATGTTATTTGGTTTGATTAAGTTATTTTATTTATTTAAGATTTAATATATATAATATTATATTATTTTTATCATATTAGTTTTATAATAATATGTTTGTTATATATTTAAAATAAATTAAACACATTTACCACATAAACTAGTTTTATGTTGTGGCATACAACTTCTTGATGTAATAACACTCTCGATAAAAACTTGAATTTTATCATCCATAGTACTATCAAACAATTTTTTTATGATAATTATTCATTTGAAAATATCTTTAAAGTATTAAAATATATTCTTAAATAAACAAGTAAATAGATGCATGGAATGAAAAATATAACAACTTTTGAAGAGTTCAATAAATTTCCTAAAGAAGTAGCTAAATACTTTTTGATTATGGTCCTTGTGGTGTGAAAATACCTTGAAAAATGGTGATAAAAAAGTTTATGCCCAACTTTCCAGAAAATTCACCCTTAATGGCTCAAAATTTTGTAGCCAATAAGATTGAAGAAAAGTAAAATTTGAAATTGGAAAAGTCAAAATTCTTGCATTTTACTTTAAGAAAATTAAAATATAATTTATCTAAAGGAAATAATGAATTTTGATTGGATGTAAATAAAATGTTTAATCACTAGTTGAAAACTACCCCTTGCCTATAGTTCCATGGTAGGAACTAAAAAGTATATATAAATTGTATATTGAAGGGATACAATCTACTTTCAAGTAATACAAACTTTATTAAAATTTTAGTCATATTTTATGAAAATTTAAATTAAATAAAACCATAGAACTATAAAATTTAAGGTTTTCTCTCAATTACCTCACAAATTATTCAATATTTATTTGTTCTAATATCAACACTTTGTAAGTTCCTTTTACACCTTTGTCGAATTGAATTAACCATGCAGATATAATCATACGTGTAGACAAAATACATCATACTTTTTAAATTTTACATGAAGTGATAAGGAAATGTTTTAGTATTCATGTTACCACTTGTGTTCCAACAACCATTCATTGATACATGCTAATTAAAATCCCACTAGAAAATTCCAAATGTACCAATAGTTTTCCACTTGTATACCCAATAGTTAGAAAAGTACTTAGTTGGTGGAGTTGTGCAAATTTACCAGTACCAATAGTGCAAAATTAATAGGGCAATTGTGCACATGTATTAGATCAATTGTGAAAATTTTGAGGTGGTCAAAGAGAATAGTTATTGGGGAAATAAAGAATATGTATTGGACACCACTTTGAAATGACCACTTTTTGAACTTTATGTACATAACAAGCTGAAACACTAACTATAATCTATAAAGTTGTATAAAAATAAACCTTTTTTTTTTTCAAAATACATAATACCATTTAGGGGATAAGGGTGTGCAAAGTTAACTATAATGGCTACTAGTACCCTTCTCATATTCTAACTTTATCAACCAAATAAAACTCTCAAAATTTATAATTTACAAATCATAGGATTTCTACTTTTAAAAGGAATTTGGGTAACAAGTTTATGTAGTGAGCTGTTAACTTTTATCTCTATACATCTCCAAAAAATTAAATCTCATTGAATACTTAAGTCTAATGCATCATATATTTTTCAAATTTTTTAAAAATATATATTTAATTTATTAATCAATTTTGTGTGTTTGATTTACTTGCAATAAATTAAAAATACACAATTATCTATAGTTTTACAAAAAAGAAGAAGGTATTTTCATATTTTCATGAAAGTATATTTGATTGGACAAATGTAGAGTGGAAGTTGAATTTTTGAATAAGGGCTAGGCTACCACATCACCTACCACTTAGAAAGTTTTGCATGAAAGTATTAACACTTTTACTAAAAAATATTTCACTTGGAACATTACATATAAATTCAACTTACTTTAAAATTCAAAATTAAATTATATTGATTTTATATTTTTAGGTGAAAGGATTTTTTAAACCCTTTTTTTCACATAGGTGCTAGGTAATTTTGAGTGAAATTATTTCACATGAAACTATTTAGGGTAAAAAAAAGTCACTCAAAACCATTTTATTGACAAAAAGTGTGACATAATTATGAACTTTTATATTATTTATTTATTTATATATAAAA
>VDFB02000003.1:403135123-403147409 GCA_007258455.2 Sequoia sempervirens | reverse complement strand
GATAGTCAGAAACCTATTTCTAACACTTTTTCACCAGTAGCAGGACTAATTCGCCACCCTGGGTGAATGAGTCCCACTATGGATATTCAGTAATTTCAGGAAGAATTCACAACATTCCAGATTCATCAAATCTTTCCCAAGTGCACTTTGTTTCATTTCATTTCCTTTTGTTCTGCATTATTTCATCTTTTAGTTAATTGTTTGCATATCATAGTGTGTTTTACAGCATAGTTTAAATATTAGTTTTGCATTCATAATAATTCATATAGATCATTTACTTGCATTTAGTTCAATTCATTTATCTTAGACAACATTAGACATAACATAATTTGAATGAACCCTTAACATTTTTGGGCCCTATCTCTCTCCTTTTAGGTGAAAAACCCTATAAGAGTTAGAGAAGTCCATAGGAACCAAAAATCTACGGTTCAAAAGTATGACTAAAAGGACCTCTAGAAGGACCTCTACCACCTATAAGTTAGTAGAACCCTTAGCTCTAGTACCTATAGAGGCATCGAAATAAGAGCCATTAATAGGGACACCTTGAGCCTCTGGTGTAGCATAACCGAAACCCAAAGGAACCTTAAATGTTTTTTAATTGTATTTTTCTGCTCATTTACAAAGTTGGTATTAGTCAAAGGACCTATGTTAGCCATACACAATGACACCCAGTTATCAAGAAATTCATTTGTTTTCTAATTATTTTTGAGTCATGATCTTGAATAACATTCAAGTTAGAAGTGTAGGAAAGGAAATGGGTATCCACAATATCTGTTATTCCTCCAAGAAGATCTATGCCTCTCAGATCCTTACCCAACATGGTTCTTAATTTCTCAATGATTGGAGATGATTGCGAAAGGTTATCATCTTGTGCTATAAATATCTCAAGCTCCTTGAGTCTCATATCTAGGGAGTAGATTTTCTCAATAGGAACCTTGAGAGTGACATCATCCTCCATAGAAGAGATAGAGGGTGAGGAATACGGTAGGAACATGAGCCACCACCTAACCAAAAGGATAAGAGAAACTAATAGAGAATCTTGAAACAATCTCTTTGAAATCAGGAGTTGGGGGGACTAAACCTTCTAGATCCTATTATAAATTTGGCCACAAGCTCAAGGAAATTTTTTTTTACAAGATGAGATAAATATGATTACACCATTAGAAATTACACAAAAAAGTAATGCACTTTAAAAAAATTCACCCAAAAATGTTACTATAGGAGCAATAATGGAGCCCCAAAAGTTTTGAAAAGAAGAATGAATCAACAACACCTATGTGAATCTATAATTTTTGGAAAAATTGGGTACCAAAACTAAAAAATAGTTGCACTCCTATGAAGTGCATGAAATTCTACCCCAAATAAAATAAAATTTCATAGAAAAAGAAGTTTGTATGACCAAGTTATGGGCATTTGAAAATTTACCTCCAAAATAAAAACTACAACGAAGAGGGGGGGAAAATCCTTAGGACTTGATGACATCACTACTAACATCAATAGTTGATATGATTAAAATTGATGAATTTCTACCAATCAAAATGGAATATTCTCCCCAAAATATTCTAAAGCAATATACTTTAGTATATTCTAAATGATGAAATCTATGTAGATGCTTCAAAATATTGTTTGCTAGAATCTTTGGTGGTGACCAAATCTTGGTGGAAGGTAACAAAATATTCACTATACACATTGATTTTTATGGGATTGAAAATTTTGGTTAGCAAGTTATATGGGGCCATGAAGCTAAGTCCATAGGTTCTTTTTGTACTTCTACATACCACATGGTCTACAAGGAACATCGACTACATACCTTTAATTTTTTGAAAAAAATAAAAAATTATAATTTTATATCTAAAATAAATTTCTTACCCTATGAATTATTTTCAACCTCCATGATTTAGGCCATACAACCATATGACTAGATGGTCAGCAGTTTGATCGAATTGGAAAAAAAACTCTAAGCTTGGGGTTAAGTTGTCAGATTTTTTGAAATTAATAGTCAATCTTGGGGGTTTTGGTCCTTTTGAATGCAATAGTAGGATGGTTTTAGCCCAAAGTGCTCTAAAAATTTAGCTACCTCTTGGATCAAGTAAACCTTGACCAATTTGAATCCCTTATAAATTAGATAATATATGATGAAATTTGATTCAAAATAAAAGGAAAACCTTACTTTTTGTGATGCCCTAGATGATGCATTGGTGGTTTCCATTGCACTAAAAGATTGACTTGTTAATGATCGATACAATTGCAACAAATAAGACCAAAGGACACACCATCTTGCAACAATCCCCATAGCACAAGTAAGGGGTTCAAACCTATGACCTCAACTCTAATACCAATTATTGCATTGGTGGTTTTCATTACACCAAAAGATCAACCTGTTAATGCCTGATGTACAACCACTAGATTTAAATACAAGATCCATAGGAGATGGTTAATCCATGTCACGAACCCAAACATTGCATTGCACAAAGGAGACCAAGGGACACACCATATTTTAACACTATATTTAATGGTGAGGTCCTTGAAACTCTAACTGATACCCAAAAAATATTTCACACCAAGATTGGCTCCTCAAATCTCAAAAGAAATCTTTAGCACTAAAGCTCTGATATAATGAAGGAGTTTGTAACATGCCAATTGTTCATGCAAGTAAAATTTCCTAAGTTTTAACTTACAATTAAATACACTATGGTTCATGACTATTGACATAAAAAATTTCTTTCTAAAGGAGAACAAATGAGTGCAAACGACATAACAAATTCCATCCTTTGATTTTTTTTCAAAATAATATTCCACTTATTACAATATTTCCAAAGGTTGTATACAAGATGCACACATTACTCAACCAAGCTCTAAACATTAGAAATGGATGGTCCATGAATCCCTTTCAAATCTTGGTTGTGAATTGAGGAGGAGAAGCATCACTCTAGCTCTTTTCTGCCAATCACAAACTCAAATGCGGTCCCCTGCACATCTATCATCTGATATATGGCCCTACCCTTCGATGAAGACATTAATGGAGTAACCTCATAAAGAAAACCACTTCGAGCTTAGTGTTGTGCCCTACATAACTAGAACTTGTAGACACTGCAATCTTGAACTAGCATGCATAAAAAGAACACAGTGAATTACCAGTGGAGCCAAAAGCAATCACACTACTTTGGCCAAAGTATTCTCACTCAATACTTCAAGAGATGGTCATCCTATTCACATACACTACTCTAGCTTGACTTGACTTAAGCCATTAAACTATGCATAGGTAATTTCCTTCGATAGGTAGTCATTAAGCTAATAAATAACCTATTTCCTTTTCCCAAAACACAATGGTATCACAACCAACAAAACATAAGAAAAAGCATAAAAGTTACCCCCTTCAATGGATATTCTATTCTACGTATAACATGTGAGCTATTTAAGTCTGCAAATTAACTTTGCATAAAATAACTTAACAAGCTATTCCCATTTTGTCAATCCTAGTATGTGACACTATAGACGATATTCATCCCCTCCTTATTATGGAGTAAGTACAAAAAATTATAATAAAATCAAAACAATAAGTCTTTTCCTATGTTCCAACAAGCAAAATAGATTATTACTCTATTTCATCCAACCTATTATAATTTCCACTAAAAACACACAAGGCAATCAATCTTTCATAATAAAGAGAAAACATGAAGAGAATAGAATCTCATGCCTGATAAATGCTTACTCCAATTGACCCATTGGATCTCAAGCTTAGCCTCCTTTTAGAATCAACTTACCAACAAACCCTTTCAATTTCTCATCCTAAATTCCTCACAATAACTCCCATCAAAATAAGAATTCTCTCAATGGAAAATACAACAGAATGGAGCAGTGAAGTGATGCAAAGAAAAATTGTATCTACATGAGGTGAGAATGCCTCCTATTTATACCCAAATACCAACATCTTCAGCCTACAAAAAAGGCTTATGTTATGACACTTCTTAGCAATATACTATCGACTCAACTTATCAATGAAAATATGATAGATTTATATCATATTACTCATCAAAACTATACAATAGTTTGACTATTTCATAAAGAACATGCTTCATTCAAAAAATTGACTTTAAGGCTAATAAAAATTCTAAGAGAAATAAATAATTCATATTATGGTGCCAAGTATTCACCACATTTCCTATTCTCAAGCTCACTATTTAAAACAGAGTAATCAGTCAATCATTATCTGGCTACATGTTACTTAGTCAACCTTGTCAAGACATGGAAATTGACACCTTACAATGACTTGACCTCCATCATTTTAGCACTGCTAAATGTTTCAATTAGTATGTTGCATTTATTCCTTGGGTTTAATAAACTTTACACATCAGTCTTTATACTTATGTATTTTCATTGATCATTATTCATAATGGTAAATGTAGTTGAATACTTGCTAATGCACTATTACATGTAGTGCTACATTCCCATTTTATCAATCATGGCATATATTCAATGAATCGGCCATTAGCATAAATCAAATATTAATATTCATATAATATATATATACATATATAAATCAATGAATAACATTTAATGCTATATATATGAATATATTTTCAAATATATATACATATATATATAGCATTAAATGCTATTCAATGATATATATATGTATACACACATACACACACACACATATATATTCTTTGAAAAATAAGTTTGTCTAAATATACACTTGATATTCGAATGAATAAGATCAAGTTAACATTTCATATTTAATATCATGTGTATATATACATATATATCTATATACAAGTGTACATAAGTATACATATATTGACATATTCATATAGACATTCCCTTTTTTCAACACATACCCATATATCGACATGTGTATATGTATAGGGTGCTACCATAATAGTGGTTTGTTCTTTCTGGGAGATCCTGAGTTTTGTTGAAATCAAATATTTTTAGAAAATATAATGATTTAAACCTTGAAAAATTCCATTTAAAGGATTCCAATTGAAGAGGGTTTTATCAAACCACCTTATACCAATCCCCCTTGGATAGAACCCCGCTAGTTTTAAACCATACCTAGATAACAAAGAAACTTTTGATTTACCTTTTGAGGGATCAAATGAATTCATTTAATTTTTTTTTTGTAAGTATTTAGTCCTTATTATAAGCTTCCAAAAAAGTATAATTTTAATTAAATTTAATTTGATTATTATATTTATTTTTTATTTCTTGTGAATGTAGGTTTTTCATCGAAAATCAATCTCTATGTTCTGCACATGTGGAAAAATAGCAATATATCAAAAAATAATTAAAAAATATGAGTGCACTAGATATTGAAGTCCTTGATCCAACAAAAAATAGAAAATTAATTTCAATACATACAAAAAAAAGTTACACATTATACGGTTTTCCTATGTCTAAATTGTAATTGGTTTGACTTTGAAACTTGATTAAGGAAAACATATTCAATAAAAACACCACTAAACTAATTGGAAGTAAATTAGATATAATAGTTACAAATATAAATTAAAAAAAAAAATTATCCTTCATGGAAAAAAAAAGTTATGACATATTGTAGCTGAGCATCACCCTAAAAAATGTTGTTTACTAAAAAAAAAACTAGTTTTCAAGGAGATGGAAAAGAAGGCAATCGATTCCAAAATTTTGAAAAATATATTTAGAATCTGCAATAAAATGTCAAAAATCACTATTTTGCATCATCTCAAATTCCCCTCACGCTTAGTCCGCTTATAGGTGCCCGGAAAAGTGAAGATTTTAGTTATAAAAATATTTCAAGATCTAATTTGGCTAAAAATTGTAAACCAAGATTGTGGGATCACCCCAATATACAAACAATTCTCTACAACTTGGAAAAATAAAATGAAAAATGATTAGTTTAGGTCAAATTTTGGTGTCCATACATGATGGTTTTCAAAAATAGAAACTAGGGCTAGTAAAAATTAATAAAAAATATATATATATATAGAAAAAATTATAAAAAATATCCTCATCAATATTCAGTTTATTACACATCTTTCCCCAAAAGGAATTAGAAAATTGATTTTATGTAGCTCAAATTATGGTGTCCATATGCATGCATATTATGGTCCTAAAAAGGTGACTTTTAAAAGGTTTTTTTTATACATGCCTATCAAAAATTAATTTGTATTATATGGGTATTAGAATAAATTACATATTTGGAAACTAGACTCAAAATACTAAATTTCATAGTACTAAATTTTTTAAAGATTTAATGTGTAAGTGCTTGAAATTTTCAATCGATGTGTGATAAATTCTAAAAATCAGTAAAAACACTTCCATTGTTTGAACATGTTGTGGACCCAACTTCTTGTACATGCTCCATGGTGAATTGATATTTGAAATTGTTTCTCAAATATTGAACGACCACTTCAGCTATTCTCAGATATATGTATATATCTCTTTTATATATACATTTTTTTTAGACTCAGGAATCGGTAGCACGAATTCCCCTATAAACCAGTAGCACCCCGGTAAAATTTTTAACGCGGACGGGGTAAGTCGGGCGACATCGCTTGCATTCATGGGATGGCGACTAGAACTCGTGGACCAGCCGAGTAGCAATGTAATTATTTAGCTAACGAAGTAGCCCTCACTCTCTTTTATATATACATTCAATTATACAATCAAATTTTATATATACATTCAATTATACAATCAAACACATAAATAATTACTATCTTATCGATATGTATATATACATGTGATGTATATATATGCATGCATACATGTCTTATTGTCCTCTTGATATCACCATGCTTATGAGAAACCCATCCATAAGTGTACATAGGTACGTCTACCTATCTACTCTCATGTACATGTTCCCTTACATGTATGGGTTATCATTGACATGCATATGTATACATTCTACGTATATATATCTCATCAATTAAGTATAGTAATATGAAGAATAACTTGAATGCATTAAGCACTAAACACAATCCAAAAATGCTCTCAACAAAAATCAAGATCCTTCCTAATGCAAACACATCATACTAAAGGATGACTTACTAATTCCTAAACTACGACTTGACTCAACCATTCTATTAGTGAGTGTGTGTAATCTCAATTAGGTTTTGTTATAGGTTACCCAACCAAGTTACTCTCTTGAGTGATACTTCCCCTCACTTTTGGAGGATTGACAATGAACTTGCATCCAATTTAACACATTTTCATGGTAGTTAGCCATTCATCAAATCAAACATTTACAATTTACTTTTCATAGTTAGAATATCAAATTCAATAACCAATCATTCTATATATGCATTCCATCATATAACATCAAATGAAATAAATATTCATTCATAATTCTTTGATAAACAAAGTGCATTCATATATTTTTCCAATCAAAATTCTAAATACTTTCACATATGCAATAATTTACCCTAACATAGTAATAGTAAATAGGTAAAAACATAATGGGGTGTGACAGAGTTTATCATGAACTCCTCAACACCCCAAGATCACCCACAAGACAAAATAACTTCCACAAGAGAGAAATGGAAAAATATCATGCTATGATTAAGGATACAAGAATTCCAAAATGAACATGATTGTTACAATGTACATTTAAATCCTTGCTTATATAGGCAATGTGTGATGATGTACCAACATTAAATTAGTGTGTCATAATTAAATGACATGATTCAAAATTAAATGACCTAGGACACAAGCATTAAATAAAATCCAACTAGATAAGATAGGTGACAACTACAACTTAACTAGAAAGATTCCTTCCTATGACCTAAGTGGACTTAATATGTAAATAGGACCTAGATAGGTAAAAAAACCTATTTAAACTAATAAATTTTGTAAAAAAATTCATGTACCATTCTATGCATCCACACTACATGAATTTGATTAGGGTAGTTTCAAATGAATCGGGTAATGAAAGCTAGTTATTCTTCTATGTTATATAACATAAAAATAAAGAAGTTTATAAAAAATGATAGCAAGTTCTCAACACAAACTCTTTGATGGAGTTATGGCCATTGTGGTAGGATGCCCCCACTCTACCTATGTTGCTTCCTTTTAATGGAGCATCCATTTAGACTATACGACCCTTAATCCCTCTTTATTTTTCATTCTATATGAGGTATTCATCATTTCTCATTGAAAATGCTATTTCTATGTTGCTTCCTTTTAATGGTGCCTACATTTAGACTACCACACCCTTAATCCCTCTCTATTTGTAATTCCATATGAGCTATTCATCACTACTTACTGCAAATTCTTTTTGTGACTACAACAAGCAACAATAGAAACAAAAAAAGAAAATAATGGATTCACTTCCTTCAACTCTTTTTTGACTTATAAATATTTTTGTTCTCTATGCACCCAACTCCTCTTTCCATGGCCATCATATTAATGATTCACAACAAATTTATTTGTGTTGCACCATGGATTTGACATGACTACCACTAGTAGCTTTCCCTTGTAAAAAATATATATTTTTCTTAGACATTTTTGAACTCTAATTTCAAAACTAATCTAATGTAGTACTAAATATATTTATTATTGGGTTTAACTAGTTTTCATGTGAACCTTCATGCTTCCCAAGAATTCATTAATTTCCATTTAATCTACCATCAATGATTTTCCATTTTCTAATTTTAATTTTAGTGATGCATTTTTTTCTATTTTGAGTGATTGATGTCATATCATTTTTTTATAAAAATTAATAAATTATAAGTTATTAAAAAATAAAAAACTTGATATTTCAAGTTTATGGACCAGTTTCCTTTGAATTAATTAAAAATATAAAACATAATCCAATCATAAAAAAATACATATTTGAAAACTAGACATTGTGATCTATAATGTGTTTTAATTTCATAAAGCAATTTAAAAGAAAGTTGTCAGCTATATTTCCAAAGTTAGTTATTTCTCTTGGCATTGCCTTATTCTTTTAGTTGTAGGTCTTAGGCTAAGGGTTGGGTTACCAAGCCTTTCTTGAGCCTAAAACCAAATAAAAAATGGGTTGGTATTTCATTTTTTTTGGAATGAGTACATGCTTTAAAATTGGCATGTGTTCTAAAAATAGAATGGGTATCCAATTTAAAATGGGTAGCCATTCTAAAAATAGAATGGGTATCTATTTAGGAACAAGTTCCAATTTTTTTTGGCCAAAACTTCCCCTCTTCATGGACCCAAATTTTTGCACTTACCCCATGTGTGTTGTGTGAAAGGTCAAAGGATCACAAAGGGAAATGAATTTTAGCTATAAAAAAATTAAAATGATGGGACAAGTTGAGAACCTAAGATTCCATGTGACATGAAATATGTTTATAAATTTTATTCATTTGAAAGCTAACTTTAGTGGGATTGTCTTGTTCCTCCAAATGTGAATTAATTTTTGGTGTTTATAGTTTTATGACATTTTTAGGTATTTGTATGATATGAGAGGAGTGTATAAAAGATATAACACTTAGGTGATGTGTTTAAATTCTTAAAATGAATTTACATTGTCTCCAATCCAATAATATGTTAATATTTTAGTAATATATAGTAAATAAAGTATTTTTATCTATATAAATATACATATATGTAAGTAATATTAATGAAAATATAGATGGAATAATAGATACTAATAATATTAATGATGTGTATACATATATATATATATATATATAAAACATGCATGTATTCACATACACATACACATACACATTGAACCGTAGATTTTTGGGTTATTCTATGGACAACTCTAGCTCTTCTAAGGTTTTTCACCTAAAAGTAGAGAGATAGGGCCCAAAAATGCTAAGGGTTCATTCAAATAATGTTATGTGTGATGTTGTCTAAACTAAATGAAGTAAACCAAATGAAATTGAGTGATTTAAATGAATGAATTTGAATGCAAAACTAAGATTTGAACTATGTTTGAAAACACAATGTGATATGCAAACAATGAACTAAATGAAGAAATAATGCAGAATAGAAAGAAATAAGATGAAACTGAGTGCACTTGGGAAATGCTTGAAGATTATGAAATGTTGTGGATGCTAACTGAAATCACTGAAATTTCACAGTGGGACTCATTCTCCCAGGGTGGCAAATTAGTCCTACTGGTGAAAAAGTATTAGAAACTGGTTTCTAACTGTCGAGATCTAGAATATGAAAAAAATTAAGATCTTCAGTCCTAAGGTGGGACTCATTCACCACTAGTGGCGAATTAGTCCTCTCCCAAAATTCTAAAAAATTAGGAGACAAGTCTACAACACCAGATTTGGAAATCTTTGATTGTCGGGTTGTCGAAGTCAATTTTGTAGGAAACAGACAGAAAACCTTCTTCAAGCTTGAAATGTGAATGAGATGACTTGAAGCACCTAGTTTACTTGTTTACCAATCTTCAACACCAAAAAGCTTGTCAAATTTGCATACCTAGGTCTATAAACACACATGCAAGAGGGGAAAAATGGTTGAGGGTTAGCAAATAGGGGTTTGCCTTGGTCAAACCCCACTTTTAGTAATCAAACCCTTAATGAAATGATGAAAAGAAAGAGAATGATAAGCTAATAACATGCAATAGCTATCAACTTACCAAACTCTTGATAATGCAAATATGAAATAATGTCAATGGATGCTCCAAAGAGCTTGAATATTGCTTGAATTGATGTTGTAGAATGCTTGATATGATATATGAATGTTGGAGAATTATAGGGGATGTAAAATGAGGTGAAAATCACATATTTATAAACACTTGTGCCTTAGTTAACTATTCATACCTCATCACAAGCCGACATCAAGTGTTTTTGAAAAAAACCTAGAAGGAAAATTTAATTTTTTTGAATTTGGAGCCAAGGGGGACTCATTTTCCACCGATGGAAAATGGGTCTCACCTAGGACCTAAAAATGGGTGTTGGGAATTAAGTTGTATTTAATGTTGTTTATAAGGCTTACATTCAAAAATACACTTCATTAAGACATATGAGGGCATAAAGGGGCCAAATAAAGCATGAGAAAGGGATAAATAGTGAAGATGTGCCTAGAAAAGCATGAAATATTGTTACAAGACTTTACAACACTTCAAAATAGGACTTGTAAGTGATGAAAAGGTGATTTTTAGGTAAATTGCAATGAATAGAGTCTAGAAAATGTAGAAATGTCTTACAACACTTCACAACACCTTCACAAGATGTCATTATTTGAATTTTAGTACCTAAATATGCATGTTCAACCATGTCACAACATAAAATTAGAGCAAAATATATCAAACATCCATGAAAAAGACCTAAAAGGCCATGAAAATGACAAGGGCCATTTTTTCTATGACACACACATACACATATACACACATACACATACATACACATACACATACACATATACATACACATACACATACACATACACACATATACATGTAGGTGTGGTACAAGAAGTTGAGTCCACTTTTGGCCAAAAAGTGGAAGTGTTTTCCCTGATTTTCAGTATTTGACACATTTGACCTTAAAATTTGAAGCACTTAGACATGAAATCTTTAAAAAGTCACTAATCATAAAATGTAGTGCTCGGAGTCTAGTTTCCAAATATGTAATTTATTTCAATACCCAGATTGTACAAATTGAGTTTCAATAGGCATTTCAAAAAACCACTGTTTAAAAGTCATTTTTTTTGTACCATACCATGCACGTGTACGACATCCATATTTTGACTTAAATTATCGTGTTTTTCTAAATCCTTTTGGGAAAAGTTTTATGACTCATTGAACCTTGCTCTTGATATTTTTTTGTAATTTTTTATTGAATATTTTTTTTTTGTTAATTTTTATTAGGCAGATTTGTCGTTTTGAAAAATCGTCATGTACAACATGCATAAGATGACCTAAACTTATCATTTTTTATTTTTTTTCAAATTGAAAGGAATTTTCTGAAGTTTGTTCTCATGCAATCCGTTTGTCAAAATGTTATGTTGATCAAAAGTTATTAAAGTAGTAAAAAACTCTTATATTTAAAGTTTACGGACCAATTTTATTAGAAATTAATTGAAAAATACAAAAAATAATTCAATTGTAAAACAAATTACATATTTAGAATCTGCATTGTTTGATCTAAAATGGGTTTTCATTTTGTTAGAAATTTTTTGAAAAAAGGTTGTCAGCCATATGTTCAAAGTCGATATTTTTCTTTGACATTGTTAGGGCCTTCAATTTGCAGGTCAAACCAGGTTGAAGGCTTAGGTTCGGACTTCCAAAGCTTTTCCCGAACAGAAAACCTTGGCAAAAACCCGCCCACGATGCAAAACAAAATTCAAATTTAAAAAGCGG
>VDFB02000003.1:403096991-403131429 GCA_007258455.2 Sequoia sempervirens | reverse complement strand
CATATATCTAGTGAATTCAAAACTCATAAAATTGTAACTATATACTAATGTAAACTTTAAACAAATTTACAATATGAATGTACCTGCCCATGATCTATGTCGCTCGATAGTGGAGGAGTGCTTGAAAATCCCTCAGGAGGAATCGACGTGGATGTCGATTGACTCACCTAAACCAACATGAATATTTGGAACATATATGTGATTCAATTATAAATTGAAAACTCAAGTTAAATAATTTATGATTTCATATATAATTTTAAAGTGAAATCAAAATACCCCATAAGGGTTGCAAACTTTGACTGGTGTCGACGAATATAATCGAGGTGCAAATGATTTCCCTATCATTAGTATCATCTACACCAAACAATTTGATTATTAAAATGTATTGAAAACTTTTCTTTGATAGATACATTCATTAAAATTCTTATAAAATGAGTTAGTACATCTAAATGCATGTTTATACGTATGCAGTAGTGTCCTCAGGGTGATGTTCTGCTACGAGGAACTCTACAAATGAACTGATGCGACCAGATGAACCACCAGAATCTCCCCGTCCACCTAAACTAGGTGTAGCCTGATCAGGTCCATAGCACACTTGATGACAACTAGTACATATATGGGGGACGGGTCTCGACACTCCTGGAGCAGTACTCGGACCAGCTCCATAAAAAACTCCTCCATCATCATCATCGTCTCTATATTCCCCACTCGCTATCGCAGAAGCGTGCTGATCAAGGTCTCCTGCGAGTGTACTAAGGGAACCTAATGTTGAGACTAGAGCTTGATGATGTACAAGTGTAGGAATGGGAGGACCAGGAGCAACAACAAGGGGTTGTGCATGCATGGGGCGTCGGGGATCAACCCTTGCCCCTAATCTCTATTGTGGCATGCCGCCACCAACACCCTGAAATGATCTAAAATCAAAATAATTGGGCTTTTGCCCCAAAAAAATCTACATATAGTTTTCTCAAAACGTGGGCACTCGTTAATGGCTGGGGACTATCAAAAGAAACCATATACCATTGATCCCAAAATGTACAAATCATCTATAGATGTACCTCATCAGATATTCTACCGGAACATTTGGGTGGAATGGGTTGTCGGGTAACGGGGTCAAGAAAGTAGGAGGCTAGATGGGCTTTCGTTATTTTAAGGTCTAATATTTGTTTGAAAGAGAGACCATCAGAATAAAATTATCTCATTTGTTCTCTCTCTCATCGATGCCTATCAAGATCAAAATCGATCATCCTGATGGAATCAACAACGTTTTGCATTACAAATGCAAAACGTCTCACATGTGGAGCAATCAATGCTTGACTCTGCATAGCATTGATTTGATTTTGTAAGGATGCGACTTGATCATTTATTAATTGCTCTCAGCGAGCCTCATCGGATACCATGGTCTTTGGGAGTGGCTTATGAGGAGGAGGAGGAGGGAAGTGGAGGTGGAGGTGGAAGTGGAGAGGGAAGTGAGATCTAGTTGTGAAAACAGGGTGGTGGATTGATGATATCATCAATGTTGGAAATCATCCATGATATATGCTTGATAATGTACTGCATTTTAAATCATACAAAATAGTCCATGTGCATACAAAAGAGTAAGATCATATATTTACAATTAAAATAGGATAAAACAACACCTTATATAATAGCTCATATATTTAATTGAAATGCACATATATATACATTGAAGTTATTTTCAACTCAAAACATGTCCATACAAAATTAAAATTAATGTATGTACATTAGCATTTAAAATAAAAATATGATGCATAATTTTGCATGCGTGCAAATCATTAAACTAAACTATACATACATACATATACAAATTTCAAAATTTAAGAACTATTATGCAAATTTTAATACATGCACATACATACTAAACAATAAACTTGAAACATTCACAAAAGCTCATTTTATGTCTAACACACACATATATATTACAATTTTTCAGCGGGAGAAATCATGATCTAGTAGATAGTCATAAAATATATACTATTATATATTATTCATTATAAGTTCATAAATTCCACCAAATTCATAAATCCATGTCATTAAAAATATCCATCTAGAACCAAGATCATAAATTCATGTCACTAAAAATATCCATTTGGAACCAAATTTATAAATTCATCACACAAAATATCCATCGTTCACCAAATTTATAAATTCATAACTATTTAGATCATTGTTTTGAATTTATAAACTATTATGGCTCTCATAGATATTCATTTTCTTTGTATTTTCCTTTACTGATTAGGGTTCTCCTCTCCTCTAGCCATTATGCATTAACCATCTCTGATCCCATCCCTTATGCGACAACATCAACAAGAGGTTTGCATCTAGATGCAAACATCCTCCTGAGGAGGAATTGTGACACATTCTTCATTTGAATAATGTTGATTTGATCTTAGACGGTTTCTAGCGGAAACGATGATTTGTGCTTACAAGCGAGCATGCTCATTGATTTGAGTGGTGGAGGGTGGGGGAGTTACGAGGTGGAGTGGGTGGAGGTGGAGGTGAAGGTGTTGGAGATGGATGGCGTGGAAGTGGATTGCGAATACTATTGAATGGATCCATGTGATCTTTAAGATATGAGTGAACCTGCATTAGATTTGTAATTTCAAGATGTAAGATACATGTTTAGGAAATACCAAGTTAAACCATTCAATATAAATGGCCTTAAATAATTGAATACAAATGATAAAATTTTATGTAAGCCTCATTTATATGTCTAATGCACATGTTATTTGAATGAAAATACAATTAACTATTGATATTTTATAATCTGCAGGGATCTTATTATTGTTATTAAATTTAGTTGGGCCTTAAGGCCTTTGATCACCAAATTTTAAGAACTTCTTTGATACATAGAGAAATGTCATATTAGAACCCCTTAAGAAATTGAATTCACGATTTAGAATTGCAGCAAGGATGAAGCCAAGAAATTCGTCTAGTGAGGTCCTAGGAGAAAATGACATGGCTCAAATGAATAAAATTTGGTGAAGTTTCCCAAGGCAACCAAATTTCATTAAGAGCCTTTAAAGAAAAAATGATGGCTTTAGGGTTTAGGGTTTATACTTTAGAGTTTAGGGTTTAAGGTAATACAGGATAGCTTAAGGGGATCTACATCTTTGCAAGATCCTAGGAAACAATTACATGGCATAAGGTAATGAAATTTGGTGGAGTTGCCTAAGACAACCAAATTTCATTAAGAGCCTAAGAAAAAATGATGGCTTTAGGGTTTACGGTTTAGACTTTAGAGTTTATTATTTAATTAGCTAAAATCCCCAAATCCTAACTTTTAATCAACCATTAAGGGGATAATCATGTCACATCCATAGCTTAAAATTAAAATAATTCCAAATCACCAATCCAAACTCAAACTAATGTAACTTACTTCCACTTCATCAAATCTAAAATGAAATTAATAATCTATCCTAGCCATCAAATCAATTAGACTAATCATAGCCATTCATTTCCAACTACCTTCAATCCAAATTCAAATTAGCATTCAATTATTCCCATCTACCTAATCAAGTCAACACAAGCCCTCCATCAACCCAACCACCTACATTTAATTCTCTCTTCCCTCTCAAATACAAAATCAAAAATTCTCTCATGAAATTCTAGTCCTCGATTCCAAAAAAACCTAGTCCTCCATTCCTTTCCCCTCAACTCTATAAAATAATGACATCCCCAAATGTTTCCATATGATAAAATTTGTATGTATATGTTATCACATTAGAGAACCAAAGAGCAACATCAACACATACATTTAGAGCCATAAAAGAATGTTATGGAACCTATTATGCTTCTCTAATCTTTCATTATTTTATTTACCTTTCATTAGAAGTAGAGTATTGAGTTTGCACTTGCATTCTTGGTCTAGAATTTCTCTTCTACACTAAGTACAAAAATATAATATTGGATAGCTTAGTATATCTTTCTCTTCTAATATATATTCCCTAGTTCTCCTTATCCATGTTTGAGTATCTTAGCATATGTGTAACACGACATGTTAATAATATATCTCATATAAATGTAGGGATGTGTCGCTAATGTCATCTTCAAACATATTTAACCAATAGGAGATACTATAAGGTATCTAATATAACTATACAACCTATACAGGTATGACATATGGTGACCTTTGGCTTTTTTTGATATGTCAAGGGTAGTTTTGCAAAGATTAGTTTCTAGTGCTTTTGTGAGTTTTCACCACTTGTACTTATTAAGCTACACTTTTGGGTTTTCAACCTAATAGGGATAAACCTAGTAGATTTTTTAGCTTTCCAGCCTAATGGAGATAAATCAAACCACACTTTTTGGTTTTTAGTTGCACCTATCAAGTTATTTGTTAGCTATTAAATTTACAAACATTCTAGGATTATAAGTCTACTATAAAATTTGATGTAAAATAGATTACACATTGAGCCCTATAATTTAATTACAACAATGAATAAATATAGCAACATTTAGTAGACATAATGAAAATCAAGCCATGATAGTAATATAGAGATAATATACAATGTTTAATATAGATAAGTTAAAGAATCATTTTAAAAATATATATCTATATATTCACATCATTTTTGTTTTTTCTTTAGATTTCAAATATATCCACCAATCCTCCTTATCTTACATTAACATAAACTCAAAAAACATAGTGGACATGTACACACATATAAAACTACATTAAAATAGTGTTAGATCTTACAATTTTTCAAGGCTTATTTCATCCTCTTAGACGATCACTCTTACTAAATCATTGGCATAAATTAGATGCACACAATGGCACATTATTTAGGTTTATTCCTCATGTTGGATTCCCTATTTTATATAACTATATCTTTATTATCTAATTTAAATATATCTAAGCACAAATTTCTTTTATGTAACACATTGATAATTTCAACTCATTATAAAAACCAAATACAAATTTAAAGGGGGTACACTATATTTATAAATAAGAATTTAAATACCATCCCTATCTCCATGGTGTGTCACTTGTTCACTAAAAAGCCCTTACATAAATCATCTACTTAGGTCAATCTTATCTAGATTTTTCTTAAATATTAATATTCATAAAATATGGCACAAAGCATATTGATGCATTTCTATCCTTCCACATAAATCTATATAGTATCAAAATATAGGTAATTTTATGGTTAAATTGAATCTCTCTTAATTGCTAAATAATCCATTATGATTGAGGATGGGTGGATTATTATCTAGGATCACATCTTAAAAATCCTATAGAGGTCATGTGCTATGTTTTTCTTAATACATATATTCACATACAAACCTCTTTCCATGTATTATCAACTCGCCTATATGATAGACACCTTCCTAGATTTAAATTTCATATGATATATATGTACCCAAGTGTTTCCAATTGGAATTGCTATAATTATACTTTTATGGCATTCTAGATATTTAAAATAGTTTTCATAAATCTACCAAATAGACCCATTCTTGACATTGAACCTACATAATTTTAGGTATGTCCAATGAAAGATTAGGGTCTAGGGTTCATAAATTTCAAATGCTTTAGTGTTATGGGTTTAGATTTTATAGTTTAGGGTCTAGGGTTTAGCAAACTTAGGGTGAAGTTTGGGTGGCCCTTGGCATAATTTAGAGTTGCAAGTTAGTGTCAATTGGAATCAATTGTATGTGTTTAGATTTACGAATTTGTTAACTAAATTTGCAAACAAACATCAAGATAAACTTTATTCAATTCAAATTTAGGGTTTTAACAAAAAAAATTTGTTCCAATTCAATTTAGGGTTTCAGTTTTAAACAATTAGGGTTTTTAATGAAATTTTTTCATTTCAATTCAAACTAGGGTTTTCAAATTCAATTTTTTTCATTTGATTTGAATTCAGGGTTTCAAAAAGCTCGATTTGGATTTGTAAATGCGATGTTTTTATTTCATTTCAATTTCTAGGGTTTTGAAATGCAATTTTTTTTGTTTTATTTCAATTAGGGTTTTCAAAATCAATTTTTTTTGGGTTTAATCGAACAATTTAAGATTTAAAAGTTAAATTTTGTTTCTAAAACACAATTCAACATTTTTTTTTTCATTTTTATCAAAAAACATTTAAGTTTCATTGCAAGTTTTTGTCTATTTTTACAATTATTGAATTCTACTATAACAATTAAAAAAATGATTAAAACGTGACAAAAATTAAAAAAATACATACTAAATTTACGTATTTCATTTAAATTTTCAATTCAAAAAAAAAATGCAAAGAAATGGTGTTTAGGTGGGGTACCTATAGCTGGTCGTGGGGTAGCTGTCGCCAATTCACTCGGGGTCCCGTTCGCAGAGCAGTGAAAACTATTGTTTTTTAAAAAATAAATAGAAAAATAAAACAGGATCCCGATTTATAGAACTTAGGATCCCGTTTATACAACTTCGGGATCAGGTATTTTCGGGGATCCGTTTCTAGCTATCAATCGGGATCGTTAATTGTGCATTGGTTGGTCGTGAGGAAAGCGGGATCCCAATTTTTAAAAGCGAGGATCACAGTTTGATCTCGAGGAATTTCGGGATCGAACCACTCTTGGGATCGATTTTTAAAATTGGATCCGTTTATTAAATCGGGATCGGATTTGTTTCAATACCCGATTTCAATTTTTTGTGTCTAAGGCCAAAATTTTGCGTTCGTGGACTCAACTTTGTGCACTTACCTGTACATATATACATATATGTATATAGACCTATGCATGCCGTAGCATACATATGTAAACATACATATATAGGTATACATACATATGGGTGATCCATAATAGTGGTTTACAATTTTTGGCCAAAGTACGGACACTAAAAATGTGTACAACTAAATCTTCACATTCGGGCACCTATGGCGGCTAAACTCACGAGGAATTTGAAAATGGTGCAAACTAGAGTCTCATCAAATTTTGTCTGTAGATTCTAAAAATATTTTTTCCAAAATATTTGGAATCAAATTGCACTTCTTTTTCCATCTCCCACGAAAATTGTTTTTTTTCACAAAACAACATTTTAAAAAAGTGGCCTTTACATACATTATAATGTAAATTTTTTCCATGAAGGATAAAATTCTAATTGGCCCTCAAATTTAGATTTTGTAACTCACGATATCTAATTAGCTTCCATGATTCATCTTTTTAATGAATATTTTTTCCTTAATCAAGTTTCAAGTCAGAAAGCGAATTACAATTGAGACCTGGTAGCGACCCGTATAACTCGTAGCTTTTTATATATGTCAAAATTTTATTTTATTTTTTTTGTTGGATCAAGGACTTCAATATCCGGTGCACTCATATTTTTCAATTTTTTTTTTTTATAATCTTCTATTTTTCCACATGTGAAGAACAAAGAAATTCATTTTCGATGAAAAACCTATGTTTAACAAAACTTAAAAAAAAAATACATAACAAAACCAAAACATATTAAAATTATGTTCATTGGATAGCTTGTGCGAAATGCCTTATCATTTGAAATAGAGTTTTAAATGAATTCATTTGATCCACCAAAGCTAAATCCAAAGTGATATTTGCTCGGCATTTTGATAGGTGTAAAAGGAGACCACATTTATAGTTATGGTTTTAAGAGCTAGTGAGGGTTCTATCCAAGGGGGTTTGATCTAAAGGATTTGATCAAACCCTCTTCGAATGGAATCACTTAAAATAGAACTTTTTAAGGTTTAAATCATTATATTTTCTAAAATATGTGATTTCAATAAAAATCATTCCTCTCAAAAATTGTAAATACTATTATGGCTGACACCGATATAGGTATGTAAATATGTATATATACATATATACACACACATACATACAAAATAATATTTCTTTGGTTCTATATATATTATATGTGTGTGCGTGTGTGTGTACATGCAAGTGTGTAAGTAATAATATTATTATTTATATTTATCAAAAGCTTTATTTACTTTATTACATTTATTTAAAAGTTATTTTATTTTATTTAAGGATTATGTATAGATTTTTATGTTTTTGAAAAAAGGTTTTACAGGGACCTGAAACCACAAAGTTTAAACATACAAAGATAGAGCAAAAAAGTCCAAAAGAACAGACAGCTGTCCCAAAAAGAAACGACAACAGCAAAGAGACAACAGGGTCCAAAAAAGGACCGCCAAAAAGCCAGAGAAGACAACAACAACACTACTCCATGAAGTTCAAAAACTCCTCGGCTTCCTTCTCAACTTCACTCATTTCCTGTATTCCCTGCTTGAGAATTTGAACCATATGTGTAGAAGCAGGGACCTTCCTCTTCGTGTTAGCTCAGGTGCAAGTCGAAATTCCCTCAACAACATCTCTGCTACAACCTCTGTCCACATCCAAGTCCATGAACAGTGAGCCCTTTTGATTTTTTTCCACCTTTTCCACCATTGCATTAATGATTATGGTGTTATGCTTGGCAATTTTATGATTATGCTCCACAGTGGCCCTAATGTTTTGGACAATCTTGGACATATTGCTCTCCAGCCCAGACAATCTTTCCTCTTGCAGCTGTTGTCTTTTCTCCATTAAGGGGGTATTCTGACCATCATTCTCCTTACGGCTCCAGCTCACCTTTTGCTCCAACTCCATGACTCTGTTGCTGAGATCTATATTACGGCCATTCAAATCACAGACCTCCTTATGGGCCCACTTAAGAACAGTGAAAAGGCCATTAGCACTTTTTTCTGCCATACTCATTATATCATTAGACCTAAAGTTATTCGGGGCAGAATTAATTTCGTCCTGATTAGGGGGTCTTTTAGGGTCATTCACAAATCTTCTAGACGCAGGGGCACTAGGGACCGACTCGTTACTAGCCATAGGATTTTTAGAATGAATTTCCAAAGAATTCCCAGAGTAGGAAACCAATTTTGTAACTGAGGCACCTTTAAACCCAGAGACCAAACCCGGGGTAGGACAACCAGGCGAAGGCTGGGGATTAAGATAAGACGGCGAAGCAGATCCCGACATAGGGCAACCATGCGAAGGTTGGGGGTTAAGACAAGAAGGCAGAGCAGAACCCTCAAGGACAATCTGGCAAGAAAGGGACTGAGGGTCAGTGGTTTTAGTACCAACATGAGCAAAAGCAAAAGGGGCCAAAGGATCATTCTCCTTGTTACTTTCCGTAACCTCATCATCCAACTCCCCAGCAGCAACATTTTTAGGAAAAGCGCGTAAATTTTGGTAATGCTCAATGATGAGCCTGACAAGACTAGGGTGAATAATAGAAATCCACCTAGGGTTTCTTTCAACATCATCAAGATAATTCTTCAGAGAAGAGAATAAATAAAAAGGAAAAGAGATACGAACCTTGTGAC
Organism: Sequoia sempervirens; assembly: GCA_007258455.2. Classification (NCBI taxonomy): domain Eukaryota; kingdom Viridiplantae; phylum Streptophyta; class Pinopsida; order Cupressales; family Cupressaceae; genus Sequoia; species Sequoia sempervirens. Next base: position 403,122,100 of record VDFB02000003.1, on the reverse strand, counting down.
GAAAGTGGTTCAAAATGGCAAAGTGATAACCATACGCCCTGCTGAAGTGCCCATCAATCATGATGTACTCCATGATAACTCTCAAAACTTTCCTCTAGATCGATTTAATGGACTCCACATCAAAGTAGCTATTAGAAACCTTAACCAGCTTAGCCTTCTCCTTATCTTTCTTAGGAAATCTGATAACCGCTTCATCAGAGAATCAGTGATCCCGATAAAATTTCACACCCTCAGTCAAGAGACCAGTAATCTCACCAATGATTTGCTCATTCAGCTTAACATTCCTCTCGAACAACACAATCTCACCATTTTTCTAGTTTTTGGCAAATTAGTCCAGCATCATCTCATTAGTACCATGGAGCTTTTCCAAGAACGGAACTAAACCTCCCTTTTCAATTTTTTCCCAAGCTTTAACATTCTTCCTGTGCTCTTGAAAGCTGCTTGGCTCAACACGTTTTCTCTCTCCCCCCATATTCAAAGCTCTGCTATACCAACCCCTATAGTTGCTCTGGGTCCTGTAAGAGCTTATTTTCCCAGACACCCAGAAAGCGTGCCAAAAATGATTCTTGAAAAGGAAAATGACATCGGTCCCATCAAATCTAATGAGATCAACGTACTTAGTCTTTATCTGCTTCATCATGGCGAAGACAAACTTCTCTTCCATGTATGAAGTCATAATAGATTAGAGCTTTAACCTCAGAATGGAGGTGATCATTCTTCCTCCACGTGTTTTCCCCACCCCTCTTGACCCCTTCATTGGAAAAGTAATCCACCACCTTATTGGCTTCTCTGTAGGCGTGGGAAACTTTCACTTTGTCGAATGTACTTAATATAGCAATTGTATCTTCGATCCACTTTTTGATGGTCCACGAAGGGGGGGTTAACCCAAGAATGTAGTCTATTATGTTCTTAGAATCCCCCTCCAACCAAAGACATTTCATATTCATATTGAAAGCCAGGTTAACCGCATGATAAGCCCCAACAGCTTCCACAACATGATTAGTTTGGGTTCCAATGTCCACAGCAAAAGCCGCAATAAAAGCCCCCGCATTGTCCCTTAAAACACACCCACTGCCAGCTTTCCCTGGGTTTCCTTTAGTAGCACCATCAAAATTGGCTTTCACCCATCCAAAAGGCGGCAAAGTCCAGCTGGCATTCTCCCTTCCACAATGGGCCGGCGTGGGGACTTTTAAAACAACTAATTTTGAATTCCACTTTTCGGCTGTAGCAATATCAAAGGGAGACCAAGTAGCTTTATCAACCATTTTTCTAGGGAATAAAGATAAATTTTCCTTTATAGCCCTAACAATTTTTTCATACAAGTCCCCCTCCGACGTCTCTTTTTCCCTAAACAATCTTGTTGTTCCTTTCCTTCCAGATACTCCATGAAACAAAAGGTAGAACAAAAGACCATAGCTTACGCACAAAAGGATTTTTTGATGGAGCTTTCCATTGCAAGAAAAAATCTTCAACCGAAGCGGGGAAACCCAAACGTATAGATGTTTATGTTATTTGGCTTGATTAAGTTATTTTACTTATTTAAGATTTAATATAAATAATATTATATTTGTTTTTTTCATATTAGTTTTATAATAATATGTTTGTTATATATTTAAAATAAATTAAACACATTTACCACATAAACTAGTTTTATGTTGTGGCATACAACTTCTTGATGTAATAACACTCTCGATAAAAACTTGAATTTCATCGTCCATATTACTATCAAACAATTTTTTTATGATAATTATTCATTTGAAAATATCTTTAAAGTATTAAAACATATTCTTAAATAAACAAGTAAATAGATGCGTGGAATGAAAAATATAACAAATTTTGAAGAGTTCATTAAATTTCCTAAAGAAGTAGCTAAATACTTTTTGATTATGGTCCTTGTGGTGTGAAAATACCTTGAAAAATGGTGATAAAAAAGTTTATGCTCAGCTTTCCTGAAAATTCACCCTTAATGGCTCAAAATTTTGTAGCCAATAAGATTGAAGAAAAGTAAAATTTGAAATTGGAAAAGTCAAAATTCTTGCATTTTACTTTAAGAAAATTAAAATATAATTTATCAAAAGGAAATAATGAATTTTGATTGGATGCAAATAAAATGTTTAATCACTAGTTGAAAACTACCCCTTGCCTATAGTTCCATGGTAGGAACTAAAAAATATATATAAATTGTATATTGAAGGGATACAATCTACTTTCAAGTAGTACAACCTTTATTAAAATTTTAGTCATATTTTATGAAAATTTAAATTAAATAAAACCATAGAACTATAAAATTTAAGGTTTTCTCTCAATTACCTCACAAATTATTCAATATTTATTTGTTCTAATATCAACACTTTGTAAGTTCCTTTTACACCTTTGTCGAATTGAATTAACCATGCAGATATAATCATACGTGTAGACAAAATACATCATACTTTTTAAATTTTACATGAAGTGATAAGGAAATGTTTTAGTATTCATGTTACCACTTGTGTTCCAACAACCATTCATTGATACATGCTAATTAAAATCCCACTAGAAAATTCCAAATGTACCAATAGTTTTCCACTTGTATACCCAATAGTTAGAAAAGTACTTAGTTGGTGGAGTTGTGCAAATTTACCAGTACCAATAGTGCAAAATTAATAGGGCAATTGTGCACATGTATTAGATCAATTGTGAAAATTTTGAGGTGGTCAAAGAGAATAGTTATTGGGGAAATAAAGAATATGTATTGGACACCACTTTGAAATGACCACTTTTTGAACTTTATGTACATAACAAGCTGAAACACTAACTATAATCTATAAAGTTGTATAAAAATAAACCTTTTTTTTTTTCAAAATACATAATACCATTTAGGGGATAAGGGTGTGCAAAGTTAACTATAATGGCTACTAGTACCCTTCTCATATTCTAACTTTATCAACCAAATAAAACTCTCAAAATTTATAATTTACAAATCATAGGATTTCTACTTTTAAAAGGAATTTGGGTAACAAGTTTATGTAGTGAGCTGTTAACTTTTATCTCTATACATCTCCAAAAAATTAAATCTCATTGAATACTTAAGTCTAATGCATCATATATTTTTCAAATTTTTTAAAAATATATATTTAATTTATTAATCAATTTTGTGTGTTTGATTTACTTGCAATAAATTAAAAATACACAATTATCTATAGTTTTACAAAAAAGAAGAAGGTATTTTCATATTTTCATGAAAGTATATTTGATTGGACAAATGTAGAGTGGAAGTTGAATTTTTGAATAAGGGCTAGGCTACCACATCACCTACCACTTAGAAAGTTTTGCATGAAAGTATTAACACTTTTACTAAAAAATATTTCACTTGGAACATTACATATAAATTCAACTTACTTTAAAATTCAAAATTAAATTATATTGATTTTATATTTTTAGGTGAAAGGATTTTTTAAACCCTTTTTTTCACATAGGTGCTAGGTAATTTTGAGTGAAATTATTTCACATGAAACTATTTAGGGTAAAAAAAAGTCACTCAAAACCATTTTATTGACAAAAAGTGTGACATAATTATGAACTTTTATATTATTTATTTATTTATATATAAAAAATTAGATATAATAATTAGGATTTAAATATATAATATAACCTTGAATACACACATATGTGTACACATATACATACATACCAACGTAAATGCATACATACATATGTACATGCATACAAACATACAAACATACAAACAAAGATACATGCATACATATGCATATACATACATACATAAATGCATACATACATATATACATATACACATACATATCAATTGAAATTATAAAAATGAGAAATAACATACATATAATATAATAACATAAAAAATTTAAAAAAACTAAAAATTAGGGAGGGCAATGCTTATCGCCTTGTAACGACCTCTTCCAATAATTACATTTTGTATCATCCAATCCTAGTAATTTATGAGACCGCATTTCCATGAGATATTTTTTGAACAAATTAATGTGCCTTTTTGTACTTCCACACTCTATGTGAATTTGACTAATGTAATATTAAATGGACCATATAATGCAAATTATTTTTTTATTTTATATAAAATAAAATAAAAAAATAATATAAACAAAGAGTAACAATAAAAAAATAAACAAAAGGAATTTCGAATAAAAATAATGATTGTAAATTTGTTTCTTGACCCTTGTGAGAGGATGCCCCCCATATATATGCCACTTCCTTTTAATTACACCAAGAGGTGTTCTATTAGTCGCATAAGGATCAAAAGACCTGAGTACATAAAAAAGAAAGGTAAACCATTGAAAATTCTCTATCACCACGTCACCTTCCATATTAAGTAGTGGGTAACGGCTGCCATGCATTTGACTATAACTAATGGAAGTGGAAGGGTCTGCCAATGGGAGTGGAAAAGACACCATGGAAGAAATTATAAAGAAGAATTCTGGAGGATACGAAGCTTGGCAGAATAGAGAATATGCATCTCTAGCAAGAGCGCCATGGCCATTGATCAGATAGATGCAACCATCAAAGAAGCAAACGTCTTTTGGTTTGAGCGAGCTCTGATAAATCTGTGTTATAAAACACACATTACAACTACAAGATAAGAAAAGATACGTTATCTCTGGAATGAAATAAAATTTACTATGGATGCAAGTAACAGAGTCGTGGCTGACAAATTATGGAAGAATTCAAGAAGATGCAAGGAGAAGTTATGGAGGGAGAGCATGAAGGCCTGGCTTCACCATTTTGTTGAGGACACACAATCCAAAATAGGGGAGGAAAAGAAGATAACCCTGTGGAGAAGTTCTTGAGGAACATGATAATAGGATTACAGGATTTTGGAGATCGATTATATGGATCTCCTCATCATAGATTTGATTATATATACATAACCCAGACGTGTATTGTAGGTCTTCAATTCTTCATGCTGGATTCTCCTGAGAATAGAGGTTTTCAAACAAAAGTGAAAGTTATTGCAGACATTTGTAGATATATATACAGTTTCACAATCTTGATCTCTCCAACAAGGATGTTTTAAATTAAGTACGAATTCAAGGATTGGGGAGTCTGAAGATGTTGGTTGGGACGTCACTTCTCATATAGTGCAATAAGATCCTCTCTTTATTTATTTATCATATGATATAATGTTTAAATGATATAAATGTATATGTATAGGCTAGCTATATTTTCAAGCTCAATTCACATCTGACTTATAAATCATTCATTTTCTTTTAGTCAATCAAATTTGGAATTAATAGTCATCTTAGTTATTCCAAATCATAGGAGATCTGCAATCCGTTAGAATCTAGGGAAAACTACTAATTTTTCATGGTTAGAATCATATAAAGCATTTATATGATTTCTTTTTATCATATTTTAGTTCATGGTTTTATATTTTGGATGACTCCTAACAATTTTGTTGGTTGTGATTGTTATTTTGGTGAATGATGAGGGTGGGTATCAAAATAAATATTGAAATACCTTTATTTTGTAAGACCTCCGTAAAGAATTTGATCACATGAAGATTTAGGCTATCTAAGTTTTCCTTTCCTTATATCTAATTTATAGCCCATGCTTTTGCTATTTGCGGGCATCATTACCACATCTTGGTTTGAATGAATTTTAGAGATATGTTATGGTGGACGCAAATCTCTATCAATTTAATGAATGAATATTTTTTACTCTCCCTTAAAAACTGTTTCATTAGTGAGAATGCATGGACCTATGTAGTGTGTGGCCTCCACAGTCTGCCTTCCTAGAAAATTGACAGAGAGAAGACGTGGATAGAGGATAGAAATTAGGTAAGAGATGGCGTACAGGATCCTGAGTGGTCATAGATTTAAATTTAAACTCATTCCTGGGATGCTAAGTCAGTAGGCATGTAGAGTTAGATAAGAGACTTCCTTACTCTTGCGGGTATTTGCTGACTGTCATTACTCTTATAGGTCAGAAAAGGGGATGACGTGTTAATACAATATAATGACGATGTTGATATTACCAATCATATGATCAACAATAATATCAAGCTCTAAATTCCTATCTGTAGAGCTATGTAACCAATTAAATTCAATAATCGATAAAAAAGAAGAATGTAATTACCACCAATGCATGCATTGGTGACAGGAATAAATGATGATTTAGTCTTTCTTTATTTTTAGGAAGATGAAAGAGAAATAGGGCATCCTCAGATTATTTTGTGCAAATCCAATGTAGTAGAAAACTCAACCATTAACCATGGTTAGATTAAATCATGGTGGCTTTCCAGATTGAGGATGAGTAATTTTGCATGCATGACCTCCGCTCTATAATCGTTGTAACAAACCCATTTCTTTTTTATATGTTATTCATGGAAAAATTGTGACATTTGAAGAATATGCACACAAAAATTACTAATAAATTTATTTTTTCAGATGCATGACCTCCACATGGAAAAGCCAACTATAGCAATTGTAACAGCACAACCAACCATTTATTATCTATTTATTTGCATGCAAAATGTTTTTTTTATCATTTAGACCTACTTAGGGTTTAAATTTCTACAATTATAGGGTTGTCGAGAGTTTTCAAAGTGAGAATATGTCAGACACCCAAGTAGGAATGTTGTTGAAGTTAGTGACAAACCTTAGAAAGTAGATCAACAAACAACAGGTATTGGCAAGAAAGCAAATCGACGCACAACAAGCATCAACACTCATTGCTTTATCTTTTTATTTTCCTATTTAATAATCCCCCTTTCAGTAAATGTGCACATAAATCTTTCAAAAAATGTAAACAAGATGAGTTTCATTGCAGGGAACATCACTGCCGAATAAAAGATTCAAAGGCAACAACTTCAACAATAAGGCTTAGGCGTTGATTGAACTGCAAAATAAACTAGGGTAAGTAAGTAAGCTTTTCATTTGAGAACAAATCGATTCCCAATATTAGTTCTCTGAATATGACATAATTGATGAGATAAAGAAAAAATAGGACGCAGTTTGTCCTTAATATACCATAATAAGTGGAAATGTCCATTATAAATACCGAGCTATTTTTCTTTTAATAAATGGTGAGATGATTGCCCTCTCTGTGATGGATATTCCTAGTAAAAGATGGTTAGCTAGATTATGTAATAAGGTCATATAGATTCTTTGGGTTTAAGCCCACCAATTTACCCCTATGTAAGTGGCTGTGTGAGTAAATCTCCATTTTTTTATGTTTCAAAGTTCTCTATACCTAAATGATTATTATTATTTTTAAGTAACCATCTATATTTTAAACTACATATTGTCTTTGAAAATTAGTGGATTATGGACATTGTAACTCATACTATATTGTGATATTCTATGTATTTCTTCTATTGTCCTTATTTTTAAATGGTTATCCGTGGTTATAGGACATAATAACTCAGCCAAAATAACTCTAGATAGAATAACCCGATCACAATAACCCAAGGACAAAATAACCCAAGGTCATAATAACCCAAGCCAAAATAACCCATGGTCAGAATAACCCATGGATAGAATATCCTCGTAAGAATATAGAGAAAGGAAAACAAAATTTATAAATTACATATGGGTTATTTTGTCTATGGGTTATTTTGACCATAGGTTATTATGTCCATGGGTTATTATGACCCTGGGTTATTTTGTCCTTGGGTTGTTATGACAGGGTTATTGTGGCTCGGTTATTATGTCCTGATATCGGTATCTGTGAGGTGAGTGAGAAAGGATTTTACATTTCATTGACATTTACGAGACATCGAAGGATTAAGTTTTCTTTTCAAAAATATTTTATGATATATGTTTTATTTTATACAATCCAATAATGATAGATTCCTTTGTGACCAATAGTATAAAAAACTAAACAATTATTATACAGGTTTATAATTATTTTCATGTCTATTTTGAATACACCAAGTGTGCATTATTATTTTCCTACAAATTGTTACAAATTTTTCATTAAAATAGAAAGAATATGCTTTATTTTTGGGCATAAAAATTACCCTAACCCTAAATCATTACAACCAAACTTATAGTGTAGAGAGACATTGGCCGTGGAAAAAGGCATACATTATTTTTTTGTCTGCAACACAGGGTGCAAGTTCATTACATAGGAAAATATTTTTATTTTGGGTGTACCCAAATATCATTACTCTAATTTTCTTACTCTAATTTTCTCACATAATGGTTTTCTTTATTTTCTCGATGACATGAAGATTGAAGATAGTTTATTTTTATTTATTCATTCATTTTTTTTATTAAAAGGTCTACAACTATTGGTTACTTTTGATTAAGTATGTCAGGAATATGCAATCCTCCTCTAATAAGCAATGATTTCATGTCATATTTGTTGAAATGAACAATATTGAGAAAATTATAGTTTGTTATTGTTACCGTTGTTTGGGGTCAAAATACTTAGATCGCTTATTACCACTATAAGTCACAAGAGCCCATTATTCTCCTTACAAATGGATGTGCTTACATAGGTACAAATTTAAGGATGAAGGGTTGCTAAAAAGGGCACTTGATCTCTTCTCAGATGGGTGGGACAATGATCACCGAATCTTTAAAATGCTTGGGAAAAGGGTGATGTAGATGTGCATGTATTACCATTTGGTGAAGAGAATCCAAAAATCTCAAAGGGAAACTCACAGATGAGCTTGAGTGAATTATTTGGAGGGAGAGAGTATGGAAAAGAAGCTCAAGGGTTAGGGTTGGAGGCATTTGTGTAAGGTCATCCAACAATTGTCACTACAAAAGAGGTAGTGGTATAAAACTATTTTAATGAGATTGATTGCTTGTATGCTACCGTGGTTGGACCATAGAACAAGAAACATCCATATTTTTAGGTCTCAATAAGTGAAGCTCTTCAATCTAGGTTATTTTTTCATCCAAGAAGTGAAGCTCTTCTTAACCCATGTTTTGTCATCCATATTTTGACTTGTTATTATAAATAAATTAACCTACAAATAATTATGCATGTTTTGAGTTGTTCTTGTAAATAAAATAACCTATGAAGAAATATTCTAAATTTATTATTTCATATAAAAGAAGTTTTTAAATTACACTTAATTTTTTTTCTAAATTTACTATTTCATAGAAGGGCATGCGGGATCATGGTATGCCAAGGGCCTTAAGTGTAAAAAAATTCAAAAAAATCAGTGTTAGGCAACTTGGCGTAAATATTTGAATAAGTTATCTATATTATTTCAAAAATATGTAAGAATAGAATTTGTAGAAAATTGAATGTAGTTTCTAAAATACTAGGTTTATTTAAAATAAATAAAATCTATTTGGTGAAAATTTGAAATTTCAATGCATGGTACTTAAATTTCAGGGAAAAAATAAGAAGTAGGTGTGCATCGACCACCTAACCATAATAAAATGATTATATTTTTTGTAATATTTTATATATAAAGTAGAGGACTCATGTCAGATGTGATGCATATTTTTTGTAATTTTTTCCAAGTAAATAATTAATTATGAATTTTTATTACAACTTTTAGAAAATATAAAAACTTCGTCATGCGACCACCTTAACTTGGTCAAAAATTCATGAAATTTAATTTTTTTTTTTAATCCTATAGTATGTGAAGCATAGAATGTGGCATGTTTTGGATTCAAAAATATGATACGTTTGAAAGTTTTAGATGTTTTCAATCAGCCTATCGTCAGGGACTTTAGTCATAATTCTAATAGAAAATGAATAATAATTATTTATTAAATTCAAATTAAATCATAATTTATATTTTTGGAAGCTGAGAATCTCCTCTAAAACCCTTTTAGTTTCATTAATTTTGGGTGAAAAAATTAAAATTGACCACATACCCTACAAATATTGCCACTTTTGGCACACCATGATCTGCACATACCCGAGAAAAGAAAAAAATTAAGTGCAAATTTTTTTTATAAATTTACTATTTCATATAAAAGTAGTTTTTAAATTAAATATATAAAAAAAGTTTCTAAATTTTAGAAAATTAAGTGGAAAAGAAATATTCTAAGTTTATTATTTCATATAAAATAAGTTTTTAAATTAGACTTAAAAAAAAAGTTTCTAAATTTTAGAAAATCAAGTGCAAGAAAAATTAATTCTAAATTTACTATTTCATATAAAAGTAGTTTCTAAATGTAAAAAGAAGTTTCTAAATTTTAGAAAATTAAGAGTGAAAGGAATACTTTAAATTTCTTTGTTTAGAATAAATTTAAAATATTGTTTCAAATTTCTAATAAATCAAAGAAATTTGATGAAAAAAAAAAAATCAAAGAGATTTCATCAAACAAAAACTTAAGATCTGAACCGTAGATTTGTGGCACTCTAGGATTTCTCTAGCTCTTCTAGGGTTTTTCACCTAAAAGGAGAGAGATAGGGCCAAAACTGCTAAGGGTTCATTCAAATTATGTTGTGTAGGATGTTGTCTAAGCTAAATGAAGTAAAATAAATACAATTAAGTGATTTAGAAAGCTAAAAGATGAATGCAAAACTAAGATTTAAACTATGTTTGAAAACACATTGTGATATGCAAACAATGAACTAAATGATGAAATAATGTAGAACAAAAAGAAATAGGATGAAAAAAAGTGCACCTAGGAAATTTTTGATGAATCTGGAATGTTGTGGATACTAACTAAAATCACTAAAATTTCATAGTGGCACTCATTCGCCCAGGGTGGTGGATTAGTCTTCCTATTGGTGAAAAAGTGACAGAAATTGGTTTATGATTGTCAACATCCAAAATATGAAAAAATTCATATTTTCGGTCCTAAGGTGGGACTCATTTTCCACTAGTGGAAAATCAGTCCTCCCAAAATTTTGAAAAATTAGGAGACAACTCTGCAACACCAGATCTGGAAATCTTTGATTGTCGGGTTGCTGAAGTCAATTCTATAGGAAACAGATAGAAAACCCTTTCCAAGCTTGAAATATGAATGAGTTGACTTGAAGCACCTAGTTGAATTGTTTACCAATCTTCAACACCAAAAATCTTGTTAAATCTGCACACAAAAATCAAACCCTTGATAATGCAAATCTAAAGTAATGTTAATGGATGCTCCAAAGTACTTGAATATTGGTTGAATTGATGTTTTAAGATGCTTGAATGCTTAAATATGATGTGTGAATGTTGGAGAATTGTAGGGGATGCAAAATGAGGTGAAAATCACATATTTATACACACTTGTGCCTTAGTTAATCATTCATACCTCATCACAGGCCGACATAAAGTGTTTTTGAATAAAAACCCAAAAGGAAATTTAAAATATTTTTAATTTGCAGCAAAGGGGGACTCATTTTCCACCCATGGTGAATGGGTCCCACCTAGGACCTAAAAAAGGGTCTCAGGAATTAAGTTGTATTTAATGTTGTTTATCGGGCTTACATTCAAAAATGAACTTAATTAAGACATATGAGGGCATAAAAGGGGCTAAATAACACATGAGAAAGGGATAAATAGTGAAGTTGTGCCTAGAAAAGCATGAAATCTTATTACAAGTATTTACAAAACTTCAAAATAGGACTTGTTTAATGAAAAAAAGGTGATTTTTAGGTGAATTGCAATAAATAGAGTCTAGAAGAATGTATAAATGTCTTACAACACTTCAAAACACATTCACAAGACATCATTATTTAAATTTTAGTAACTAAATATGCATGTTCAAGCCATGTTACAACATAAAATCAAAGAAAAATAAACAAACATTATGAAGCAAGGCCTAAAAGGCCATGAAAATGTTTTCTATGGCACATTTAGCCCCCACTTTAGTGAGAGGATGAACTTGCTTCAAACTCACACTAAAGTAGCCATGAACAACGAGAGGAGGTTTTGAATGCACTTACATTAGCAAGATGGAATGACAACAATCAAGAGGGATGATCAAGCCCCTAGGATGAAGATCCCATTTCAAACTAAACATAAGAACAAAGGAACACACAAGTGTTGAAATGAATCTGATGAAGCTTCGATCGTCAATCCAATGAGTTGTGCATTAGATCTAGGGTAATTTTTAAAAAAAAGAGAATGTGCACTCACTCTGGGGCAACATAAAACATAACAGTCTGTCCAGTGAGAAGGCCCAAATGTACTCACTCTAGGGCCATTGGACTTCTGACTTCCCACATGGTAAGAAATCCCAAAAGGTAAGATACATACACTAGTTGGTATATAGTCACAAACACAAAGGTGGCTATGGGGAAAATTCATGCCGCTAGGTGGGCTTCCCGCTCAACCATATTAAAGTTATGCCTCCTGATAACTTTAACAAGGTGCCACAGAGGAAAATGTCATGAAAAAAAAAAAAAGGTACCACAGTCATGCAAGTTACATTTTTGCAAGGTGGTAAAAATGCAAAATGTAAAATGTAAAATGTAAAATATGTTCAAAGGAGTCTTATTAGGTTCATGCAAGGTCAGTCACTTAGGGAACATTATGTCTAATGTCTCCAAGAGAGGACCAATCAAAGAATAGTATATTCACAACTTAGTGGATGCAGTACATCACATCAGACCACCAAGAGGAATGTAATATGCTAAGATAGATCACAATTATGAAGGACATCACACCCAATTTCATCCAAAAAGTGACAAACGCATCATATGAATGACAATGCTACACTAGGAACCAAGAATGCAAATGAATTATGGTAATGTATGCCCCCCACTTTAAGGGAATTTCTACACATCGTTCTGTGAGAAATTACTTTAAAGTATCGAAGGAAAGAAAAAAGAAGAAAGAAAAAAAGACATGAGAGCCAACTTGGAAAGCCCTATGCCAAGTCATAGGTTTTGAAGTTAGGTTGCGTCATGTCAAGGAAAGTAAAAAACAAAGAAAGGGAGTTTCCCCCCAAAAAAGAAAGCACACCAAACACACAAGGGATCTATGGATTTGGGTTCAATAGGTTTATTGCTACAATGTCTTTATGAAATAGCTCGAAACTGTCATCATTCCCCAAAGCACATAAAATTGGAAGAATGACACAAAGAGAGCAAAAAAAAAAGAAAAATAAAAAATCTGTTTTGGGTCAACATGGAAGAGACATTGCGGTCTCAATGCTTTGCATCATCCCCAAAAGGAAAACAAAAGTGAAAAGAGAAAATGAAAAGGCGAAAGAAAAGGAAAGAGGTTTTGGGTCAACATGAAGGAGACATGTCAGTCTCAATGTTTTGCATCATCCCCAAAAGAATAACACAAAACAAAAGCAAGCAAAAAAAAAGGAAAAATGACCATTTGGGTCAACATGGAAGAGACATATGGCATCTCTACACTTTGTGTAATCCCCAAAAGGAAAACACAAAAAAAAAGCGAAAAATACAAGGACCTTGTGGGTCAACGTGGAAGAGACATTAGGCGTCTCTATGCTTTGTGTCATCAACAAAAGAAAAAAAAAAAACAAAAGCAAAAAGGACAATGCATGACAAATAGAAGAATAGAGATACAAATAGAAGAAGTGTATGAAGAGAGGGAACATCAAACACACGATACAGGGAACACGATACACACATGAAATGAAAAATGAAAAGGAAAAATAAAAAGAGAAAAGAAAAAAGGCTAGTTAGGCGAATGCAAGTCAACGATTTAACAATTCATCTGCCTCCCAATCATGTTCAATGTAATGTGAGGGCGGTTGACTGTCCAAATGCATAATTGCAAGTGCTGAACTAGGAGTTGTACCAGGTCTTCACTTGGTGGAGAGGATTTATCTTTTAAGCTCATTGTAGATGAAAATAGAGAATTTAGGTTGTTATGCACTTCTTCATCTATTTTTGCTATCATTGCATCATCATCATCATCAAGATTAATGACAACGGGAGGACGAAGGGTGATTTCTAAGGATGCATGTATCGAAAGTTGTTGTTGGACTTGTTCATGTTGTTGTGATTGTTGTACTGGATTGTCTTGAAAAAGAAGTCCTTTCGAGGGGTAGTAGATTCCATGGGTTTAGGCTAGAAGGCTTCTATTGAAAAACTACCTTTGGAAGATAAGGGATTAAAGCCACTATAGTGTATGGGGAATATCTCATTGTCATGTGGAAACTTCAAACACTTGTGAATAAGCGATGCAACCACTTTTATTGAGCGAAGCCAAGGGTGGCCTAGCCGCAAACGAAATTGGTCAGATTGTGGAATAATTAAAAATGTTACATCCAAAGTTTTAGGTCTGATCTATAAGGGGAGTATGATCAATCTGACTGTAGGGCACGCAAAACCAGTATGCATGTGTTTTAATCCATGCAGTTGGTTTATTATAAGCATCTTGATATAGCTCAGGTAATACTAGAAACTCCTCTATGATCACATTCTTGCCACAAGCGTGATCTATTAATATCCCATTAGTGGGATTATCATAGATTCTACCAACTTTGTAGAGAGGACCATCAAGAAGCTTTTGTAGTATGTCTTTAGCAAAAAAAGTGATATCAAGATATTTAGCACGTTTTGCCCTTATGAGGGATAACATCTTTTGTAGCCACAAGTTGATCCATAGGACTATCTTTAGTAACATGTGGAGGTATATCATGTTGTTCAATATTTGCATCAATAGTCATTACATCAGTGTTTGAAGGTTCACTAACCTTGACAAATGAAGTAGTGTGTTTAGGCATAGGATTAGTGAAAATTTGTAAGTTCTGGTTAGGGAGTGTAATAGACTTACTGCCTTGATCATTAACACCCATAATGGAAAAATGGCCTGAATCAATGAGGTCTTGAACTAAATGTTTTAGACACTTGCAATGGTCAGTGTCATGTCCATTTTGGCGATGAAAATGACAATAAGCATTAGGTTTGAAGGTGAGTGGTAATGGCTGATTTGGATCAAGCGGTCTAACGAGTGGCAAAGTGAGCATGCATTGTTGAATTAATTTGTTCATTGTGTTATGGAGGGTATCGAGTAAGGGAGTAAATTGTCTCTTTGGGTCCCCATAGGTATAAGGGACCACTGCTTTAATAGCTACCACTTGAGTTTGAACTGGTTGGGTTGGTTGCAGTTGTGATGGAGGAGGCAGATTGAACTGTAAAAATCCTCTATTTAGTTTGCAAAAGTTTTGTGTGTTATTTTGGTTTTGATTGCCATGTTCTGGTGTTTCAACTCAGTTAGAAGTGGATTTTGAATCACAACTTGAAACCAAGTTATGGCATTCACACAAGGTTGTAAATAAATGAATGAATGAAGGGAATTTCATCATGGTTAGCTTATCTTGATGGTTTGTGTTCAAGTTTTTGATAAACATATTTTGCAGATGTGCATCAGGAATCTTGACATCAATTTGAGCATACAAGGATTGGTATCATGACATAAAATATGTTACTTTTTCATCTGTATTTTTTTTACATCGCATGAGGTCAACCATTATCTTTTTAGGTGTCATGTGCACTTGAAAGTGACTTATGAAAGCATCCACCAATTCATTGAAGGATTAGATGGAATGGTTAGGAAAGTTGGAAAACAATTCTAATGTAGTATCTTTTAAGGTCCTTGGAAATAATTTGGATAATAGTTTATCATCAAGGACAAATTCACTACACAAAGTTGTATAAGCATTAACATGGTTGATAGGGTCTTCTTTACCTCCGTATTTCTCAAACCGAGGCATTTCTATACCTTGTGGCATGGGGGTATGTAAGATTTATAAGGATAAGGGGATTCTATGGACATGATATGTAGGTGGAGTAGTTTGACCTTGGCTAATGGTGGAAAGTTGATGTTGCATGGATGAAATAGTATTAAGGAGTTGTGTAAGAACAGGATTTGTGTAAGTGGGTTGAGGTGGAAGAGAAAAGGGTGACAGAGTGTAGGTGATGTTAGGGGAAGCGAAAGGAATAATATGGGGTGTGAAGGTGGTGGAGGGGACTTGTGATGCCAGAAGAGAAGTAGGAATGGTAGGTGGAGTCGAGAAAGAAGTAGCCGCATGATTAACCTGTTGCATAGTTGTGTGGACATGCAAATTGGTATAAGTTGGTATAGATGGTATGGTTGAAGAGGGAGGGACTTGAGGTCCTCCTTGGCTTACAAGAATTTTTGCGGATTGGGTACTAGAAGAGGCATGTTTATTGTAAATCTCGACAATTCTCTTCATCACTTGCAATCCATCATCACTTTCAATCAAATGATGAAGATTGTCAATGGCAGGTATGGTAGTGGTGGAAATGTTTTCAAGTGACAAGTCTTGTTGTAAGTGTGAAAAATCCTCATGAATATTAATGACCTTTTCTTACAGGAGGGCATTATTTTGGGTGTCAACATTCATCGGGTGGAAAGGTGAAGGCATAGAAGTAGTATGGTCAGTGCCTAATGCACCATTTTCCATACTAGGATTAGGAGCTTGTGAGATCCCAAGGTCCACAACAAAAGTGCCATTGTGGGAAGCCATGAGTCTAGAATTTCTTCTCACTAAAGTATTATCAATGGGGCACCAAACACTCATACAAGTATCACAAAGGAGGGCTGAATGCAAATGCAAGGTAATCTAAGATGTCTAATATGCAAATAACAAAAATACTGCTAACTATATTAGAGAACTAACTAAAAAAACATAAATGCAGACAAATGCCAAAAAAATGCCAGAAATGCTGTGTAAAAAGTGCAGAGGGACTGATTCGCCCAGGGTGGTGAATGAGTCCCAGTATGATGTTTTTGTTTGTTTTTTAGAAATTTTAAGATGATTTTAATTCTCTATAGAATGCAATCAAGGATGTAGAATGCAAATTTTTAGTTTTTTCAATGAGATGCAATGCAAAAATGAAATCTAAATGAAGTTTTCACTAATTAATATGAAAAGTCCTAGAATGCAAAAACAAAACAATGTCCTAATTGAATGTTGATGCAAAAGTAATATAGGATGAAATATGCAAATGAAATAAAAAATGCAAAGTGTTCAAAATGCAGGTTCACCAAAATGAACTGTAGATTTTTGGTTCCTCTAGGATTTCTCTAGCTCTTCTAGGGTTTTTCAACTAAAAGGAGAGAGATAGGGCCAAAAATGCTAAGGGTTTATCCATATTATGCTGTGTAGGCTGATGTCTAAGGAAATGAAGTAAAATAAATGCAATTAAGTGATTTAGAAATCTGAAATATGAATGCAAAACTAAGATTTAAACTATGCTTGAAAACACATTGTGATATGCAAACAATGAACTAAATGATGAAATAACGCAGAACAAAAAGAAATAGGATGAAACAAAGTGCACCTAGGAAATGTTTGATGAATCTAGAATGTTGTGGATGCTAACTGAAATCACTAAAATTTCATAGTGGGACTCATTCGCCCAGGGTGGAAAATTAGTCCTCCTACTTGTGAAAAAGAGTTAGAAACTAGTTTTTGACTGTTGGGATCCAAAATATGACAAAATTAAGATTTTTAGCCCTAAGGTGGGACTTATTAGCCACTAGTGGCGAATCAGTCCTCTCCCAAAATTATGAAAAATCAGGAGACAACTCTGCAACACCAGATCTAGAAATCTTTGATTGTCGGGTTGTCAAAGTCAAATCTATAGTAAATGGATGGAAAATCTTCTCCAAGCTTGAAATATGAATGAGTTGACTTGGAGCACCTAGTTGACTTGTTTACCAATCTTCAACACCAAAAAGCTCGTTAAATCTACATAGAAAAGTCAAACCCTTGATAATGCAAATTTGAAGTAATGTCAATGGATGCTCCAAAGTGCTTGAATATTGCTTGAATTGATGTTTTCAGATGCTTGAATTATTGAATATGATGTGTGAATGTTGGATAATTGTAGGGGATATAAAATGTGGTGAAAATCACATATTTATAGACACTCGCACCTTAGTTAACCGTTCATACCTCATCATAGGCCAACATCAAGTGTTTTTGAATAAAAACCTAAAAGGAAATTTAAAATATTTTTGAATTTGGAGCCAAGGGGGACTCATTTGCCACCCATGGTGAATGGGTCCCACCTAGGACACGAAAATAGGTGTCGGGAATTAAGTTGTATTTAATGTTGTTCATAAGGCTTACATTAAAAAATACACTTAATTAAGACATATGAGGGCATAAAGAAGAAAAATAAAGCATGAAAAAGGGATAAATAGTGAAGTTGTGACTATAAAAGTGTGAAATCTTGTTACAAGAATTTACCACACTTCAAAATAAGACTTGTTTAATGATGAAAAGGTGATTTTTAGGTGAATTGCAATAAATAGAGTCTAGAAGAATGTAGAAATGTCTTACAACACTTCACAACACCTACATAAGACATCATTATTTAAATTTTAGTACCTAAATATGCATATTCAAGCCATGTTGCAACATAAAATCAAAGAAAAATAGACAAAAATTATGAAGCAAGGCCTAAAAGGTGATGAAAATGACAAGGGTTCATTTTTCTATAACACAAAATCAAAGATATTTCATGAAACTAAAAAATTAAAGAGATTTGATGAACCAATTTTTTTAAAAAAAAAGAGATTTGATAAAACAAAATAATCAAAATCAAAGAGATTTCATGAAACAAAAAAAATAAAATCAAAATCAAAAGATATTTGATCAAACAAAATAATCAAAATCAAAGAGATTTCATGAAACAAAAAAAAAAATCAAATCAAAGAGATTTGATGAAACAAAAAAATCAAATCAAAGATATTTGATCACAAAAAGAAATCAAAGATATATCACAATGATTTGAAAATGTTTAGTATAAATAAATTTAAAAAACAAATAAATAAATTATCTAAGGTTAAAATATAAGTTAATTAAAATATTAAATAATTAAAATCAAAGAAAAAATAAATAAATTAATAATCAAAGCAAAGAGATTTGATAAAACAAAAGAATAAAATGAAAGATATTTGATCACAAAAAGAAATCAAAGATAAATCACAAAGATTTGAAAATGTTTACTATAAATAAACTAAAAATAATCACATAAATAAAATAAAGGAATTGGTAAAAATAAATTTAAAAAATCAAATAAATAAATCTAAGAGATTTGATAAAAAAGAGAAATTGAAGATAAATCATAAATATTTAAATATATATTTATCATAGATAAACTAAAAGATCAAATAAATAAATAAAAAATAAGAGATAAATCAATCAAAAAGGAAAATTAGAGATTTGTTCACAAAGATTTGATTAAAATACCAAATAAATGCAACAAAGATTAAAAAATAATAAAAGATCAAAGAAACAATTCAAAGAGATTTAATCATAGAGGAATAAATTAGGATTATAGTTAGGGTTAGAGTTCAATTAGGATTATAGTTAGGTTCAAGTATAGGGTTCAATTAGAGATACTATTAGGGTTAGGGTTAGGGTTTTAGTGCAATAAGGGTTTAATTATTAAGGTTCAATTAGACATAAATAAGGGTTTGGATGAAATTAAGATTTAATTAAGGTTGAGTTAGGGTTTCAACTAGGATTCAATTAGTGTTATGACTAGGGTTAAAAAAGTGTTATTGTTCAATTAAAGTTTAACTATGGTAAGTCTTATTAAGGTTCAATTAGAGTTAGTATTAGGGTTTGGGTGCAATTAAAGTTTAATTAAGGTTGAATTAGGGTTACAACTAGGATTCAATTATAGTTATAATTAGGATTATAAAGTGTTAGTGTTCAACTAGAGTTTAACTATGGTAAGTGTTAGGATTCAATTATAGTTAGGGTTTAACTAAGGTTATGGTTCAAATAGGGTTAGGATTAGTGTTAGGGTTAGGGTTCAATTAGACTTAGAGTTAGGGTAAGGGTTAGGACTAGGATTAGTCTTAGGTTTAGGGTTCAATTAGGGTAGGATTCTATTATAAATCTTGTGGTTAGGGTTATAGTTGGGTTTCAAATAGGGTTATGATCAAGGTTAAGTGTAAAATTCATATTTGATGTCATATTTGTTGATATGAACAATATTGAGAAAAAAACTGAGATATAAATAAGGTTCAATTAGTGTAAGGTTAGTGTCAAGGTTATGATCAAGGTTAGGTGTAAGATTCATATTTGATTTCATATTTGTTGATATGAAGAATATTGAGAAAATACCTGGAGATATAAATAAGGTTCAATTTGTGTCTCCATTCATGTGCACCATACAATATTATTCAATGAATCCAACTAAATTAAGATTATTAGTGTAAGATTCAATTAGGGTTAGGATTCAATTAGAATTAAATTTAAGTTTGGATTATAGTTAGGGTTCAATTAGTGTAAGGTTAATGTTAGGATTAGGATCCAATTGTGGTTAGGATTAAAATAGTGTTTCGAGTTAGGGTTATAGTTCAATTAGGGTTATATTTTAATTCTAATTATGGTTATAGTATAATTATGGATAATATTCAATTAGGGTTAGTATTAGGGTTCAATTATGGATATATTTGGTTAGGGTTTAATAAGGGTCAGGTTTATGGTTAGGATTCATTCATGGTTAAAGTACAACTAGGGTTAAGATTTAATTAGGGCTAATGTACATTAGCATGCAATTAGGGTTAGGGTGAAGTTTCTATGATAAAGCTTGGGGTTAGGGTTATAGTTATGGTTGAAATAGGGTTAGTGTTAGGGTTAAGATTAAATTAGTGTAAGGGTTAATATTAGGGTTAAGATTAAATTAGTAAAAATTTAGGGTTAGAGTTCAATTAGGCTTAGGATTAGGGTTCAAATAAGGTTAAAATTTAATTAGGACTATGGTTAGAGTCTAATTAGGGTTAGGGCTATAGTTAGGGCTAGGGTTAGGGTATAATGAGGGATAAAGACCAATTAGGTTTAGGGTTAGGGTATAATTATATTAGAATTTAAGTAAGATTAGGTTACATTAGTGTTCAAATAGATTAACCATCAATTAAAGTTAGGATTAGGATTAGAGTTCAATTAGGGTTAGTGTTAGGATTATGTTTATTTGTACAATTAGGGTTACAATTCAATCTAGGTTCAATTAGGGCTAGGGTACAAAAAAGTTAGGATTTAATTAGGGTTCCTGTAAATTAGTGTTCTGTTAGGGTTAGGCATTAATTAGGGCTAAGCTGAGGGTTCAATTAGTGTTTGATTTTATGATAAAGTTTTGGGTTAGGGTTAAAATTGGGGTTCAAATAAGTTTATAATTAGAGTTATTTTTAGTATTGAATTAAAGGGTTAGGATTGGGGATCAATTAGGGTTAGGACTTAATTAGAGTTAGGGTTATAGTTAGGATTGCATCGGCATAAGGGTTAGTGTTAGGGTTAGGATTAAAATTGTGTTCAAAGTTATGGTTACAATTCAATTAGGATTAGGGTTAGGGTTAAGGTTAAATTATGGTTAGAGTTTAATTATGAATATTTTTAGAGTCTAGTTTAAGGTAAGTGTTCAATTAGGGTTAGGTTTAGATTTCAATAAGTGTTCATTTTGTGTTAGGGTTTAATAAGGCTCAAGTTTATGGTTAGGGTTCAATCAAGGTTCAATTAGAGTTAGGGTATAATTAGGGAAATAATTCAATTAGGTTTAGTATATATTATTGTCCAAATATAGTTAGACATCGCTTATAGTTAGGATTATGATTATAATTCAATTAGGGTTAGAGATAGGTTTATGATTAGAGTTTAATTAGGGTTATGGTTAGGGTTAGGGTTACAATTAAGGTTAGGGTTAATACTCAATTAGGATTAGGGTCAGGGTAAAATTAGGGTCAATGATCAATTATGATTAGGGTTAGGGTTCTATATCTAATATGAACACAACTTCTAATATTAACCTTAAATATAACCCTAATCATAACCCTAGCCCTTAAACTTACCTTAACCTTAACCCTAACCATAATCCTTCCCCTAAACCATCAATAATTTTATATCTAACTATAAACCTAAGATGAACCCTAACCCTAACCCTAATAATTTTTTCTTCCATGTTGCATTGTGAATGCTACTAGAATATATATATATAAATATAAATTTATAATAATATATATAAAAACACTAAGAGATATCCTTCTTGAGGTGTCTATTACACTTTTATGCGACTAATTGATAAAAGAATAGACACCTCCAGAAGGATATCTCTAAAAAAATTTATATATATTATTTATAAATTAATATATATATGCTATTCGTGTCTTCATTCAAATTGTACCACCTTTTAATCCTTCTCTTTTTGTCATTTTTTATAAGTTATTCATCAATGCTAACTCTAAATGCTAATTGTATCTACAGTAAGAACCAATAGAAACAAAATAAATAAATAATAGTGTCATTTCCTTCAAATCCTTTTTGACCTCCAAATATTATTGATGTATATGCACCCAACTCATCTTGCAAAGGCCACCAAATTAATAATTCATAAAATTGTGCCATGGCTCTAATATGACCATGAACACTAGCTCTCCATTTTATGAAAATAATATTTTTAAAGATATTATTCAACTATTAGTTATACCCTAATCCAATAGAGAAAAATTAATTGTAGTTGTCTAAATGGATTTAACTAGTGTGTAGGGGAAGCTTCATGCTTTCTAATAACTAGCGATTCCGTGTAGTAACACACAACAATGAGCTGATAGGTGGTGTGTGACATGAAAGGGGAGTGATGTACAAACACTGTATGTGGGGAAATATTTGAATGTGAATGGCATGAGTGGGAATAGTAGCTATATGCAGATGTAGAGAATATATTTAGACATTAGGCAATCTAGCAAACAGTACAATGGTTTGCTAAATATATTATGCACAATAATGAAAGTGATTGAGTGGGAACAATATTGTATCCCTTTTTTCCCTTATAGCTTGAACTATAATGGGGAGGAAAGCAGGGCGTTAACCCTAATGGGCCAAAAGAAGGATATGTATATAACAGTTACAGTGTGCAAGAAATAGTTGGTGAAGAAATATCTTTGTAGATTATACATATATACACATATAGAGGGTTGGTTGATGAACAATTGTATTAACGTTCAATTAGTTATTAAGTTTTATTAGTTAATAAAAATATAATATTATTATGCATAAGATTCAATGTCTAAATTGATGAGATTACTAACGTGCAATCAGTTGAAAAATAATAATGTTGACATTAAATTAGATGAATTCATCATTATATAACCACACAACATAATTTAGCCAGCAACTAACAAATAATGCTACATCAACTATACTTAAAACAATCTAAAAGTAATATTAATATCATTAAGTTTTATTAGTCAATCATAATATAATATTATTATAGATAAGGTTGAATGTTTAAATAATTTATGAGATTACTAATGTGTATCTAGATAGGAAATAATAAATCTGGCATAGTACTAATTAAATTCATAATTATCTAAGAACACCCCATAATTTGACAACTGCATCATTATATAAGCCCACCCCATAATTTACCCATTGTATCAATCTAAAAATAATATCAATATCATTAAGTTTCATTAGCTAATTAAAATAGAATATTATTATGTCCATAAGGTTGAATGTTGTTGATGGTGTTTTCTGCACAGCAACAACTTAGACAAGATACAAGTATCTTATCTCTGTTGAAAGGTAAATCTGTATTAGCAAGCCTCAAGAGATAACCCCGAGGTCTCTAATGTCAGGTCTTGACAATGCATAAACAAATCAGTGATAAATGTGAAAATGTTGGTAATCACAAAGGGACCTTACTACAAGTAGATACTGAATCTTTAAATTTATCAGATCTAGCAATATGATGATACTTCCAATCCTAAATTTAACCCAAATGATAAAAGAAATAACAAAAGAGATAAGGTTTCAAAGAGATTCCTAAATTTAAGAACTACTTCCTAAGATTAACAATGAAAATGACAAAACACTTGAAATGGACCAATCCCTCAGAAGCTGATTTCTACTTGACCCAGATGAATCTGCAATCTTATAGAAATAGTGCAATCTTCTAAGGCATCAAATATTTTCAGATCATGAACACGCATTCAAAACAACCCTATTGCAATTGAAATGAACAAGCATCCACGATTGAGCTAAGCTTAATGAATATAAAAGTCCAGGCTAACTTTGCAAAGCAACTAACAATTAGTTGGTTGTGAAAAGTATGGACCAGAGATTGTTGCAACACTTCAAGTACCAAATCATAAACACTATCAATCCATCTAGCATTAAACCTATCACATCTATGAAATAAACTTAAGCAATTCCAAAGATAGAATCCCAAGAACGATGCCAGATAAAATTCAACACAAGAGAGGCACTAAATCACAATGTATTCACTTGCATTAAATTACCCAAAGTAGCAACAATTCCAGTATTCTGTTACAACACTTGCTTGTTTGAAAATAAAACTAACTCCTAACTCTAGCTCTTGCTATACTGCTTAATTCGCTCCAAAATAAAACTATCTAGCCCTTACAAATGAGGAAAATTTTCATATTTATAGAAACCCCCAAGGCATGTTGGCCTAATTAGAATTTACAATAATAATAAATGGCCATAAAACAAGTTGGCCAAGAGGAATTCAAAATAAGATAAAATAGGCATTAAATGCATGAACTCCATCCAGGTCAGCCTGGGATTTCCAATATAATTCAGACCAATGCATGCAAAATAATAGGGAAGCACAAATTCCGATGTAGAATTGTATTAACTGCTTCCCCGTTTATCTTTATCTATTTTACCTTGCACCTTCAAGAAGATTCTAAGTCAGCCACAAGAGGCATAGGTACAATTTTAACCCTTCTTTCAATAGATTTAATATTTTCTCTTGACTGCTCCACCAACTTATCCCACTCAACCTTACTGGTTTGATATTTATCAATAACTGCAATATAGGTGGCTGCATCATCCAACTAATGTTCAATAACTGGATCTTCATTGATTGGAGAATATACATCTCACCACCACATGAGACTTGTCAGGCATGTCAAAGGTTTGGGCTATAGAAACAGGATTTAAATTTGCCACAATTCTCCCTTGGGGACCAACTATCCTCTATGTACCCCTATCATAGTGTCTGGCACACTCAAGTACTAACTCATAACATTGCACAGTAGGAGGGAATCCAGCCACATGAGCCAACCTTGACTCCAATGTCCTTCTAGCCAACAAAGGAAGGTTTTGTGCTGCCATCCTAGCCTTGAACTCCTCATAGTCCCATAGTCCAACATTTGTATCAGTCTGACCAAATGGAAGTAATCTTGCTCTCAGGGATTCTACTCTTGATGTCCATTTTGATTCTTTATACCTTGGAAATAGAAG
>VDFB02000003.1:403066126-403096891 GCA_007258455.2 Sequoia sempervirens | reverse complement strand
GCATGATGGAGTAGGTGCATGTGTAAAGAGAGCTCTAGTTAAGGAGAAATTGAATATTTTAGGAGAAAAATTCAGTGATGCACATTCTATTGTTGATTGGTGTATTTTAACATTGTCACAGGGAGGGACACTTGATTCAACAGTGCGTAGATTCTTTTGGTTTGTGGAGGGTACATAGGGAGGCAGATTGGATTCGTATACAATCAAAGATTCTTCAAAGATGCATTCATTTTGAAGCTCAAACACAAGCACATGGACCATTTGGACATGAGAGTCCACTCATTTTTGTCAGAGTTGTATTCAGTGCGAGTGGGATCAATGTGAGTCAAGTTGGTGGGTGGATATATCGGTTCCATAATATCTAACTCCTTTATCTCAAACAATATCCATGAAAAATGACACAATGGAAAGTTTAGTCGATTATGACCGTCTTTCAAATGTACTATAGCCAGGAAATGTTTTTGCAGTTGTTGCACCATAGGGGAATGAAGAGAGATCAAACTATTGGTTGGCTCGATGTGTGTGGGTAAATCATAAGCTAACGCAACCAATGGAAGATGATGATGGGTTCGTGTATCCTATAAGTTTAGTTGTGGTTGCAAGACCTTGTTTACGTACATACATGATTAGAAAGAATGGCATACCTACATTTCAAGACTACAAGAAACATAAAAACATTCTCATGTATTCTCAGCTTGTTATAGTAAAAAATGTTAAGTTGTTAAAGCATCACACAAAATAAAAGACAAAACAACTATGGACACTTAGTAATGTTGATCGTGAAGCATTATTGGATACTCTTAAGCAAAGATATGACCCTTAAAGCACACTTGAATAACATATTCAAGAATGGAAGGTACAATGATTAGGTTCATTATGCTTAAGTTCATTAGTGTTCCTTATTTAATATTGATATTTTGTATACTCTTTCAATTCTTTTTCATGAGAATTCTCCTCATTTAATGATTGCAACTTGATTGTCCTAAGAAGGTAATATGCACTTTGTCAATGTGATTACTTCGTTGTCAATATGGCATTGACTTTTCTTGATGGTTGTCACATATATTGTTCTCCTTGCCTTCTTGTGATTAATATGATTATTTTATTGTACTTATAATCTACTTTGCATGTGTGAAAGGGGACCATACTTGATTAGAATAATATAGATTTTTTATTCTAAGCATCTTTTATAGTTTTCATTACCAATTTATCATCATTTAGGTTGTTTAAAATAATATAGATTTTTTAGTCTAAGCATCTTTTCTATTATGACAATATAGATTTTCCATTTGAAGTATATTGTGATATTCCTAGCATGATTGATCATGGACCTACTGCAATAATAGCCAGCTCTGATCCTTTGGGAGAGGTATGCGACAGATTACAATAATATAGATTTTTTATTGCAAGCATCTTTTATAGTTTGTATTACCATTTCATCATCAATTAGGTCATTTAGAATAATATAGATTTGTTATTTCAAGCATCTTTTCTATTGTATGTAGTGTAACTGCTACCTTGATGGTTTGTATAGGTGCTTGTCACTCTAGAATGCGAACATGCTACTCTTGTGGAAGACTGTGTTGATCATGAAGGCAATGTGTGCTCTATTTCCTTCCCCTACTGGGAAATGACTATGTATTAGGGCCATTTGTTGTATGGCTACGTGGCATTTTGTAAATCCTATATTTGATAGCAATTATTGAATGATAATATTATGAATATTATGTACATTTTACGTGTAATCAAGTGTATACTTTACAACTTGTGTGTATACTTTGTCACTTATGCATATTCCAATGTATACTTGACAACCTAGATGTTTTTATGTGTATACATTGTATTCATGTGTGTAGTTCATGACTTAAGTGTATTTGAGTATTCTAATGTATACTTTATGACCTATGTGTTCGAATGCATATAATTTGTATTCATGTGTGTAGTTCACAACTTAAGTGTATTTGAGTAAATGAATCACTTTTCACTTACTCACAAGGAACAAAATGAACCCTAAACCCCTTTACACCTTTACATCACATCCATCTGACCCTTTTTCCATCAACTAAAAACTTTTCACCATGGGAAAACACCTTAGAGATATCAAAAACAAAGATAGGTTATTGTAGAGGGTCCTGTTGTGTAGTTTTTTCGCACACACGCCCCACTGAAAGCAAAGACCCTCTTTTTCTTTCATTCCTAGTATTTTAGCCCTTTGATCTTAAGGATTTACCTTGCTTTGGCATGAGCTTGAATGTTTATCTTACCTACATTGATGATCCCTTTGTGATATTGATTGAAAATCTTAAGTTTTGGACAATATTTGGGTTTTCCTTCAACTTCGGGATTTTCCTCCACTGGCGGAATTCCCCGGTTTCCTTGAAAACCCGATGGCGGCTGCTTTTGCACTGTGATCCAAAAATTTTGGGACCTCACAGAATTTCGTGTTGGTTAGATTTCTCTGAATATCCTTCGTCCTATCAGATTCCCAGGTTTTGGTCAGGGCTATCTTGTCGACTGCATTAATGCTCATTTGTACAGTTTTTGCAGTACGTAATTAATTGATTTTGGGGAGTTTGTGACATTAAGTCTTTATCATTTGCTTTCTATTGATCTGAGGTGCTTAATCTTGAGTGCCTGGCTAGATTTGGTGTGTTCAATTTGTGAATTCTTGGATTTGGTAGTGATTTTCTTGGGCATCATCTGTTATTTGCTAAGGTGCTAAAGATTGTTACCTGTCATTGTTGTAATCGATTCTCACTTCATTAATGGTATGTACTCATTTCCCTTGTTTGTGATTACTGAATGTAAAAGATTCTTTGGCATCTTGAGTGTGCTTGGAGTATGAATTTTTTCATGTTTGGGCATTGAACATCTTGAAGCTAGGGTTGCTCAATTTTATTATATTGACGATCTCAAGTGAGTTTGTGAGCTTGTCTAAGTTTGGTTTTATCATGAGGTACCTCGCTTGTGTAGGCCATAAGGAAATTTTTGAGAACCGAGCAATTGAGTAAGCTGAGCCAAAGCTTGTCATGTGTATTCATGGTGAAATTTTAGGGTTTTAGGTTTAGGGCATTACCAATCCCTATCGGTTTTCTTCAAGATAAGTCTTGAACTTAAAGATGATCTATAGGAGGTTCAAATCGAGCTAGTTTCAGGCCCAAGGTACTCAAATTTTTGATCGTCTAATCAATTTGAGTAAAGTTGTGAGAAAATGTTGGCATTTGGTATTTTAAAGTCTTCGCAGAATTCCTTAATTGTCGGAATTCCCCGATTTTCCATTTTCTCTTCGTTTTCCCGAAATGTGCAATAATCCAGATTTTTTCCTGCTTCACAGATTTCCATTCCCTCAGGATTTTCCCAAAATTTCCTTCGTCCCTTCATTTTCCCAGAATTCTTAGACTGTTGTTATTTTCGCAGATTTCCATCTTGGGTGGAATTCTCTGAAACTTTGCTGAAAATGAAGAACTGAGAGGTAGCATGGTTTATGAGCTAGTGATTACACATTATATAATCAATTTGAGTTATTTAAAGATGTGTCATGTTGCTTCTTAGTTAATTATAGTTGATTAAATAATTATTGGAAGCTTGTTGTGTTTATTTTGTTGAAATCCGTCTGGTTGGGAATTTTCTAAAGTTCCTCTCTGGCCTGGATTCTACGGGAGGACTGAAAACCCGAGCTTTGATATGATCAATTCTTATGAGGTTTTAAAGAGTTTTGTTTATCATGGGACTTATATTGAGGTATAATATTCCATTTTTGATTAATTAACTTGGGTTTCATGTGATCTTTATTATGCTTTCTTTGTTGGATGCAGGCTTAATCAAGGAAGGCAGTGATAAGTGGAACCAAGGGTAGAGTAATGGATCTAGGTGCAGAGGGGTCTTCTATTTCTGAGGCATAAAGAATAAAAATGGATATGAAGAGCAGAATCACTGAGAGCAAGCTGGCTTCCATCTAGTCAGAGGTAATTGATACAAACGTTGGATTGTGGGATTATGAAGAATTTAAAACAAGGATGGTAGCACAGGACCTTCCTTTGCTAGCTAGAAGAATATTGGAATTAGGGTTGGCACATGTAGTTGGATTCCCTCCTACAATGCTAATGTTATGAGTTGGTGCTCGAGTGTGCTAGACACTATGACAGGGGTACACAAAGGATAGTTGGTCCCTAAGGAAGAATTGTGGAAAATCTAAATCCTATGTCTATAGCCTAGACCTTTGACATGCCAGCCAGGTCTCATGTGGTGGGTTTTGATATGGATGTGGCAAAGAAGTTTTATGAGGAAGATACCATCAAGTCCCAACAAGTTATCAATTCCTGGCTGGAGAAACCTAAGTCCCACTTTTCTAAGCTACCCAAGCAGCTATTCAAAGCTAAATTTGAGAAGGAATACTATGATGTTATCACCCTTCTCAGTAGGGTGGTAGGGTTGAAGAGTGCAAGAGTGTTGGAAATTTGGATGTTTCATGTCATTTTGAGGATGGAACAAAAGACTAACTACCACTAGGTAGGCATCATAAGTGCTATGTTTCATGAATAGATGTGTAATTTCCTACAGACAAAGACCTTCACAATGACCTCCTACTTGGTTTATGCACTTGCAAGATTTCATCCATACAAGGGATTAAGTACAAGAGGTGTGATTGGGAAAGATGTAATTTATGAGGTTTATCCATAGCTACACCTAGGTAACTCAAGCTATAGGAGGGTGATGCATTCACCATGTACATCACTAGGTTGCTCCAAGGTGCAGAGCATGTAAGAATATCTGACAATGCCAAGGAGTTAATCAAAAGGTATGGGGTTTGGTTCATACAGTTTCCCACCTTTTCATATATAAGGATAGATGGTTGTCAGAGAGCTCTATATAGACTTCCTAGGTATCCCATAGATCACATCATACTTCTGGAAGTCACAAGGAAAATATGTTATTTTGATGCAATTGTGAAAAAGGATAAACATAAGACTAGATTCGGTGGTGATTTTCCTCTGAGGATAGGAACTAGTGAGGCACACCCTTTTATTAATTCAGCCTATGCTTTTGAAGAAGAAATGAGCACTCTTGGTTTATCTTTTCATTCCAAAAGATCTAGGTTTGACAGGACTAGCGAAGCACAGAAGAAGGCCAGCAGGGAATATAGTCATAAAGATGATATAGAGGACTATTGGGCCAATTGCAATGATGAATTTGAGATCAGAAGGAAGAAGTTTTCCAGGCTGCCAGTGAACTTAGTCTGACTATATAATGTGAAGGCCATTCTAGATCAATTTGAAGATGATGGGGATTTTATTCAGGGCCATGATTATGAGGTTGTGAAGGATAAACCAGTGGGAGAAGCAGACTGGCTGGAAGAAAAGAAAAAAAAGCTAGAACAAATTATGACTCCAGTGATTAAGTATACAAAGCTATGGCTCAAGCATAAGATGTGGGAACTGGAAAGTGGAGGTGTGCAATGCACCTATGATCTAATGAGAGACTTAGAGTCCCATTCCACTTCTGAGGAGTCAGCTGAACAAGATCCTAAGGGTAAGGGTAAGATGAGATCTCCTTTTAATATTAAGATTAAATATGTTCAGGCAGAGGAAGTACAGGAGGTAGAAAAACAAAGAAAGCTCATTGCAAAGAAAAGGAAGCACATTTCAAGGACCAAGAAGTTAGAAAAAGATGAAGTTGAAAAGGAAGATAAAGTAGTTAGTGTTTATGTGCCTAAGAGAAGAAGGATAGTAAGATTTTCATAGAAGGAACAAGAAAGATCTAAGGTAGGGGAGGAATTTATTCCACCAGTAATAAATGTGGAGAGCTCAGGAGAAAGAACATAGGTATATACAAGAAGATCAAGAACTCCTTCTCCTAAGGATAGTGTGCCAAGGAAGGGTGTGCCTTCAGTCACCCCTAATGCAAAACAACATCATAGTATTTATCCTTCTCATGAAGCTCACAATGCACCAGGTGAATCCAAAGAGGCAGAAAGTCATCAAGATCTACAAGGGGAAGAATTTAAAGAAGGTGAGCTTTATAGTGTAGAGGAAGAAATAGAGAAGGTGTTATAGTCTCCCCTGGTAACTTATGAGGATTCAACTATAAGAAGTGAAGAGGATAGACCTTATTAGAGGGAAGAAATGTCATTCAGGACTCCATCACTGGTGCATTAAGAAGAAGAGCATGATGAAGGAAAAGATGATAAAGCTGAGGAGATTTCCGAGAAATAGGATTTGAGCAAAGATACACCTAGGGATCAACATGATGAAGTTGGACAAAGCAATGTACAATTAGAATCTATTTTTTTGGGTTGGTTGGATAAGGAATTAAATAGTAAATAGATTGTTGTGAATGACACTCCTCCCAATTGGGATGAGTTATTGGAAAATATAGGAAAGGGTAAAGGAAAGAAGAAAGCCAGGGTCATCTCCAAGATTGAGAGAGATGAAGCTAATAACAAGGTGGTTTACATTGCTACTCCTACTCTTGATAAGAATAGGGATGTTGTGACTACAAGTGACTACAATGTGCAGACTATCAATCTAGGGCCTACTTCCATGGAACAAGACATTGAAGAGTATGAAGGCTCTAGTGCTGTGATCTTGGGTAGGTTGAGGAAAGAAGTACATACCAAGTAAGAATTGAAGGAGGAAAATGATAAACTCAAGATATATTTGCAAGATTTGATGAAACCCTTGCAGTCCATCAACTCCTCATCATTTTCTGCAAGCTTCCTACCACAAGAAACAATATCAGAGTTGGAAAGAATGAAAACACCACACATGCTACAATCGGTTGGTTACAAGGAGTGAAAATCAAGGGAGATGACACTATCAAGGAAATTCTTTCAACTGGAGGAGATGCAATGAGATCAATCGATTGGCTAAGGAATGTGCTGGCTCAAGATAAGGAAGATGTGGATCTCCTGTTGCAAAAGATTAAAACCATCATGGAATATACTGAGGACAAATTAGTAAGTGATGGAATTCTTCCTTCCTCCAAAGCTACAAAACCTTGTGAGTGGTTTGAAGTTCTAAAAATAAGGAAAAATTTTTTAAAGAAGGTGTATAAACAGGGGAAAAAAATTAAGGACACCTTGACTGAAATCTACAACAAGTGCATTTCCTTCTTTGAGGTGATGACAGGGAGAAAGAGATTTGTGCCAAACCATCTTAGGTTGGAGCAGTTGAGAAGATGGTGGTGGGATGTGTATTATCCAGTCAATGAGAGCCCATTCAGTGAACATCATTTGGATGATGTAGCTACTTACATTACAGTGATTGATAAATATCAAACCAGTAAGGTAGATTGGGATAAAATGGTAAAACAGTCAAGAGATGATATCAGGTCCATTGAGAGGAGAGTTAATATTTTACCTATGCCTCCTGTGGCCAACTTGGACAAGGTATTTTTGATAGTATAGGATAAGATGGAGTGTGCTAAGGATAAAGGGGGGAGTAGTTAATGAAATGCTACATCAGACTTTGTGCTTCCCCATTATTTCCCTTCTCCTTCACATGCATTGGTCCCTTTGTGGTCACATGCATTGTCAACCCTATTGCAAGTATTGGTTAATTCAAGTTAAATGTAGGATTGGAAGTATCACCATATTACTAGATATGATAAATCTAAGGATTCAATATTTGCTTGTAGTAAGGTCCCTTTGTGATTACCAACATTTTCACATTTATCACTGAGTTGTTTATGCATTTTCAAGACCTGACATTAGAGACCTTGGGGTTATCTCTTGAGGCTTGCTGATAGAGATTTACCTTTCAAGAGAGATAGAATATCACATTATGTCTAAGTTGTTGGTGTGTAGAAAAAACCATCAATAGGTCCCAACATGATCCCATAGCCTTAGATAGAGAGTTTGTAAGCGTCACAATTTCTGAGAAATAACCGTTCAAAGATTGTTGCCTTTTAGCACTTTGGACTTTTAAGGGAAATCACCAGTCCAATGTAGCTTGGAGTGATTCAACATATTTCGGTGCAAAAGAGGACCATCTCTAGCATAAACGTACCTATCCACACATGTTGGAACAGTTCATTTGGTCGTATGAGTTTCAGAACAAAAGTTGCACCACTTTGCAACTTTACACTCTTTGCATTTGATAATTTTTCCTCAACTAAAAACTTGTCACCACAGGAAAACACCTCCAAGATAGCAAAAAAAAAGAGATGTTATTGTAGAGGGTTCCAATGTGATCCCATAGCCTTAGACGGAGAGTCTATAAGCATCATGATTTTTGAGAAATAGCCATTCAAAGATTGTTTCCTTTTAGCACTTTAGAATCTTAAGGGAAATCATCAGTCCAATGTAACTCAGAGTGATTCAGTGCATTTGGGTGAAAAAGAGGATCATCCCTAGCGTAAAAATACTCATCTAGACATGTTGGAATAGTCTGTTTGGTTGTATGAGTTGCAAATTGAAAGTTGCAGCACGTTGCAACTTTACACTACTTGCATTTGACAACTTTTTATTCAATTTAAAACTCGTCGCCATGGGAAAATGCTTTTGAGGTAGAAAAAATGAGAGAAGCTATTGTAGAGGGTCCCAATATGATCCCATATCCTTAGACAGAGAGTCTGTAAGCATCATGGTTTCTGAGAAATAGCCCTTCAAAGATTGTTTCCTTTTAGCACTTTGGACTCTTATGGGAAATCACCGGTCCACTGTAGCTCAGAGTGATTTGGCATATTTGGGTGCAAAAGAGGACCATCCCTAGCATAAATATACCCATCCATACATGTTGGAGTAGTCTATTTGTTCGTACAAGTTGCAGAACGAAAGTTGCACCACTTGCAACTTTACACTACTTTTATTTGACAACTTTTTCCTCAATTGAAAAAACTCGTCACCATAGGAAAAGGCCTCCGAGATTAAAAAATAAAATGAGAGAGGTTATTATAGAGGGTCCCTACATGATCTCATAGCCTTAGACAAAGAGTTTGTAAGCGTCACGATTTCTGAGAAATAGCCCTTCAAAGATTGTTGCCTTTTAACACTTTGGACTCTCAAGGGAAATCACCGATCCAATGTAGCTTGGAGTGATTTGCTATATTTGGGTGCAAAAGAGGACCATCCCTAGTGTAAGCATACCCATCTGAATATGTTGCAATAGTCCACTTGGTCGTACGATTTGCAGAATGAAAGTTGCACCACTTTGCAACTTTACACTGCTTGCATTTGACAACTTTTTCCTCAATTGAAAACTCGTCACCAGGGGAAAACACCTATGAGATAGTCTTAGACAAAGAGTTTGTAAGCATCATGGTTTCTGAGAAATATCCCTTCAAAGATTGCTATCTTTTAACACTTTGGACTCTCAAGACAAATCGCCAGTCCAATGTAGCTTAGAGTGATTCAACGTATTTGAGTGAAAAAGAGGACCATCTCTAGCGTAAATGTAATAATCCAAATGTGTTGGAATAGTCCGTTTGGTCGTACGAGTTGTAGAATGAAAGTTGCACCCCTTTGTAACTTTACACTACTTGCATTTGACAACTTTTTCCCAGACAGAAAAACTCATCACCATGAAAAAACAATTCTAAGATAGCAAAAATTGAGAGAGGTTATTGTAGAGGGTCCCAACAAGATCCCATAGCATTAGATGAAGATTTTGTAAGCATCACGGTTTCTGATAAATAGCCCTTCAAAGATTGTTGCCTTTCACCACTTTGGACTCTTAAGGGAAATCATTGATCCAATGTAGCTTGCAATGATTTTGTCTATTTGGGTGCAAAAGAGGACCATCCCTAGCATAAACGTACCCATCTAGATGTGTTGGAACAATCTGTTTGATCATATGAGTTGTAGAATGAAAGTTGCACCATTTTGAAACTTTACACTACTTGCATTTGACAACTTTTCCCTCAACTGAAAACTCATCAGTATGGGAAAACCCATCTGAGATAGAAAAAACCGAAAGAGGTTATTGTAGAGGGGCTCAACATGATCTTGTAGCCTTAGATAAAAAATTTGTAGGCATCACAGTTTCTGAGTAACATCCTGTCAAATACTCTTAAGGTATTTCACCAGTTGAACGTATCTCAAACTACTTTGGCCTATTTGGGTGTGAAAATGGACCATACCTAACCTAAACATACCGATCTGGATGTGTTGGAACAGTTAGTTTGGTCGTACGAGTTGCAGAACAAAAGTTGCAGAAAAAAACTTCTAGGCTGCCAGTGGTATAATTACCATAACTTCTTAAAATCTCCATAAAACTTGACCAAACCAAATGAATTTGAAAGCTAGCTCAATTATCTAAAAATATTTGACATTTTCAAATCATAATAAGGCCATATAGATCGTACAAAAGCAAAAGAACAACACAAGACTTTGAAAAAACACAAAAATCTTCTTCGACAAAGATGCAAATTCTTATTTTCAACTTCTCCAACCCTGAGGTTGTGTTTACAAGATTTATTTATGCTCTTACAAGTATTTTTCAGTCTCCAACTGAAATCCAACTAACTTTTAACAACATTTCAAAAAGTTGTCATTACAATTGAAAAGCTGTCATTGACAATATTTACAACATTTGGCAATTTTTTATGTCTTTTACCCAAACGACCTACAAACTTCCAAAATGACTCCAAATGATCATTAATGGTCTAAAATGACCTTATTGAAAAGAAACAACACAAAACAATAAAAAACTAAAAATTTGACTCTTGGAGACATGATAGGCATGTGGGTGCTCCTGCACCAAAACATGATAATTATCATTAGTCTACTTTCTAAAAAATGCTACATGAAACAAAACATGAATTTGTGAGAAGAGAAGAAAATAGTAATATTTTCTATGGACTATAAAATATATATGATATTTTTTGAATTTCAATATGTAATGATAATCCAATATGAAATATGTAGTTTGAGACAATGACATTTGTGTATTTAAACTTTAAAGTTAAAATGTTAAACTTTACCATTGTTCTTGTCTTCAAAGTTATTTAAACTATATAATATAACCATAATATAACTAAGAAATATATCATATAGTTTAACCATTATTCTTTATTTTTTATTGTGAGCTATATATAATTTAACCATTATTTTTTATGCTATTGTACATTGATATTTACCACTGCTCAAGATTAAATTTTCGAAGAGTTTAAACACGCAAATGAGGAAGAAATTATTTTGATTCTCAACTTCTATATATCAAATTATCCAATAATCAAGTGTATGTCCATATACAAAAATGGCATCAATGCCAACTCAATTTTTTTTTACAAAATGTGGCATATTCCATCTCGATATCTATTCAAAATATACATGCCAAAATGTCTATCTCATCCTAAACTACTAGTGGATCATCAAAATGGAGCCTCTTTGAAGCACCCTTTGGCTCTAAAGGTAGTTGCATAAGAAAAATTCAAACCACAATTGAGATTAGTTATATAATATAATTTAAAATTGAATAATTAACATCAAAATCAATATACATTGAATTATAATTGAACTCTAAAATTGAAATCTTGATTACCTCATATATATATCTCTTCAAAGGGTTAGGATTCCTAGAATATGCCCCTCTCAAAGAACAAATCAAACCGAATTTTGCAATTTCAATCTATATATGTGAACAAAAACATAAAATTGATACAAGTTAGCATACAATTGTTTGTAATAGGAACATATTTACTAAACACAAAATAAAATAAACACATACCTCTTTAGGCATCTCTTTTTCTTTATCTCCTTGAGGTGTTCCAACACCTACTCCTTTAGGCATTATGACACTTGTCAAAAAGGATGTGTAGCTCATAACTACCTATACATAAAAATGACAAGTATATGAAACTACCAATCTATGTTGATGTATGTATAATCACTATAAGATCTTACAAATCTTAATTCAATCGAATTTGAGTTTAATTACCTTTTCCTTATCTACCATTTCACCTCTAGAGTCTGGATAGTACTGCACCTCTCTCGCACTAGGTGTTTCCTATAAGAAGAAAATAAGATAAACATATAAGTTAATATATAATTTCATTAATGAAAATTCAAATGAAAAGCAAGTATATAATAAAAAATGTAAATGAGTGAGTGCGAAAATATATACCATGTGCATGTCAAGGCCAAATGAAATGGCCTTGAGGGTTCTATTAGTAACCTCTAAAAGATCCTCCTCAGACATCAACTATTAAATAGACCATGTAAATAAATATTAGTACTTGATACTATCTCTTATTAATATTATTTAAAAATAAGTGCAAGTTATGAAATTACAACTTAAATCTTACCTATGTAACTATTCCAACGTCCCCCTCTCTAGCAAGAGAGGAATTTGCTAGGTGTGCTCCAATCCCCTACGTCTGATCTCCTATATTGTCCACATCATGAAGGTCATAATCAGAAGTGTCCAAGGGATGCTTAATGGGCTGTACAAGAGGACCCAAGCATATCTGGTGGCACATAGTGCAAGTATGTGCCACACAAATATGTGGAATTGAGGAGGATGATACAACAACACTCGATCCATTGCTAATATCACCAACATGTGGCTGAGCTACTGTAGCAGTATCAGAAACCAAAAGATCACTCAAAGAGTGAATAGCCTGAATAGTCTGTGTGGCTACATCCTCGATAATATTTGGATGATGTATTGGAGGTGGATGAGGAATGGGAGGGGGAACATATGCACACTGTACTACTCTAACTACCCTTGGTCTATCCTGGGGCATACCTGCACTAACTCCCTAGAAGGGTTTAATGTCAAAGTAATTGACATGATGCCCTAACACAAACTTGGTGTATAATTTTTTAATAAAGTAAAATGGTACATTAATATTGTTATTGGATAGTTTATCAAAAGCCATCCACTAATGATCCCAAAAGTTATCTACAATTTCCTTATTCGTGTACCATTTATAGAAAGTTTAGGTTTATGAACATTAACTGGCAGACTAGTGTGTGGGTTAACAAATAAGGAGGCTATTTTGGCTTTTGTTATTTCGAGATCTTTCACCTCTTCATAAGACAATCCATTAGAGTAATATCCCCTCATGGTTTCTCACCATGAAAGAATGACATTATGTTGGGTAGAGATTTTTTCTATATTTTTAATTATTTCTTTCAATGTGTTTGTCATCTGGGATAATCAAGGGATTTCCTTATAAACATCACAAATGCCCCTCAATTGCTCCAATTTTTCACCAATTAATTATTCAATTGATGGGTGTGTAGGTGGTGGAGAGTTTGGAATTTGTGGGTTTTGATTCTCAGCCATAATAACTGATTGAAGTTCAAAACTAATTAATCTAATTGAAATTACACAATATAAATGAAATTATTGTAAATAGGTAAATGCACCAATCTGTAACACAATTTAGGTGTCAAATTGTAAAAATTCGCAAAAAAAGGCCGAAATTGGCCATTTGGCGCATGCCAAATTTGGTGCACGCCAAATGAAAAAGGTAAATAAAAGAAAAAAATGCATTTTGAAACCTCATTTCACTTCAACTCATGTCTTGGCTTGGAGGATTTGAGGTTTGCAACTCGCACTCGCTAAATATCATCCATTAATTGCATCCTTAGCTTGCTATTTTTCACTAGGATGCCACCAACACGTCAAAGACGTTGAAGATTGCGAAGAGGTATGTATTTTTATTCTATTTATTTTGAATTTTATTTAGAATGCAAATTGAAATAGGCTTTTGTAATAAAATTTTGTTCTAATTCTCAAGAAATGAAACTCCACCTCCAAACATTGAGAATTCACAGTCACCCCCTTAGGAAGAGCCTCCTATTGAAGAATAACCTAAAACCCCTCCATCAATTCATAGGAATCCTCAAGGAACAAAAGGAAATATTCTAAATCAAATTGAAAAAAATAAATTAAGAGACATTGAACAATTAATTGGAAGATTAATCGAGCATGCCAAAACCCAACCTTATAGGAGAGGGATTGCTGAATCATTGAAGTCAATTGTATCTCATGTAGGAGAAATGAGCGAGAAAATAAATTTTTGGTCAAATAAGAGGCACAAGATAAGACAATATTATGCTAGAGGTTTGTCATATGCAGATGTTAAAAAATAAAAAATTAGCAAAGCTGACTTGTGTGCCCTATTTATAGACTCAAAAACCAATGCAACTTTGTCTCATACATGTAGGACGTTCCCCATCCATTGGTGCCACCATGAGTTAATTAAAAATAAAATTTGGGAGCAGTGGTGGATGGTATTTGACCAACCTCCATGCAATAACCATGAGGTACCACAATAATTTTTGAGGAAACTCTATTGTGAGTTTATCCTCAATAAGATGCCAAATTATTTTGACATCTTAGAATTTTAGGGTAGAGGTGGGGGCTCCACACATGATAGACCTATTACATGATGAATCCATAGTTGGAACTGAGACCCTTGGCTAGACCCATGGTGGATCATGTCACCGTTCCTTCCATTGTTAAGGATAGTGTGGAGGTGGACATGCTGGAGTCGATTGGCTCACTCACCCAAAAAAATTTACAGTGTGTGAGGCCTCTAGTAGAGCCTGGTGTGGAGGAGGCGTGTAGGCCCCAAGCTCCACCCCACCATTGTGGCGCTTGTGGTGCAGTTTGTATGTACAATTATCAGAGTGCTTGGGATGCAGCTACACAACCTACATCAGTTGCAGAGGTGATGGCTTTCACAGATGATTTTCTAAATCATACATTTGACATTGACACTCAGGTAAAATTCAACAAGTTCATTTAATGTTTATTAAATTATATTTTGAAATTTAAGAATAAGTAAATTAGTAGAATATTGATATGATGAAATTTCAGGGTCAGAGTGTTCATGAGACGTGCCCCATTCCTATAGAACCTTCTTCATTCTTGATGTTGAGTCCACATGTATGCAACTAGTATTAAAGATATTATTATTGCATTTGAACAGTTGAATGTTATATTTGAATGTTTGTCTCATAACATGCTTTTGATTTCAAATAGTTTCCTAGTGGAACTTCGACCTCCACACCTGAAATTCATTTACTCAAACAACTTACACTCAGATAGCCTTTATTCAATAATGGTGTTTTAAAAAAATGTTAGCTAGTTTTCATAATTTTGCATGTACAAATCTAAAAAATCGATGAGAAACACAAACATTGCATTTGTATTCCTTGATCGTGTCACATTATCTTCTCCTAATTTACATTTTGTTCCTTTATTCCTTCCTAATCCCATCCCATTAACATTTAATAGTTCACCCTACCATTTACTCTTTCATTTACTATTTGTAGATGTTGACATCAGACAGGCTTGGTGATGTTGGTGGCATGATGGACCATGGAGTTGCTACAACAATAGCCAGTTATGATCCATTGAGAGAGGTATGCAACAAATTAGTCGGTTTGACATTATAATTTCTCTTTTATGGTCTATTATAGAAAATTTTCATGATACTTTTGTGTAGCTTAATTTCTATCTTGATGGTTGCTACAGGTGGTTATCACTCCAGATCGTGGACGTGGTAATGATGTAAATGTGAATGATGACTATATGTATGTGGTAAGTGATTATATTTTGTTATATGTCATTCCACAATTCAATTTTTGCGTATTAACATCTTTACATTTTATTGTATCAGTTGAAGGTCCAGAGTGAAGAGAGGAGGACTAGTGAGCGTGTTCGAAAGACCAAAGAACCAATAGTCACTCCATCTAGCTGAATTTCGAAGGCAACACAAGATCTATTTCCTTCCCCTAGAGGGAAATGGTTGTATTAGGGTTGTTTGTTGTATGCCTATGTGGCATTTTGGAACATATGTTTTGTACTATAGATATATACACAACATTTTATTTCCATAATATGGATCCTTTGTACCTATATGGCTTTTTTGGATATATTGTATATACTTTTATCAATATATATCATTGTATACCTTACAACTTTTTGATTAAAACAATATTATTTTGCTACTGCCATTCTTGAATGATGTTATCATGTGTATTGTGTAAATCATATGCTTGAATGTTGTAGGAATGGATTTTGTTTACATGTAATGCTTAATTAATTACTGTTGATTGCTCAATAAGCTCCATCTAAAGCGTATTGTGTAAATAAGCTTCATTCCTGGTGGTTTGTATCCTTTGGAATGCTTCAATTACTTGTGCCTCACTTATTCACATGTATGCTTCACTTATTCACATGTATACTTCACGTATAGTACATGTATTCACGTGTATGCTTCATGCTTCCAATGCATAGCAGCAAAAATATTTTGGGGAAAATTTTGACAAACCAAAAGTATAAGATTTTTTTAAAAAGTCAAGAAAAAATCATATTTAAAAAAAATGTAAAAAATTGTAGAACAAGAGATAAAATCTATTTATTTTAAAATTGAAAGGTATTTCCATATCATATAGAGATATAGAGAGAAAATAAAATAAATATTTTAACTAATGAATTGTAAAAAATATTTTTTTGTAGTTTATATTCATATCATTGATTACATTTTATTGCACATTTTTCAAAGTCAAAGCATTACTTCACACTGCATAACTAATAACTAGATGCTGATAGATGACAAAATTTCAATTACAATATAGTTTTTACAAAGTCAACCTAAGTAGTTATGCAATTACTTCACATTGCATAACTAATAAGTAAGAGCAGTTGCCAATTGCATTTTCTTATCATGGAATTCTATGAGGCCAGATGTCTTTGACATATTTTATCAAATAGTTCACTGCCTTGTTTATGTTACCACATTTTTTATACATTTCTACCAAAGTATTTTTTCAAGCAGTTAACTACCTTGTTTCTATGGCTAAAAGCATAAAAAAAGTGCTTTCGAACAAGCTATGGATGCTTGGAAAAAATCTATCAAAAGCATAATAGCAAGCAATACTATAGACAAGGTAATAAACTGCTTGAAAAAAATGCCTGAAAGAAATGTGGTCTCATGGTGATGGAATTTTATGACATGCAAATTGCTATGGATTTTCATGCCATTCCATCACCATGAGACCATGTTTCTTTGAGGCAATTTTTCAAACAATTCATTGCCTTGTCTATGCTGCCACATTTTTTCATACATGTTTACTAAATAATTTTATCAAATAGTTCACTACCTTGCTGCTATGGCTAAAAGCTTAAAATAGGTGCTTGAAAACAAGCTATGGATGCTTGAAAAAATCTATCAAAGAATAATAAGAAGCAATAACATAGACAAGGCAGTGAACTGTTAAAAAATGCCTCAAAGAAATGTGGTCTCAATGTGCTTGTCATGACATTCCATCACCAAGAGAACACATTTCTTTGAGGATTTTTTTTCAAACAGTTCACTGCCTTGTCTATGCTACCACATTTTTCATACATGTCTACCAAAGCATTTTATTAATCAATTCACTGCCTTGCTGCCATGGCTAAAAGTCTAAAATAGGTGCTTTTAAACAAGCTATATGAATGCTTGGGAAAAATCCATCAAAGCATAATAGTAAGCAATAGCAAAGACAAGGTAGCGAACTATTTGAAAAAATGCCTCAAAGAAATGTGGTCTCATGGTGATGGAATGCCATGACAAGAAAATTACTTGAATTTTCATGGAATTCCATCACCATGAGACCACATTTCTTTGAGGAATTTTTTCAAATAGTTTACTACCTTGTCTTTGCTACCACATTT
The DNA here is from genome assembly GCA_007258455.2 of Sequoia sempervirens. Taxonomy (NCBI): domain Eukaryota; kingdom Viridiplantae; phylum Streptophyta; class Pinopsida; order Cupressales; family Cupressaceae; genus Sequoia; species Sequoia sempervirens. The sequence goes on along the minus strand of VDFB02000003.1, from coordinate 403,079,276 downwards.
TCCATGCATGTCTACCAAAGGATTTTATCAAATAGTTCACTCTCTTGGTACTCTGGCTAAGAGCCTACAACAAGTGCTTTCAGACAAGCGATGGATGCTTCAAAAAAATCTATCAAAGCATAATAGTAAGTGAAAGCATAGACAAGGTAGTGAACTGGTAGTATGCGATGGATGCTCCCATGTTTTACAAATGAGGGGTGAGCTCAATTTATAGGCTCCTCAAATACAATTCAATGGCCAAGATTGATTTCAAATCAACAACCAAGATTACAAAAAAAAACCCTAATTAGGGTTTTTCAAAACTAATTTCCTCTCGACCAATAAGAAAATTACATTTGGGGACACTTGTCCTTCTGCTAAATCTAAACCAGCAATAAAAAGTTGTCGCATTATGAAGTGTCAGGTTCATTGAACCTAGACATGCTAGCTTGGAACAATTTGATTGGTTGGAAGATGACGAGGCACCATCTTAGTGTGTTGGATGTCCCATTTGATCTTGGCCTAAGGCGGACTTAAAGATATGTTTTCCATCTCCTATTTTCAGCTTGGGGCAGACTTTAATTTGTCTTAGCCATGTATGCTTTGAGTTGGGTCGACTTTATGCTATCTTTTCCATGTATGCTTTGAGTTTTGTGGAATTTACCTTTGTCTTGGACAAGCATTATTCAAGCCAATGGAAAACTTGATAGTAGTTTGGACATAGCTTTTCTTTCCCAAGTGGACTTTGCATCATCTTGGACATTTTCCTTAACCATGGGCATTGCGGACTTTGCTTGTACCTTCCCAAGATTGGGCAGACTTGCTCTTGACTTAGACATGCTTATTTTCCTTGCAAGCAAAAACCAAGAAATTTTATTGTAGAGGGGCAGAAAATGATCCCATAGGCTCAAACAAGAAGTTTCTAAGCATCATGGTGTTCGAGTAATGTCATGTTGAAGTTTATAGTCATTTTGCACTTTGGAATCTTAAGGGATTTAGTTGGTTGAATGTAGACCAGAGTGATTTAGTGCATTTGGGTGTGAAAGAGGACCATTCCTAACATAAACTTATCCACTTAGATACATTCGAACAGTTAATTTGGTCACATGAGTAGCAGAACAAAAGTTGCACCACTTTCCACTAATTGCATTTGACTTTTTCCCCAGGAAAAATCTCACTGAGCTACAAGAAAATTCCTCTAATATAGTGAAAAATGAGAGATTTTATTGTAGAGGGGCACAACATAATCCCACAGACTCAGACGAGAAGTTTCTAAGTGTCATGGTGTCTGAGTAATATCATGTTGAAGTTTGCAGCCATTTTGCACTTCAGACTCTTAAGGGATTCAACTGGTTGAACGTACCTTAGAGTGATTCAGTGTGTTTGGGTGTGAAATAGGACCATTCCTAGTGTAAACATACCCACTCAGATGCATTGGAATAGTTAGTTTGGTCACACGAGTTGTAGAATGAAATTTGCACCACTTTGCAACTTTGCACTACTTGCAGTTTACATCTTTTTCCCCAAGTGAAATCTCACCGCCATAGGAAAACGCCTCCAAGAGAGATTATTGTAGAGGAGATCAACATGATCTCATAGGCTTAGATAAGAAGTTTCTAAGCATCGTGGTGTCCGAGTAACATCATGCTGAAGTTTGCAACCATTTTTCACTTCAGACTCTTAAGGGATTCAACTGGTTGAACATAGGTCGAAGCGATTCATCACATTTGGGTACAAAAGAGGACCATTCCTAGCATAAACGTACCCACTTGGATGCATTGGAATAGTTAGTTTGGTCACATGAGTTGTAAAACGAAAGTTGCACCACTTTGTAACTTTGCACTACTTGCATTTGACAATTTTTTCCATAAGTGAAATCTTGTCGCCATAGGAAAATGCCTCTGAGATAGTGAAAACTGAGAGAGGTTATTGTAGAGTGGCTCAACATGATCCCAACCGAGAAGTTTTTAAGCATCACGGTGTCTGAGTAACATTATGCTGAAGTTTGCAACCATTTTGTACTTCAGACTCTTAAGGGATTCAACCGGTTGAACGTAGTTCAGAGCAATTAAGCACATTTGGGTGTAAAAGAGGACCATTCCTAGCATAAAAATATCCACTTGGATGTGTTGGAATAGTTATTTTGGTCACACAAGTAGCAGAACAAAATTTGTACCTCTTTGCAACTTTGCACTACTTGCATTTGATAACTTTTTTTCCAAGCGAAATCGCACTGCTACAGGAAAATGCCTCCAAGATAGTGAAAACTAAGAGAGGTTATTGTAGAGGGGTAGAACACAATCCCATAAGCTTAGAAAAGAAGTTTGTAAGCATTATGGTGTCTAATTAACGTCATGCTAAAGTTTGCAGCCATTTTGCACTTCAGACTCTTAAGGGATTCAGCTGGTTGAACATACCTCAGAGTGATTAGATGCGTTTGGGTGAAAAAGAAGACCATTCCTAACATAAATTTACCCACTCATATGTGTTGAAATAGTTAGTTTGGTCACACGAGTAGCAGAATGAAAGTTGCACCACTTTGCGACTTTGCACTACTTGTATTTGACAACTTTTTCCCCAAGAGAAATATCACCGCTATAGGAAAATTCCTCAGAGATAGAAAAAACTGAGAGAGGTTATTGTAGAGGGGCACTACATGATCCCATAGGCTTAGATGAGAAGTTTCTAAACATCACAGTATCTGAGTAACGTGATGTTGAAATTTACAGCTATTTTGTACTTCAGACTCTTAAGGGATTTAGCTGGTTGAACGTAGCTCAAAGTGATTTGGTACGTTTGGGTGTGAAATAGGACCATTCCTAGCTTAAAATTACCCACTAAAATGTCTTAGAATAGTTAGTTTGGTCACACAAGTTGTAGAATGAAAGTTGCACACTTTGCAACTTTGCACTACTTGCATTTGACAATTTTTTCCACAAGCGAAATCTCATTGCCATAGGAAAATTCCTCTAAGATAGAGAAAAAAAAGAGAGGTTATTGTAGAGGGGATCAACATTATCGCATAGGCTTAAACGAGAAGTTTCTAAGTATCATGGTGTTTGAGTTATGTCATGCTAAAGTTTGCAGCCATTTTGCACTTCAAACTCTTAATTCATTCAACCAGTTGAATGTAGCTCGGAGCTATTCAGCGTGTTTGGGTTTAAAAGAAGATCATGCCTAAATATATCTAAACAACTTCCAATTTTTTTCTCCATGAACTAAAACAATATGACTCTTGAACTTCCACCATTTGATAATAAGCTGCAATTTTGACAACATTTACACAATTTTGCAATATTTGGTTTATTTTGCAACTTAGACTTTCCAACCACCTAAAGACCTATAAAAAAACTCCTTACATCATAAAATGGTCTAAATAACCTTATTTTTTAAACAAAAAGACTCAAATACCCCTAAACAACCAAAAGACCTCAATTGTCAACATTTGCATAAAATGCTCTTGGTGCCCCTACACCAATTAGTGCTTAGGGTGTCTTAATTTTTTTGGTCATGAATAAGGTCCTTTGTGGTGCAATGAAAGGGAAGTACAAAACTATCCAAACTAAAATTCACTTGAATAAATCAAACTTCCAACCTTTAAACCCTAACAAGGGTGACTCTTCTCAACTTCAATGTTTAGTCTTGTAGGTGTGCAACCTAGGTTTTCCTCTCACAACTTTTAAGAGACCACTCAAAGCCACAAATAAACTACCATTTCAAGAATCCATTAGGGAAATTTTAAGCATATCATAGAATCACATGTACTTACTTTGGAACGATACCATCAAACTGACCTTGAACACTCGAAAAGGGGCTCCAATTAGCCCACATTAACAAAGGAACTATCCTTCAATCTTGTTTCCCACTCAAAATACCATTGGATAGTCCTCAAACTGAACCACAAATTCTTCAACCAATAAGTCAAAACTCGCTTGTTAAGACTCTATTTCATGAAACCCTTAGTTTTCACCAAATAAGCAGGTGTTTATTGAAAAACCCATCTCCAGACCTCATTCAACCTCAAAATATTTTTAAACACTCTTATTCCACCCTAAAAAAACTTCATTCACCTTCAAATTATTCTGCCCCCAAATTTATCATACATTTCGTTCTTAAAACCTCTCAATTTCACCCATTTTCACTCTTTGTTCAACTAGGACTTCAAGCCCAAACATCCAAATGACCTACCATGCCTTTGCATACCTTCTATCACATAAAACTCCACCTAATAACACTGAAACAACTAGGTTCTAACCTTCTTTCAAACTATTGCTTTAATCTACTAATTCAAGCTATGCCTCCTAGATCTAAATTCATGCTTTTTCCATAGGGGCAACGTGGAAATTTCCACCAAATGTCTTTTCCACCCATTGTATTCTATTGTAACTCATTGGAATGGTATAATTAGGTGTAGGGGGCATGTGTGCATGATTTTAGGAGTAGGGGTGGCTATTTGGGGGTTTGGGCATGATGCCTAGTTGTCAAGAATGTATGTTTTGAGTGAAATTTGGAGGTTAACAGTAGGTAGTGATGGAAAACACTTAGAGAAACACTTTGTAAGAGTTAATTAAGCAAGGGAAGACATATTGAAGGTGTTGGAGGCATTGAAATTTTGAGGAGAGGTTTGGAGGTGAGGTTTTCAATAAATCCTCTTTGAAACTTGTCAAAAGTGAGGGTTTTGAGTTTTGGAGTGTTGGTGAGTGTTTCATTGGAAGATGATTGTTGATTTAGTGCTTATGTACCCTAGTCATGACTGTCCAATGGTTTTTTGTGTCAAGAAGGAAGATTAAAGGGTAGTTGGTTTGTTAAGAGTTTGCCACCTTGGTCTGCATCACTTTGGCATGTTTATCAACATAAAACTATGATATTTTTTGAATTTCAATATGTAATGATAATGTAGTATGAAATATGTAGTGTGAGACAATGACATTTGTGTATTTAAAATTTAAAGTTAAAAAGTGAAACTTTACCATTGTTCTTGTCTTCAAAGTTGTTTAAACCATATAATTTAACCATAATATAATTAAGCGATATATGATATAATTTAACCATTATTCATTATTTTTGATTGTCAACTATATAATATAACCATTATTTTTTATGCTATTGTGCATTGATATTTAACCATTGCTCAAGATTAAATTTTGGAATAGTATAAACATGCACATGAGGAAAACATTATTTCAATTCTGAACTTCTATATATCAAATTATCCAATAATCAAGTGTATGTCCATATACAATAATGGCATTAACACCAACTCAAATTTTTTTTTAGAAAACGTGGCATATGCCATCTTGATATATATTCAAAATATACATGTCAAAATGTTTATCTCATCCTAAACTACCGGTGAATCATCAAAATAGAGCCTCTTTGAAACACTTTTTGGATTTGAAGGTAACTACACAAGAAAAATTCAAACCACAATTGAGGCTAGTTATATTATATAATTTAAAATTGAATAATTAACATTAAAATCAATATACATTGAATTATAACTGAACTCTAAACTTGAAATCTTGATTACCTCATATATATGTCTCTTCAAACTATCATGAGTCGTCGAATATGCCCCTCTCAAAGAACCAATCGGGTATGTGTAGGATCATCATGGAAAAAATAGGCCCTTAAGTGGCAAAAAATTCAGAAAAATCAGAGTTAGACAACTTGACGTAAAAATTTGAATAAGTTATCTATATTATTTTAAAAATATGTAAGAATAGAATCTGTAGAAAATTGAATGTAGTTTTTAAACTACTAGGTTTTTTTTTTTTTTTTAAATCTATTTCCAGTGAAAATTTGAAATTTCAATGCAGTGGTACTTAAATTTTAGGAAGAAAATAAGAACTAGGTGTTTGTCTGACCACCCTAGCCACAATAAAATGATAATATTTTCTTATAATATTTTAGATATAAGTAGAGGATTTTTGCCTCGATGTGATGCAATATTTTTTTTTAAATTTTTTTTCAAGTAAATAATTAACTATGAATTTTTTATTACAACTTTTTAAAAAATATAAAAACTTGTATGTCTGACCACCTTAACTTGATCAAAACTTCATGAAATTCAAAATTTCTTTTTTTAATCCTATAGTATGTGAAGCATTGAATGTGACACATCTTTTGGATTCAAAAAATGTGATACTGTTTGAAAGCTATAGATGTTTTTCAATCATCCTATCAATCAGGATTTTAGTCGTAATTTGAATAGAAACTGAATAATAATTACTTATTAAATTCAAAGTAAAGCATAATTTATATCATTGGAAAGCTAAGAATCTCCTTTAAAAACCCTTTTCGTTTCATCAATTATGGGTAAAAAAATAGTCATCAGCCACATACCCATCATATTGCCACTTTTTGGTCCATCATGATCCTGCAAATACCCAATCATACCAACTTTTGAAATGTCAATCTATATATGTGAACAAAAATATCAAATTGATACAAGTTATCATACAATTGAAGGTAATAGGAACATATTTACCAAACACAAAATAAAAAAAACACATACCTCTTTAGGCATCTCTTTTTCTTTATCTCCTTCAGGTGTTTCAACACCTCCTCCTTGAGGTGTTTCAACACCTACTCCTTCAAGTGCTCCAACACCTACTCCTACAAGAGTAAAATAAGATAAAAACATAAGTTAATATATAATTTCATTAATTCCAATTCAAATGACAAGCAATTATATAATGCATGAATTCAGGCCTAAAAGGCATGGGCTGAAGTAGCAGATTGAAGAATTTGTTTTGAAGAAGGCTAGAACCAGTTGTTTTTAGTAAGATTTGGTGGGGTTTGATGTGTTTTAAGGTTTGCAAGGACTAGGGAGGTCATGTGTATGTTTGGGCATGAAGCCCTATTTGAGAGAAGTGCATTTTTTAATGGAAAATTGAGGTTTTAGAGACTAAAAGTGGGTGAAGTTTGGGGGTAGAATAATATTAAGGATTACTAAGCATGTGTAGGCTTAAAAAAGGGTGTTTGAAGTGGTCATAAGGTCACAAGAGGCTTGGAGATGGGTTTTTAATGTATTCCCCAAAATCTTGTTGTACGGTAGGGGCAACTAGGCCAATTAGGCCTCTTTTCCAAAGAGACACCTTGCCAAACACCTGCAATCAAGTCAAACGCCATGGATATTCATTAAAAAGGTTACCAACATTAATATTTCACAATTTTAAGAGCTCCAACCGCTCACCAAGCTACCAATCCACTAAACCCTCACTCTCAAGCCACCAAACCTAGGTTTTCCAAGGAGCCTTATTGAAAATCACTTTCCCACAATTAACTCTCACATCCAACATCCCAAACATAGCATATGATGTCTGTACATGCTCAAAAGACTCACAAATGCCTTCCCCAAAGGATTTCATCCATTCACACTATAAAATCACTCAAATTCACTCAAAATCATACATTTTCACACCCAAGGCTACATGCCATCACTCCAAAATGATCTCCCCTACTCGATGAATCATCTTCTAACCTATTCCCCACCTAATGGACTCATTTCACTGAGCTACAATATATACATTAGGTGGAATGATCCATTAAATCACTTGATGACCTCAAAACTTGAAATTTAGACTTCCAGACCCGCCTATAGTAAAATCCACCCTCAAGAGCTCAAAACAAGATGTATTTCAATGCCACAAAAAAAGACCATGGCTAACACATCCATCTACCCAAATCAAAACACTTTTATTCAATTCCCTTTAGTACGGGCTCATGCAATTGATTGTTACAACACTAAAAAAGAGAAAAACAAACCCAGATTTACAAAGAAAATAGAGCTTTATTGATCAATGCTTGTACAAAATCTTCCACTCTTCTCCACACACTCCTTAATTTGAGATTCAAATACATATATTCAACTCCCTTAATCAAGAATTGATTGAAATCCAATGCCACAAGTGACCATTGGCCTTCCTAGACCATTCAACTTCCCCACTATGCATTTCTTGCACTTCAAATTTTGAAAAATGACACTTTGCACTAATTTGCAAAATTTGCAACTAAAACCTTCTAACTCACTAATAACCACTAAAATAGACTTATTACATCAATAAATGGTCTATATGACCTTATCCAATCTAAAACAAGACTTCATCACCCTAATGACAACCACTGAAGCTTGGTGCCCCTGCACCAAATAGAGAGCACATATAACCTTCATTTTGCATATCTACATTAATGCAACTTTGAAAACCCTTATACAATCAAACTTAAAAGATTGAAATAAAACAATGATCAATAACATGACTTTACAAATTCAATGTGCATACTTACCATTCAATCTAGGGAACCATCTAGGTCTGTTCTAGTCTTTATTGTGTAAAGTATTGCCTCATGGTCAAACTCACACACTTTCCACAAGTTCTTGTTCACAGGTATGCCTTATATTTTATCAAATGAGCATTGGTGGTGATGAAAAGGTTTGAGTAGTGAAGAATCTTTTGATGTATGTTGAAGTCCTCAAACAACCAAACTGCACTATTCTTAACTGGGTACCAAACTCTCAACCCAAGAGCCTTCATGGTGGGCCTAAATTTGAGTTGCCTCATAATTTCAACAAATAGTTGGCATCTTCAACCCTCACTTAGCTTCTAAAAAAAACCCCATATCCTCTGTGCAGCTCTTTGACATGCATGTTTTAACATCTTATCAAGAATCCATTTCAAAACATTGGAATCAATATCAATAAAAAATATAGGTTTTCTATGCAAAAATCTAGGAGGAGTTCTCAAATGTGAATTTGTGTCAACATTAGGAATTTAAACAACATCAAAGACATATCGCGTACCTTCAATCGGAGGTGCAATTGATGACATAACATGAGATTGACATGTAAACGATGTTGTACCTCCAACCTGAGATGTTTGTGGTGTGACTTCAGATAGAGGCATGTTTGTTGATGTACTTTCAAAACACAATGTTGTTGATGGTGTGTCTTCAACTATAGATGTGATTTACGATGTACTTGGAAGACCACATGTTGTTGTTAGTGTGTATTCAACTGGAGATGTGCATTGAACTTCACCTATGGTTGATGATGTGCCACCAATTACTTGGGGATCCATTTGTGTCCTTCAATGAACTTTGTCCATTCGTGCCCTTTTTTTTCCAATTGTACATCTCTCTTAGATTGCACATGAATTTTTGGTTGTATGGGCTGCAATTCTTTTTCTTCACGAGCTACAATTTTTGATTCTCTTCTCCTTGCATTTTTTACTACGTGTTCTTCTGGTGTTAGAGGCTTTGGTAGTTTCCTCAACATGACGTTGAATGCTGCATATTCACAATCACACATAGAACAAAAGTAAGTAATGTGTTTTATGACACATATTGATAACGTTGATTACATTTCATTTTATTGAACACACCAAAGCATTTTATGAAAGAAGACAACGAGTTGTTTGGAATTATCAAATATGTCTATATGCTACAACATTCTGCATACATAAATCTACCTCCATACCACAAGAAAAGAACTTGTATTGCATTTTTTCAAACATATCCATACCACTGATTACATTACATTTTGTGGTTATTTCAATCATTTTGGTCAACAACTGTAAATTTTGAAAATCATGTAAAAAAGTTGTCAAGGAGAGGTTGGCATGTAATTTTGAGAAGAGAAGTAATTGAAACACCCCCTATTTTTGTGTATTTTCCAAAAAAATTGAAGTTTCTTTGATCTGTACGGTTATGTACCAATTTTTTTTATCTTTCATGGAGTGAATCTTGTGGGAAGTAGGCCTAATACCATTTTAGACTTGGTTTGGATTGATTTCAATTGTTTTAGGAATTTTATAGACAAATTATAGAGGACCGGTCTGTATACCATGTTTTAAGGGTTTTGAGTGTATGAAAATGACATTTTAAGCCATTCCACCCACTGTTTTGTTTTGTAACTTGGTGGAATGGCTTAGTAGGGCATGTTTTAGGTGTGTACATGGTTTGTTGGAGCAGGGAAGATGTTTGAAGACTTTTTGTGTTGCTGTCCCAAAGGTTTTTATTCAAATTTTGCTTGAAAATGGATGTTTTAAACTAGGGTTTGGTGAAATATTGATGATAGAGGTCGGTGAATGAACTTATAAGAATATGAATACATAATTAAGGGTGTTTGAAGTGGTTGCTAGGCTAGATAAGGTCTGAGATATAGCTTTTCAATAAACCCCCATGTAAATTGCCTAAAATGAGGGTTTCTTGCTTAGATGTCTTCGAAAGTGTGTCACTACAAATAAATGGTGAAATTGGAGCTTTTGTTGAATGGTTTTTGCTGCCCCATTGAGTTTTGGGATTGAGGAGGAGTTTCCATTAGGGACCCTTTGTAAAAGTGGCCTAATTTGTGGTCTATGATAGCATAGGTGCTTTGTTTTGGAAAAGTTGTTCCAAGAAACCTAATGGTGTTTTGAGGTCAACAAACCTTTGTTGAAAACCTAAAAGGAAGAATAGGTGATATTATGGAAGATAGGAAAGGAAAGGTTGTAAAAATGACATTAATGAAATTATAGAGGACCGGTCTGTATACCTTGTTTTGGGTTTTGAGTGTATGAAAATGACATTTAAGCCATTCCACCCACTTTTTTGTTTCGTAACTTGGTGGAATGGCTCAGTAGGGCATAATTTAGGTTTGTAGATGGTTCATTGGAGTAGGGAAGATGTTTGAACACTTTTTTTTGTTGATGTCCTAAAGGTTTTTGTGCAAATTTTGCTTGAAAATGGAGGTATTGAACTAGGGTTTGGTGAAATGTTGATGATATAGGTTGGTGAATGAAATTATAAGCATATTCATACATAATTAAGGGTTTTTGAAGTGGTGGTTGGGATATACAAGGTTTGGGATATAGTTTTTCAATAAACCCCCATGTAAATTGCCTAAAATAAGGATTTCTTGTTTAGATGTCTTCGAAAGTGTGTCACTACAAATAAATGGTGAAATTGGAGGTTTTGTTGACTATTTGTTGCTGCACCATTGAGTTTTTGGATTGAGTAGGAGTTTCCAATAGGGCCCCTTTCTAAAGCTCTTAGGTTTTCCAAATTAGTTGAAAATAATTTTTTTCCCACAACCATCAATAATAATGAATTTAATCTTCAATTATATGTGTAACAGTGAAGATTAATAAAATCATCAAATGAATGGTCTATAAAATGTCAAAACAAAACAAAAAAACTTGTGTTAAGTTGAATTCGTTTATGTAAGCATGTTGGAAATTGACTACTATAAGCAATGCAAATAGAATTCATAAGAAAATTTGTGTTAATTTGATGTCGTTTATATAAGTTTAAACATGAATTCATCTAGATTATGTCATGTTTTTCATTTTTTTCTTCAAATTCATAAAGATTAAACTTTTTTATGCAACTCCCATCTAATTCAATGTTGAATTCTATGTCCAATTGTTATGATTAATAAAATCATTAAAGGATTTTAGATTGTTGTCAAAAAAAAAACATACTAAATATAAACATTTAAATATTACCAAAATGAATATATTACTTGAGATAATGTAAAATGATGCAAAATCTTCAAAATGTCTTCATCTACGTTGTCTAGCATGCAAATTGGTGGCAAAAAGGTGATGGATCAAGCATAGATTGGTACAACAAGGAGTCAACTACATAAAAAATGCATTTCTCTGTCAGAAAAAATGTTGAACTAGACAAAAGCAGAAGCATGTGGGCCTGAATCATAGGGTCAACCCCTATTTTACTATTTCAAGGTAAAAAACACATTTGGCACTCACCAAATTTGGAGAGCGCTAAATTTGGTACTTTGAAATGCTTTCACAATATCAATAGGAAGGGAGTGAGACTTAAGATAGAGGGAGAGGGGATATGAGTGAGAGAGATTGGTCCTAGTAGCGTGGTAGCGACTAAGACCTGAGAGCGATAGAGACTTGAGAGGGATAGAGAGTTATCCAATTAGGGTGGGGACAAAGACCTCACAATGGGAGAGGGGTTGGAGTGAAATAGATTTGTCTACCCTCTACCCTTAAACTGTTAACCATAAACTCTTAAACCCTCAACCCTAAAACCCTGAACACTCAACCCTTTACCCTCTACCCTCTACCCTAAAACCCTAAAACCCTAAACCTTAAACCCTCTACCCTCAATCCTTAAACTGTAAACCATAAACCATAAAACCCTAAAACCATCAACCCCTTCTCTCTTTCTCTCTCTATATATATCTATATATCAACTCTATACCCTCTACCCTTACACCATAAACTGTAAACCCTAAAAGCCTAAAACTGTAAACCGTAAATCCTAAAACCCTAAAACCCTCAACCTTTAACCCTCTACCCTTTACCATCAACCCTCAACCCTCTACCCTAAAACCCTTAACCCTCTCACTCTCCCTCTCTCTCTAAACCCTCACCCCCCCTCTCTCTCTCTCTTGACCCTACACCCTCTATCCTTAAATCGTAAACCTTAAACCGTAAAAATCTTAAACCCTCAACCCCCCTCTCTCTCTCAGCCCTACACCCTCTACCCTCTACCATCAACACTCTACCCTAAACCCACAGATGGCAAACCTAAACCCTAGACCATAACCCTAAACCTCACCTCCCTACCCTCCTACCCTCTGCCCTCTGAGCCTAATCTCCTCAACCCTACACCCCTCTCTCTCTCTCAACCCTACACACTCTACCTTTCTACCCTCAACCCTCAACACTTAAACCCTACAACCCTTAAAACATCAACCCCCCTCTCTCTCTCAACCCTACAGCCTCTATTTTCAACCCTCTACCCTCAATAATCAAACCCTCAAACCCTACACCCTCTCTCTCTCTCAACCCTACACCCTCTACCTCTCTACCCTCAACCCTCTACCCTCAACCCTCAACCCTCTACCCTCTACCCTTAAACCATAAAAATTGAGCCCTAAACCCTTAAACCCTTAAACCCTAAACCCTAAACCCTAAAACCTTTACCCTCTACCCTCAACCCTCCTCTCTTTCTCAACCCTAAACCATCTACCCTGAACCCTCTACCCTATACCATCTACCCTCAACCCTCAACCCTATACCCTCAACCCTTAAACCATCTACCCTCTACCCTTAACCATTTACCATCAACCTTAAAACCCTAAAAACCTCAACCCTCTCTCTCTACCCTCTACCCTCTACTCTCAACCCTCAACCCTCAACCCTCAACCCTTAAA
>VDFB02000003.1:402893064-403066026 GCA_007258455.2 Sequoia sempervirens | reverse complement strand
CATGAATTAATGACCTTGAAGTTTTTCTTGAACTATATATAATTATTGAAGCTTTTACCTATATATAATTTTTCATACTTCCCAATAACTATATAATTCCACAGACAACTGATACCAAAGAGTAAGCCACAAATTCATATATGTTCATTAACTTCATTGAACTTCATGCATGCATCTGAGTCTTTTTGATGAAAACATCATTACAAAAAAAAAACTATCTACAGTATTCTTTTTTCCTATTAGCCTCTCTCATTTTGATATAAAAAATGGAGACTTATACATCAAATGTTTGAAAGGACACATCATTTTAGAAATGTCTTATATATCAAATATCACCCACAGTCACCTTGATAATTATTTTGATCCATTTTTATCTTCATTGGAAAGAGATCATGTATCTCTAGGATATTCTATAGTTTCCCCGACGTGGTGAGTCTCCCTGATGATTATTCTTTCAATCTCAAGTATGTCACCAAGACTCCTGCCAATGTAATCTTATCAGTGTGAGATGGTGGTTTGGGTAGACATTCAAAACTTACTTCAATGGTATATATCTTGACAATATGATTCCCTCATGCTTCATCAATGAGACAAGATGAGTATCTAGCCGATGAAACTTCATCTCTGAGACCACAGGAAAGTCCTCCCAATATATCTTCTCAAGCAATTTTGATCATTGTAATAGTCTTGATCTTTCACCGATATGCCTACATTTGAACGAATAGTTTTTTTTTTTTTAAATTGCATTATTTCATCAAACTTTCAACAAAAGCAACCGACGAACCTCCAAAAGCGTCTAACAAAATTGCAATACGTCTGACAAAACTTTTGTCATAATGACTTGCCTATTTCATTCGCAATTTCGATGAACTTCTATTGTTGTTCTTTTGATCTCAAGTATTTCTCCAAGTCTCCTACCGATGTAATCTTATTAGCATTACATAGCGGGTCGAGTAGACATTCGGAACTTACTCCAATGATATATGTCTTTCTAATATGCTTCCCTTGTGCTTCATTGATGAGACAAGATGAGTATCTCGCTGATGAAACTTCATCACTGAGACCACAGGCCAATCCTCTTGATTTATCTTCTCATGAAATTTTGATCATTGTAACAGTCTTCATCTTTCATTGATATTTGCAATACGTCTAATGAAACTTTCATCGTAATGACTTACCTATTTTGCCACAATTTCAACGAATGTCTGTTGTTATTCTAACACTTTCGCAAAGGCTTGCCACTTGACTTCTATCTATTGTTCATCATTAGATTGACAATTATTTTTTCAATATTCCGACAAAGATGAAATCCCTTTTTCATGGTGGAAACCGACGCAACTGAGTCGTGATTTCAACATTTTAAAGCTAGTCAGAAAAGTGATGAAAATTATTTCAGTGAATCGTCGGTATTCCGACAATAGGCTGTCGATATTTTAAAAAAAATAATCATAAATTGGAGTCAAATATAGTAGTGATATATCACTTTGATATCCTTTCATGTTTATCTCATCCATAATACCTATGTATAGCATGATGTTTCTATAGTATACTAAGTTTTTGTGGTAGAAAAAGAAACTAAATCCTACTTCTTACTCAACCATGAAGCCAATATACATTCAAGAAAGAACACACCACCACTTGTTATTTTCCTATCATCAACACAACTAACCCAATCTGCATCAATATAAGCATTTAATGTGAAATTAGTACATCCTTAGGATACCACAAGCGATAATCTAGAGTGCCTCTTAAATATATGAATATCCTCTTCACTACTACAACATGTGTCTTTTTAGGTTCTTCTTGCATTATAGCCACAAGACAAACTACATGCATGATATTTAGTCTAGTAGTAGTTAAATATAGCAGTCCACCAATCATATATCTATACTTGCTCTAATCATCCGTAGGTGATTCATCATCTTTTTTCAATTTACAATCAGTCAAAGTGCATACTTGTTTGGAGTCATCCATTATAAACTTATTCAACATCTCTTTGACATACTTACATTGTGAAATGAATCTCCCTTTGTCTATTTGATTGATTTGTAGTCCAAGGAAGAAATGTATCCCCTCAAACATTGATATTTCCAAACTCTTTCTACATTTCCTCTAAAAACTTCTTACACATAGTGTCATTTTCACCAAATATAATATCATTCACATAGACAACCACTATCAAGATCGTGTCTTCCTCAAATTTGAAGTAAAGATTCCCATCTATGGTGCCTTTATTGAATCCTTGTTGTATCAAATGCCTATCCAATCTTGCATTGCAAGCTCTATGAGCTTGCTTCAATCCATATAATGTCTTCTTAAAATTACATACCATATTTGGTAGATCTAACAACTAAAATCCTTTCATTTGTTCCATGTAAGCATCTTCTTCCAATTCACCATTTAGAAAAGCGGACTTCACATCCATCTAATAAACCTTAAAATCCTTATATGCCAAAAATGCTAAAAACATTTTGATAGCTTCCATCCTAGCCAGAAGAGAAAAATTCTGCTCAAAGTCTATTCATTCCACTTGTGAGTAGCCTTTACACACAAGTCTTGCCTTATTTCTTACCACTTCTCCATTCTCAACTAGTTTATCTCTAAATACCCACTTAGTTCCAATTATGTTCTTGTTTTCTGGTCTAAGAACTAATTCCCAAGTCTATTTTTTCTCTATCTACATAAGTTCTTCTTCCATTACCTTCATCCAATGTTTGCCTTTGCATGCTTCACTTGCTATTTTAGGTTCAACTTTAGAGAGTAAACACAAATTTACCTCAACTTTAGCAGCTCTGCATCTTGTCAATACTCCTTGTCTCTTATCTCCAATAATCTAATTTTTAGGGTGATTCTTTTGCACATACTTAGGGGATTTGGGAGTCTTCTCTGGAGCTTCTTCATCTTCATCCTGCACATCTTTATCATCAAATTTTTCTTCTACTTCTTTGCAATCATGTTCATCTAACACATATCCATCCACTACAATTGAATTCTGCAAGTTTTCATCAAATTTAACATTTGCACTTTCAATTATCTTTCTCAGTCTTTTTCTGTGACATCTATAAGCTTTACTTTCATTAGAATATCCAAGGAATATACATTCATTATACCCAGCTTAAAAATTTCCTAAGTTTTCTTCTCTAAATTTCATATAGCATTTGCTTCCAAACACTCTAAAGTACTTCACAGTAGGAATCCTTCCATACCATAGCTCATAGGGAGTCTTTGTGTTGCTAGCTTCAGCTTGAACTATGTTAAGTATGTAAACAACAATGTGTGTTGGTGTAAGTTTTTAGTTTCCTAGTGGATTAATTTAGTTTCCCTTAGTACTAGGTTTTTCCTACACTTAATTAAGCTAGATTAGTAATAATAAAGTAAGTTTATCACTAGGAGATAAGTGTGTGGTATCCCCTTTCTTAAAGGGTGGAACCACTTTCCACTTTTTGTGGCATCCTCCACTTTTGGTGGTCCATCTCCAATTTTGGTGGCATCCTCCACTTTTGGTGGACCATATCCACTTTTTGTGGTTGATTCCTATTGGTTGGATTTTCCACCTACCTCCTCTCCTAAGTTCTATATAAACTCACTTCCCAGCTTGTATTTGCATACTTTTGCAATAATCTTGCATCCATTTATGCATCTTTGCATTGTATATTTTCAGCTTGGAAGCTCTTAATGCAATTTATCACATTGAAATTGTATAATTTCTTGGAGTCCTAGTTTGCATTCTTATTTTTTTTGAGTTTATATAACTTTGATTTTCTCTTAAAAATTTTCTTGGGTAATTCAATCTATTTTAGATATATGACATGGTAACAAAGGTTCTTTTTTTTAGAAATCTAAGTTCATATATTCCTGATTGAAAGATTGAGTTTCTGGTAAAGATCTTGTAAATTCCCGTATGCTCGTCTCCTGCGTTCTTGAACAATCTGGAGAATCATAAAGGATTTACAAAGATTTAATAACCTCTTTATTTTGCATACGTGTTTTGTGAGATTCGGGTTATTGCAGAATTTTTGGTTATACTAGTAGCATTTTTTACTATTCTAATGTCTCCAAAAGGCTCGAGAAAGTCAATTTTGACTTTTCTTTCATCCAAATTGAAGATCATTTGACATAGTTACAGGTGAGGGTTTGAAGAAAACCATTTTTTATTGGATCCATTTAAATTTTTGCTTCAAAATTTTAGCTTCCACTCATTTGTATGAAAAGTGATTTCTAGGTTTTGTAGTTAGGGTCAAAATCTCATCTGGGTATTTTTTAGATTTTGCATATCTTGCACAAATCTAAAGAAAAATTTTGTCCAAAAAGTACCACGGATCATTTTTTTATTGGTTGAAGGTTAAAAAATATCATTTTTTCATCTTTTCTTTCTTGGATCAAAAAATGATTTCTAGGTTTTGTTTTAGCATCAAAATATTTATGGGTTTCTATTACTTTCCACAAACAAAGAGTAGATTTTTCATAAATCAAATCAGAATTTAAACTTTTTCTTGCTAGAAAAAATTGTTTCCTACAGGCTAAATTCAACCAATTTTTCAAAAATTCATCTTTTGCTTTGAGAATTGGATTTCAGCAAATAAGATATCGTTGGAAAGCTAGAGATGAAAAATTTACATCCACAATGTTATTGAGGAGATTTTTTACCATTTTGTACCAGATATTTTAGGTTGAAGTCATCTTATGCTAATTTCTTCAATAGGCCATAGCTTTCACTCTTGTACTCTGATTTTCCAAAACAAATATGCATTGGTAAGGTCTTGAAGAGAGCTACATAGCCATAAGGCTATCTTTTTTAAATTGTCTTAGGTTCATTTTGTATCAAAATTTGTAGTTTTGACTATTTTGAGCCTATCGAGCATTGTATCTTGGAAAAGGCTTTGTAAACACACTAAATTATAAAGTACCAACCTTATAATATTTGGCGGGGGTGATCTTTGATACTAGTGAAAAGGGTGGGAGTGTATTGATGTTCTCTTTTGGAATTCTTTTGTAATCATCCAAGAATTGTATCATGGATTTTTCTACGCATCCTTTTGTGATAGTTTTGGATAAGGCTAATTATCAGTCTTGGAAAAAAGGCATTTTAACCCATCTCAAATGACTAAAAATTTTACCTTACCTTTATGGACTCATGCTTGAACCAGACACACCATATAAGAAGAATGTTTGGGGTAATAGAATTGATCATGTAATAGGAATAATTGGTTGTCATGTTGATTATTACACTCTGTTGGCTATAGTGAGAATTGAGTGTCCATGCACAATTTGGACCAAGATTTGGGAGATGTTTGAAGACCCTCATATTTCTCCATTCCTAGATGATCCTGTTGTAGATTGCCTCATTCCACTTGATGATATAGATAATATACCCTATAACGATGTTACTTTAGAGGAGCTTAAGTATTATGCACGTCTTGAACGTTCAAATGACATAGAGACTTATCATCTTGCTTCTCATCCTCAAGTTCAGATTACATCAACATCACTTATTATAGATTCAAATTTCATAGATGCTTCATCGAGACCCTCCAATGATACATTGTAGCAGGATTAGTTATGTCTTTTGGATTCAATTCATTTAGACCAATTTCTACTAGACATCTATTTTTTGTTTGTAGAGTCCCCCATTTTGGATCTAGATGAAACTATATAGGACATATATGACTTCTCTTTGAGGACCACTCATTTTTCCTTACATATATAATTACTACTTTATAATCTAGAGTTGCATCTTTGAAAGCTTACAATGATTTATTACAGTAAGATATCTATAGTCTTCCTGATTTAGCTTGGGATGATCTCTTGACAAGTATTTGAAACTTGTTTATGGAGACACATATTGCAGATTTGAGAGACACTATTGAGTGTATTCATCTTCTTTTTGATGAAGATGAATCTTCTTCAATTTTTGTGAGGGAACACTTTGACCCTCTTTCTCATTCTCTACATTAGCATTCCTTATAGTTTGACATGAGCGTGGATAGGTCTTGAATCATCATATGGAGAAGACATCTTTAGAGGAGGTACTTGAGTCTTTAGATCTTGCTCTACATCAATCTCTAGGAGATCCTAATTTGTCATCTTCAACAGTGTGGCCTAGAATGCTTGATTTTACTATGGTAGCTTTTAGCATCAACATGGGGATACTTGAGCCGACCTTAGAGACTTCATTCATCTTTCACTTTCTTCCTACTTATTATTTTCAGGACTTGGGAGATACAACACATACACCTTTGGTTGTGTTTCTTCCTAAGGGGAGGAATGTTTTTTGATGATCATAGACCATTTTCTACATCCATTGTTGAGCATTGACCATTGGATCTCTTCAAGGGGGCTACTTAGTCCTTTTCTTCCCCTCTCTCTCTATTCTTGGGGGGGTGTTCTCTCTCTATTTATGGGGGGATTCGATATGTACATGGGTACCTAACATGGACTCATTTTTCGAGACCCAACATCTCTTACATCCTCCTAAGCTATGCTTAAGTGGGGTATTGGTGTAGGTTTTTAGTTTCCTAGTGGGTTAATTTATTTTCCCTTAGTCCTAGGTTTTTCCTACACTTAATTAAGCTTGCACTTAGGATAATAAAGTGATTTTATTACTAGGAGATAACAATGTGGTGTCCCCTTCCTTAAAGGGTGGAACCACTTTCTACTTTTGGTGGTCCATCTCCACTTTTTGTGGTTGATTCCTATTTTTTGGGATTTCCACCTACCTCCTCTCCTAAGTTCTATATAAACTCACTACCTAGCTTTTATTTGTATACTCTTACAATACTCTTGCATCCATTTATGCATCTTTGCATTGTATCTTTTCATCTTGGAAGCTCTTAATGAAATTTTGTCATATCAACATTGCATAATCTCCTAGAGTCTTGGTTTGCATTCTTATATTTTTCTAGTTTATGTAACTTTTATTTTCTCTTAAAAAGTTTTTTGGGTTATTCAATCTATTTTAGATTTCTAATAGTATGAATGGCTTCTCTCTAATAACTTCGAGTAGATTTTCCTCTTTCATCATAGTCCTTGTGACTTCTTGAATAGTCCAATTTTTCCTTTTAACAACTCCATTCTGCTAAGGAGGTCTAGGGGTAGATAAATTCCTCTTTATTCCATGAGCTTCACGAAGCATGTCAGACCTCAAATTTTTGATTTTTAGATCCATTTCATTCTCAACCAAAGCTTTAAAAGCCTTGAATTTATCTAATGCATTATAATTTTTCTCTAAGAAAAATAACCCATGTCATTCTAGAGTAATAATCAATCAAAAGCATAAAGTACTTGTCACCTTGTAGACTTCTCACCCTTATATGACTACAAAGATCTATATGTACTAATTCCAATAGTCTAGTAGTAGATTGTTCATTTCCCTTGATACTACTCCTTGCTTATTTTCCAAATTTCCAACTCTCATAAATAGCATTGATAGGCTTTGTGATTCTTGGTAGGTCTCTCACTATATGAATTGAACATCCTATGATGTCATAACCAACTATCCAAATTATCAAAATTCATGTGATGCATCCTTCAATGTCATAACCTACTATCATTGATCTGAGACAAATAAATTTCCATCAGAACCATGCCAATAAATGTTTCCATCTTTCCTTTTACCAACAACAATTATAGTTTTAAACCCTTTTTTGATCTCACATGTTTCAGCATTAAACACAAGATTATAACCTTTGCTACACATTTTTCCAACACTCAGAAGGTTATGCCATAAACCTTTATCATAGTAAACATTATAAATATTATTCTTTCCATCAAAACTAATTGAACTTATTCCACAAATCTTAGCTCATGAATCATCTCCAAATTTCACTGATCCTCCATCATACTTTTCAAGTTTAAGAAACTTACTTTTGTCTCCAATCATGTGATTGGAGCAACCACTTTTAGTAACCTAGTAATTCTTATCCTCTTTAACATGAAAATTAGATAGCAAAGTACCTTCAACATTATCCTTCATCTTCAGAACACTTTCCTTCACACATCTTTCAGGGTTAGCATAACCAGATTCCTCTTTTATAGCAAAAAAAAAGCATTCATAATCATCAAAAATCTCCATAATTAGACTCATCATAAAAAATACTAGCATCTTCTCTAACATAGTAAGATATTTTAGTCATCTTTCCTTTACTCTCCTTATTCATATTTTCTATAGCTCTTTTTGGACATCTTGAAGCATAATGACCTATATCACCACAACTAAAACATTTGAAAGGTATTTTACCTTTATACTTACTAGTTCCCTTCTTTATTCTTCCTTCAAAATTGGCTTCCACATCATCAAGATCTTCTCCATCTGAATATTCAACCTTCGCTAATTTTTTAGCCTTGAAAGTTGTCTCTAATTTTGTACCATTCTTCAAACCAAGTTTTCTCATTTCAAATGCAGTTAGTGTACCAATCAATTGATCTCTAGAATAGTTGTCAAAATCTGTAGTTTCCTGAATAGTAGATACCTTTTCACTGTAGCAATTTTAGGAAGGGATTTGATAACTCTATTTACTACTTTATTTTTTTTAACTACCAAACCAAGGCCTCTCATAGAACTTACCAGATCATCAATTCACTATATCTAGCTTTTAATTATTTTATCCTCAAACATACATATCATTTCAAACTATTCCATCCAGTTCTACAACTTTTCTTGTTTGACCTTTGGATCTCCTTCATAAACACTTTCTAGCTTATCCCAAACCTCTTTAGCAGTCTTCAAACTCATGAATTTTACAAATTCAGTATTTGAAAGACTATTCACAATAATAAATCTTCCCTTAGCATTGATTCCATGTTCCTTGATCTCTTCACTTGTACTTTAACCATTATGAGGTGGAGTATATGTAGTTTGATAAGCCTTTTCAATATAATATCCCTGAGATATCAAATATCCTTCCATCTTTGTCTTCTAGAATACATAATTCATGCCATAAAATCTAGGGAATTCCAAAACAAACTTGTTTTCCATCCCAGATCTACCTCAAGTGGTTAAGCTCTTTTCCAAGGAACCTTACTTTGATACTAATTATTGAATGAACAAGACAACTAAGATGGGGGTGAATCATTTGTAGCAAATTAGACCTACAAAACCCTCAACAATAATCATATCCACATGCATTCATCAAACCCTTATTCTATTAGTATGATTAAACATGAATTGTAGATAGTAGAAACTTAAATCACAAAAACATACATAAGTGAACACCAAATTTACATGGAAAAACCAATGAGGGAAAAACCACAACATGATGATTACCTCACAATATAAGTAATAGAAAAACTGGTACAAAAGTGGTCACTACCAAAATAGTTTTTCCATAAATGAAAAAGGTGGAGATTTTTACAGCTTGATAAGGTTGGTTTTCATTGATATCAAAATTTTTATTAAGATTGTATATACATTGGAGATATTTGATGTGTAAAGATATCAAATGGTTTAAGTCAGTATTGGTGTATGTAATCAATTGGTTTCTGAGTATGATGTGGAGGTGGTACACATGTTCTAATATGTTTTTAGTACATCTACACTGATATGTTTTTAATTTCGCGTACCACACTCAGAGAAAAGTTGTATAAGTTATGTATAAGGCATTCATAGTATATGTCCTAAGACAGAGACATGGTGTTTTGTTCTACATCCTTTTGCAAAGCAATATTTAGTCTTCCAATTCAAAAGATAGGCAAATAGAGAGGTGAAGGTGTTATATCCAATATGTCAAGTCATTAATCATTTTTCAATGAAAGTTTCAAGTCAAAGAGTTCTAATATGTGCTCTAGTAGTATAAAGTGGTGATAAAGGCTTGTTGGAATGCTTTGCATTCATCTAAATGTGATGTTTTGGCCATACAATTTTGAGGACATGTTTAGTGATGTCCAATTCCTTCTATATTGATGATTCAATTTTTTTGGTGCTCCTTAAGTTTAGTTATTCAATGATAGAGTGCTACAATTAGTTTTGGATGCCTATCCTTCATCAGGACATATATTTGCTTCCTTGTGCCAGTAGAAGATTGTATAGATCAATGGTATTTGTTTTTGTGGACACTCCACATATCTCATAGTGTCTAAGGATTGAAGTGCATGAAGATCATTCTTGTTTTCAGTACCACAAAAATATTTCAAGTCATTTTGAGAAGTTGCATTGTTGCAGAAGCCAACTACGATATGTTGGTGATGTGTGCCACTAATTCAAGATTTAGTAGAGTCCAAGAAGTATTTTTAGATGTTTTATGAGTCATGCCAAATCATATGGGAGAGATTAAAATAATTATTTATCATTCTTTTATACTACCAATGAAGATGT
Source organism: Sequoia sempervirens (assembly GCA_007258455.2). Classification (NCBI taxonomy): domain Eukaryota; kingdom Viridiplantae; phylum Streptophyta; class Pinopsida; order Cupressales; family Cupressaceae; genus Sequoia; species Sequoia sempervirens. The sequence continues at coordinate 403,055,717 of VDFB02000003.1, read as the reverse complement.
AGGCCGACATGCTAGAAGTTTCATGATTTCTTGTTTATGGACAACTAAATTTATGTTTTGCAAGCATGAGGATGATATATATAGAAGATCAAAGATGTGAAGAGAATAATTGGTGTGTGTGAAGATGTATGAGTGCATGAGTAGAGTGTGACAAGATAGATGCTACAAACCTAATACACAAATTTGATGACTATCAATGGTTGAAGCCCTAAATCAGTCATATTTAAGTTGTTCTTTCAATTAGGGAGTAGTAGCTTCCTTGGGATTTAGTTGCTAAAAAACATTAGGGAGCAGTTTCTTCCTTGGATTGTATCCTAAAATCAAATAGTAAACTATTATTTAGTTGTGAGGTTGGAATAGGATAATAGCTCCTAGTAGTATTTCTCACCATGGTTTTCCCCTGTGGGGTTTTCCATGTAAATATGGTTTTATCTATGTTCTTGTGTGGTTTCTTGTCTTCTCTCTTGTTTTTATTAAGTGGATGAATGTTTAATGGGTATAAATTAACTTTAGAAGTAGTTATTTTGGATTGAATTTTAAAGCATACTTATCCACCCCCCCTTTAATATTCTAGTGTTCAGTAATATACAAGAGTCACCTTGATGTGGGAAGGAAAATCCTCTCATGGCTTTGATTCCATGTTGGAGAGTACCAAAACTAGAGAGCTAAAATTTGATAACCTCTCGTAAGTGAAATGATGAACATAATAGTATTTATATCAAAATAGTATGAAGAGTGTGTAAATACAATGATCAATCCTTGCATATATAGGAACAAATGAGGAGGTGAGAAGGTAGGAGTGAAACTCTAACTACCCCTCCATGGGTAGGACACTTGCAAGCTCACTTGACAAGTCGGTGAGAAAGTGGCAAGTGTAGATGCAATAGGTGTCTCAAGGCATGACGACACATGTTGTAACCATGTGAAGTGAGATAAAAGAAATATAAACCTAACTAAACTTAAGCTAGGTGTGAATAGGTGAATCCTAGAAGGTGATTAGATAACTAGGTAGGATAATGACTCTATTTATAATAAATAAAAAAAATCTAGGAAAATATTAGAAGAGTATAACATAAATAAATGATCTTTACAATTACAATATTGAGAGACACACTTAAAAATTATAAATAATATATCATTAGATATGATATTTTGTGAAGAAACCTCTTTTAGGATAAAAATGCCACACTTGCAAAATAGAATCACTTATATTATTAAATAATAAACATGGTTACAATATCATCAACATTATTTCTCTTGTAAGAGTATCACCAACATATAATTTTGAAGACATTTAAGTAGCATAATGCTACCTATAAATTAACCATGCAAAGAGCCATAGATAAGAAAATTTCATGATAATAGTTTAGGAAAACTATTTGCAAAATCATAAAATGTAAGGCACTTATAAATCATTTTTTTCCTTAGTCTTTTTGAGTTTTCGACCCTTACTTTGTTTTGGCTTCGGACTAATCCACACTCAAATAAACAAAGTTGTTCCCAAAAAGCATGCAATGTGCCATGTGGTGGTTGCATGACTTTTTGCATATTGTTTTTCTTTCTGGCGGGGGTTAGGACACATGTTAGCTAGGTGGAGTTTCTCTCCAAAGTCATTCTCACAATGCTAGAAGTCCCCACCTATTCAATGTGTCATCTTTTGCTTTGAGGAGTTTGTTTATTTTTGCGAAGTGATCCCTCGGTTGGAGCCTATTGGAATGTGGCATGTATTTTTCTTTCAAAGTGGAGCCTTTGAGTCGGCATTGTCAACATTGATATTGACTAATCATATTTTTGCCAGGATGCATTTTTACAATCTGATCATTCTCTGACAACTATCTTCGCTAAATATCTGAAGAGCCATGAATGTTGCAATTGGGACTTAATGAGCAAAGATTGTTGTGATCTAGTCAATATCTAGGATCGAATCTTGAGCTATCAGGCTAGGGCATCTGGCAGTTTCTACTTCTAGAATATTCTATGGTGGTGCTTTCTTTTGTTGGCTATAAATAGACGGTGGAAACCTATTTTAAGAGTTAGAAAAATTTTCTTCAAGAATTTTTTTTCTTTTAAAGATAGATCCAATTGGGAGTTTTTCTTTTCGAAAGTAGAAAGTGTTACAAAATGTGTTACAAAATATTGTTATTTCTCTAGCATGTTATATTTTTAAAGTTTAAATTATCATTTGATTGGCATATGACCTCTTCTTTTTTTCTACTCACTTATTTGAAGTCTAAAATATTTATAAGAGATCTCTGAAATTGTGCATGATATAGCCTTTGTCAGGTTTCTTGTTTATCTTTCTTTCATGATTAAAGCATTGTGTTAAGTCTAGTTTGATAGTATAGGTTGTTAGTTTTCATGTCATTAAGTTTCTATGTTGAATGTTATCTTTTGGAAATTGGACTATGTCTTTTAGAATTTTCCATTCTTTGTAAAAGTTATCCTTCATACTATGTTGTAAAGAGAAGAGTTTTATGTGCATTTTTGTATTTCTATTAATTGGTAGAGTATTCTTATATTTGATGGACCTAAATGGATGCTTCCCATTGGAATATCTAAATAACTACACACTATGCTTTCACTAAGCCTTTGTTGCTTGTTCTCTTCTCAACAATGAACCTGGTTTGTGGCATTTTTTACCATCATATCAATTATAAGAAACAATTTGATGTTGGAAATGTTGTAAAAGCTTTGGTGCATTGCCCCTTTTAATGTTTTATTCACACTTATTTCTACCTCTTTCCCCAAAACATAGAGAAAATTCGACTATTTATAAAAATCTCGAAGGTATTTAGTGAGGCACAAATTAGTCACCCACTCACTAAATTTTCCATAAGACTGTTGGAGAAGCACAAGCTTTGATGATCAATAGTTCTTTTTCTAGTATGCCCAATGGGACCCAAAAAATTTTGAACATTTGATTAGAAGTCATAAATATTTTTAGATTGGACTAAGAAAAGAGCTAGAAATTTCATGCCCAGAATCCAAACGAGGGTGTCTTCAAGAGGCCATTTCCATTTCTCCCAGTTACCTACTTCAACATTAAGGAGAAGGAGACTTACAGGTTTTGTATCACTTATAAGAAGCAATCGAGTAAGAAGCATCAACCCACCATCCAGATCCGTATCTACCCCCCAGGTGGTCAAACTTTCCAAATCAAAATACCTATCTACCTCATCCATAGGAATCTATTCTTGATGGCTCATCTCGGTGCTACCCCCCATAAATTTCATGACCTGGGATAGCGGTAGTCTACTACACCACCTACTCCCTTGGATGTATGGTTTTCCATACCTACTAATGCTCTTAAATCCATCACAATTTTTTCTAGGGAGGACTTCAAGACTCCCTCCAAACATCTCCAAGATATAGTGGAGGTATGAAATGTGTGTAGCATCATGGAGGAGAATGTTGCTCTAAGATTATTAGTTGTGTCTTTCAAAGGACAAACCCAAGACTAGTATAGGTCTTTGGCATTCAACTCGATCCACTCATGGGACCAGCTTGGAGAGAAGTTTTTCAAGGGTTTCTTAGAGAAGAGAGACCACTCCTCTTTGTTGCAACAACTAATCACTATCAAAAGAGCCCCGCAAGAGGTGATGAGTGATTTCAACACCATATTTTACAAGACCTAGCAAAGAATACCAGTGACTGCCAAGCCTCTAGTTGCTATGGAATTCATGTTCTACCTTAAATCTCTTAATTCCAACATCATAGTCATGGTGCAATCCATGGGAGGATATTTTTTCCCAATGCATACGATTTGGCCATACTAGAAGAGAATAGTCTAATCGACACTGAGAAGCTCCCATTGTGTCCTCTAATTCCTATGTCCACAGAAATCTCTGGTTACCCACAGGAAGAAGTAGCTCCAAACAACTTCACTTCACAAGAAACTGTAATGGTTACACCATCATCCATGTACGTATACCCTAATGTGTAACCAAGCATGTTAGGCTCTTCTTCATTAGTGGTTGATGTCAATGACATGAAAAATCTCATGTGATCTTTCACAAATGAGCTATTCCTCATATGATGACAGCAAGCAGGACCTCTTAAGTGTACCTCAAAGACCTATCAAGGAGGAAATCCATCCTACCAATAGAATGTGTATCAAGGATCCTTGAAGGCACAAAGTCAACAATCAACGTCAACAAACTAGATAGTTCCAGTTACTATGTTGCTACAAATGTTAAGGTCAAGAACAACCCAAGTAAATAATTAATCATGGGCCATAACAACCTAGGAAACGATGAGAACGTATGGTTTTTCTCGTGTAGTGATGACCATATGCCCTGAAATTGTCCAAGGGGAAACCTCCATCAAAAGATAGAGGAGCAGAGAAGCCAAGGAATTTTCTCAAGTACAGAAGAATATCAATCTCTGAAAATGGAGAATTCTCACTTTAGGGCACAAACACAAGGAATATCTTTAGAGCAGAAGCTGGACATCACACTAGTCTAAGCACTTTTCTCTTGGATAGAAGAAGAAGATGTGGTATTCATGAATAATGCTCCAATGACTAGTGCTCCACAAGTACAAGTGGACTATAACACAAGATCCAAAAGAAGGTTCACTGGAGAGTATGTGCCATAAGTTCCACAACATTCCCAATCACAACCACAAGAAAAGAAAAATGCACATGCCTGACCCATCCAACAGTCGCAAGCTCCACTGTTTCCATCAAAGGAGATAGAAAAAGCACCAAGTGCACCTGCATGGGATTGACCTATTTTAAAGATGAAAGGGAGATACCAATGTTCAAACCCAAAGTTCCTCTAGTCAGAACACTCAACATAGTTGAGAAGTTGAAGAAGGCACCCACTAATGTATCCTTCTGGGATGTGATATTGATTCCAGAGAAAAAGGCATTTCTCTAAAAGGAATTTAAAGAGGGAGAAAAAATATTGTGGATGGATGAAATTCCATTGTACGATCAAGTTAAAGATAAAGAGCCTATTTGATCCTCAATCTTTGAAAGTCATGACATATGTAAATGTAGCAGACAACCCAAAAGAGAAAGAGGTAAGCAAACCAAAACCCACACCTTTCTTTTTAATGCTCATTATCGAGGATAAAATCCTACACAATAACTTGATCGATTCAACAAATAGTATGATAGCCATTCCCAAATAGGTGACAGATGCTTTGAAACTCAAGTATGAGCCTCTTGAGAAAGGGATCATGCAACTATATGGGAAGAATATTTTGACCATTGGTTGTATCAAAGATATATCTTTGACCCTCTTCTTGTGCCCAAGCCAAATGATCACACAAGAGGTGGTTGTGATAGGCATTCCAATGTTTGGGATGTGCCTTTCAAGAGACTTCACAACAAAGCTTGGTGAATACTTAGCACTCAATTGGTCCCACCTAATATTGTGAACTAAGCATGTGGCAAAGATGAAAATCCTATTTGAATCCTTGGATTCGGAACATAGAGTAGACAATGTGGCTCTATGCTTCGAAGCAGCAGACACCTCTTTCTCAAAAGGAGAAACATATTATGTTGAAATGTGAGAGGATGAGGAAGACACGAGTGAGAGGACCCCTAAAGAAGAGGTCATCCTCAATCAATTCATTGACTTCGAACCGTTTGGGAACTTCCATGCCACCATATTGGGAACTTATGTGATCTTTGATGATGAACAAGTTTTCTCAAAACTGATAGAAGAATAGGGAGAGCCTAGTGGTTCAGGAAATAATGCTTTATGGACGTTGTATTTTGATGGTGCCAAATGCAAGTCTAGCTCTGGTGTAGGCATTCAACTACTATCCTTGATTGGATCAAAAATCTTTAAAGCTTTCTATTTCCAGTTCCCATACTAGAATAATGATGTTGAATATGAAGCTTTGGTCCATGGTTTGTGTCTTGCTGAATGGATGGATGCAAGAAGAGTGCAAGAATTTGGAGATTTAGAGTTGGTTGTAAGCCAAATCCGTAGGTAGGAAGCCACCAAAAATGTAGGAATGAAGTTATATAGACACAATATATGTGATCTGATTGAAAGCTTTGAAGCTTTTAATATACAGGTCATTCCCTGATCTCAAAATAGTGTCGTCGATAAGATGACTTCGATTGGTTTGTCATTGAACCAATTCTTGAATTAATAGCAAATCATAATACAGTACAAGTCATTTTCCAACCATTGATCCCAAACAATAACTAGAATTGTCAGGTCTTTAAGGATGATCTTCAAATTCCCTCCTTTTTACAAAACCAAGGAAAATCATCCGACCATTCATAAATAAAAGTGGGAAATCCTTCAGAGGGACAAGTGATCCAGTGAAAATGTAACAAGCTCCCCCGAGGTTTGATTTCATTGGAGAATATTTTCAATTGTGAGGATGCTAGAAATAGTAAACAAAGATTCACTACTAATGAGAAAGACTATGAAGAGCTCGATGTCAAAAATGACAAAAAATTGAAAGTCGAAAAGGATGTTTCACAAAAGGACAAATAAATACTCAAGGGGTTGTGTTCTAAATATGACAAGGTCATAGCTTGGACCTATGATGATCTTAAGGGATACAATCCAAGAATAATTCAACATACTATTGACTTGGCCGAAGGATCAAAACCCATCCAACAAAAGCAAAGGTTGGTCAATCCAAAAGTCGAAGCATTGATGTATCAAATCTTGTACTAGTACAAAAGAAGAAGCAACATTCAGCTCTGTGTAGATTTTAGGGATTTGAACAAATCTTTGCTAAAAGATCACTATCCCTTACCTTCAATGGAGTAGATCTTGCAAACCATGGCTAGATCAGAGATGTTCTCATGGCTTGACGATTTTTTGGGTTATAAATTGATCTTTGTTTTTTAAATTGAAGGATGACCACTTTGATCATCTAGAGGAGGTCTTCTAGAGATGCCAACAGTTTGGTATTTCCTTAAATCCCAAGAAGTGCATCTTCAGAGTACCCCAAGGAAAATTGCTCATCTTTGTACTATCAAAGGAGGGAATAGCAATAGCCCTCGAAAGGGTGAAATCTAAAATGGAGCTACCTTTTCCAGTCAACTAGAAGGGGTTGCAGTCTTTCTTAGGGAAGATTAATTTTGTCAGTCAATTCCTTTCAGACTTCACGGGAATCGCATGGCCTATTACACTAATGTTATAAAATAATCTGGTCTTCAAATGGACTCCTAAAGGCAGGATGACTTTCAAGCAGATAAAGGCAGCCATCTCTGTGGCCTCAGTGTTAACTAATCTAAACTTTTCCAAATATTTCCTACTTTACGTCTATAGCAGCCCATATAGCATAGCTTCAATACTCACTCAGAAGGAAGAAGACAATTTTGGAGAGCATTTGATTACATTTTACTCAAGGACCGTTAGAGTATATGAAGCTAGGTACAATTTTGTAGAAAAATAGGACATTTCTATTATTAAAAGCCTTAATAAATTTTGGCACCTAGTATCGACCAATAGATTCACTATTCTCGTCACTCATCCTAGTTTGCAGGAGTATATCACTAAAGGTGAAATAACCGAGAAGAGAGCCAAATGGATCACCAAGATCCTAGAGTACGATGTCAACATTAGACTAACCAAGTTGGTTTCGGAAAGAGGTCTTTCTGAATACCTTGTGCAAGAACTAAGCTCCTTGGTGTTAGAAGAAACTGATCAGGCCTTCACAAACTAGTTTGAGTCTAACAAATCATGGGTGATGGACCAGACATGATATATGCAAGAAGGGAATTATATGACTAGCATTCATAACACAAAAGGGACTACTATCAACTATAGGGCACCAAGTATGTATTAATTGAAGAATTTTTTTTCAAAAGGAATTATGATGGTATCCTACTCTGATGTTTAGATAAACCCCAAGTGGAAATATTTTTGAACAAATTCCATAGAAGTCCCGAAGGCAGACATTTCTTTGCCAAAACAACAACCCTAAAAATAATGTGGGCAAGATACTGCCGGCGCTCCAAGTTTTCCAAAGCACACCATCTAGTGTGAAAATGTACTAAGTGTCATTATTTTGTCAGCAAGAGGAAGAATTATGCTATATCTCTCAGTCCAACTATCACTAAGGAGCCTTTCATCCAATGGGATCTAGATTTTGTTGGAATGATAAACCCTATTTCCAATGCTAGCCACAAGTAGATACCTACAGTAATTGACTACTTCACAAGATGGATAGAGGTCATTGCCCTAAAAAATGCTATAGAAAGCGAGATTGTAAGTTTCCTTGAAGAGCTGGTAGCAAGATTTGGTTTGCCAAAAACCATCATATCTGATAATGCACAAGCTTTTGTGGGTTTTGAAATGTTTGAATTTTCTCTCAAATAAGGGCTCTACCTCAAGACCGCATCAAATTATTACCCACAAGGAAATGGATTAGCAGAGTCAACCAACAAGAACCTGATTAGGCTAATCAAGTGCATTGGGTTAGAATGACAAAGGGAATGGCATAAGCATTTACGGGCTACTCTATGGGCCAATAGGATCATGCTGAAACAAATCTTAAAGACTGCCCCATATTAATTAGTATATGGAAATAGGTAGCACTACCTGTTTCTATAGAAATCTCAGCGTTACAACTAATAAAGGCTTTAGAAGTTGAAGAAAGAAGTAGAATGGAAGTCAGGCTAGTGAAACTCCTAAATCTTGAGGAAACAAGGGAAAAGGCATATGAAGCCATGATTAAGCACCAGGAAGTAGTCAAATGATGGTTTGAGAAGAAGGCCTCTAGCCCAAAGTTCTTGGAGGGAAGCGTAGTATTAAAATATGATGAGTGTAGTGCAAAACTAGGTCAACATACAAAATTTGAAGCACTATGAAAGGGTCCCTTCCACATTCACACATGCAAAGAAAAGAATGCATACGAGATAGAAGATATGGATGGTAACATTCGAGACGTACTCGTTAATAGTATTCATCTAAAACTATTCCATTGAGGTATGTAGGTTCTAAAACATTTCACAGTTATGTACCATATGTAAATATTTTTGTAAGAACATTTTTTTTTGCTAACAAGTCATGAGAATAACATGGAGGAAGTAGAGACATATTGTATTATATTATATTCATCAATAATTTTACAATGTTATGCAAGCCTGAGGCTCAGCTTAAAGCATGAAGCTCTCTCGAGGAAACCCAAAAGAGTTGCAAAGAAATAAGGGGAAAAAAGGAGGCAATGTGCGAAAAACAATAAATCTAAAGCCTCCAACCATTGTTAAGTGGTCGAAACAACTCTTCATTAGGTTCTTCTTCTTCTTATTTTTCTTCTTCTTTTTCTTCTTCTTTATTAGGATGAAAAGGGGCTAAACCCAATGCATATGTGGGTTGAACACAGCACAGACCTCAGTCCTCATTGTCATGGCTATATACCATAAACTCAAAGTGTTTCTTCCATTTGAACCCAAGAAATTTTCTCCATGCCATACTCTTGAAGCAGGAAGGTGGATGTAGGCTAAGATGATGAATTATGCCTCTCAAGGTCCCTGGTATGGAAGTCAATAAGGAGAGGCAACCAAACCATGTCTTCCCCATAATCAACATCCCTATGAAGGTCCATGGCACTCAGAATGCCAACACTAGGGATGGCCACTTGCACAATCTCGCTGAGCCCATCCAACATTGTAGATTCAAACATCTAGTGGCACAATTCAATTATCTGGGGCTTGGAGATGTTCAGGTCAAGCAAGGAGGGGATGAAGCAAGAAACAACATTGGAGTTGCATCTCAGCTGGTTCTCATCCTCAATGTAGTCCTAACCGACTACCCACTTGGACGCAACAACACAAAGGCGGTCACTCTTTACCATGAACTTAATTCTATCATTGGTAATCTCACCCACAAAGGAATATTATTGCCTCCATGGTAGAAGTTGAATGGGAGCACCCAGACTAGCCAACTTAATGACAAAGCAACAAAGGTTAGTAGAATGGGATGCAACAAGGAAGGATTGATAAACTAGAAGAGTTAAAATGAGTGAATATTTCACTAAGGTGGAAAAGATATTTATAGAAAGGTAGCACCGACAAGCTCAATGGATGAAAAACCTGTCTCTTTTCGGGCAGCAACAGAAAAATTATTAAAGTAACCAGAGCATAGCAGGTAAATCATATGGAAAATATGACACCATGCCTCAAGAAATAAATTTGGGTGTTGAGAGTAAATTCCCTCATGTACCAATGGCCTCCATGTGTCCATTACCATCATCAGCATTGATTTTCTTATTTATGGAAAATATGTTGATTAATATGCTAAGCTCTGACAAATTGAATATGTAAGTCTTGTCAAAAGTACCTTGTATAGCTTGAGAATGTTTCCCATAATGATAAGCATGCTTTCCAATAACACAAGCTTGTTTGTGAAAAGGGAAGCAAGGAGAATGTACTAATTGCATTCTTGTGGTGAATTTGGCATTCCTTAGGGATACAGATCCCTAGTCCACACACATCACCTCAATGGCATCATTTAGTAAGACATTGATAACAATAGTTCTTTACTGCATGTATGTAAGGGAATTGAATGCACCCAAAAGTGAAATTTTGCAAAAAGAAGCAAGTAACCATTTCTTTAAAGAAGCTCTCTACATTTTTTTTTGCTCAAAAATGGCGGAAGCATCAACTTCTAGGAGACAGGCTAGGTTTTCCCCTAGAAAACTAGGTTGCATCAACATTTTCAAGAAAGAGTCATTTATTAATGCCCCAATGGTGGAAGAATGACATTTTTCCCATAGAAAATTGGTACAAGTTTCAGGTGACCTAGTTAAGAAAGAGTTTGCGTGGGATTTCATAGACAACATTTTTGTCCCAAGGATGGTAAACCATAAAAGCCTTAGGGAAGGGGTGTTGCAAAAAATGATCAAGTTTGGGGAATCCAAAGGTTTTGCACTACAACTTTGGAATTGTGTTATGCCATTATTCATGTTTCCCACTGTACACCCATGTCCAAAACTAGTGGATGCATGTGCAAGGAGTTTTGACAAGGAAACGCGAGTTATAATCAATGGCAAGATAAGGGTTATGGTTAGTGCAACAACCATCTTGGATATGTTATGTATCCCTACTAACTCAGGTGTCATGAGCTTCGAAAAGGAAGTTATGGAAGAGTTTTGGGAAATTAGAAATAAAAAACTACAATTTTATGAGGAAGAAATGAAAGATAAGCCAAAGGGAGGTCAACTCCTCTTTCCTCTACAGTGCAAAAAAATCAAAAATGATCTACAGACCACGTTTTCTCAATTTTGACCTCTATCTATAGCTATGATGATGATGAAAAGGTTTATCCTTTTCAGATGGGCTTGGATTTTATGCTTAGGAAGGAAAAGAGCCAAAAGAATTTTAATTTTTTCTGAGATAATAGCTAAGAAAATTATGGAACAATTGGAAAATTATAGTACCAAGTGTAGGTTTTGGTATTCTTATTTCTTAGTACATTGAATTTTGCACCAAAATTCTAAATTTCTTGAAGGATACTTGTCGCTATTTAGGTATGATGTAAGAGGGTCCTACCAGTCGATTCGGTTTGGACCTATGTGCTTTCAAATACATGGGATTATTATTGGTTTGTAGATTATTTCATGGGGCCAGTAATTCTAAATGTGTTTCCATGCCCTCCAAGTCATTTTTCTTTTGAGGTTTTACAATGGTTAAGAAGCCCATAGACCCCAATAGATTATTTTCTAAGAGATGAGTTCACTTTCATTAGAGCCCATGGTTTTGTGGAGGAGCCTTTCAAACTCCCTAGATTCATAACAGATAGGGATTTTTCCTTGGAGGCATGTAACCAATTAACCCTTGTTGATAACATCTATGGTGCCAGAAGGCACAAGACAACACTTTTCTTGACTCCCCTCACTATTTCCAACAACCAGATAACACTATCAAAATAGAAGGCTCAGTGGATACTTAACAAAAAATTGGCAGATTTGGGCTTGGTTCTCATTTGTGACAAATGGAGCTACAACTCGATAAAGCATATCCTGACTTTAAAGCATGATTAGTGGGAATATTTTGAATCAAGAAGGAACACCACTAAAAAGAGGTCAGAATCCTATGTTGATTTAGCCTTCATACCGCTCAACAAACCACCATGGCTCGACTTTTATTTCAAAATGGAAGAATACCAGAGGAGCCTCCGGGTATGTGCAAGATCATGATGGGCCAAAAAGTGGCGATATAAAAAAGTAGCATTTTTCATTCACCAAAAAATGTGAAAATCCTGAGTTGACTTTTTTTTGGGTTGGGTGTCAGTACATTGCTCTATAGCAATTCCCAAGCCAAAGTAATACAAATCAGATATCTAATTTGTGTTGGGTAATATATACCCAAAAAGTGGTCGTGGCAGTCATTTTAAACCTACAGCCATAATGTATTAGATAGAGATGATGAGGGTGTATCTCATATCGGATTTTAGCTGATACCCAATTTCTAAGGTAAGTTTTTGGCTTCTTTTTTGTTTTAATTGATTTTTTTATTAGTTTTATATAATTTTAACTAGTTTTCTATGGATTTTTATTTTTTACTTATTATTTATTTATTTAATTTTGAAAAAGGTGCAATGCACCCATATTATTAGGGGTAAACACTTTTGACCGGAGCTATGAACTGGGTACAAGAAACCACAAGAAACAACCAAACCCATGAGTGCATTCGCCTAGTGAAGGCATAAGGCCTATGAGCAATTTGGCCCAATGAGGGTTTGAACCCTGGTGGTCATCACCACAACCAAGTGACTTGACCACCGAACCATGCCCTTATCGGATTTTATGAAATTTTCTTAAAAACTAGGGTTTTTTGGGTAAGTGCATGGATCTGTGACACAATTTTGGCTCTTGAGATGCCACTTTTTTATGAGATTAGAAAAATCCAATTTGCACGAGAAAATGAAGATAGTTATGCTCAAAATTTCAAGATGCAACAACAACAAAAGTTGAAGTGCTCTGAGTCTAGTTTCTAAGCTAATATTTTTTAAAAAAATTAATAAAGATTAAGGGTCTCAAAAAGAGGGGGGCGCAAATAGGTCCTTTTTTATCAAAAAAATAGCATAGCGCCTAAGGGCTCCCCCCTTTTTGATTAACTTTTTTTTAGAATTTCAAAATCCCCAATGGTGAGAAATTAGTTAACACCATGTAGTTTATCCTCGTTCTTTCGGATAATTTTTTTAATGAATATATAATATTTTATGAATTTTCAAAGTGGACACATCCTAAAAAGCTAAAAATTGAGCGTGCTCCCCTCTAAATTTTTTCAAAACTAATCAAAAATTGATTTTTTTTCATCATGTTTAGAATGGAGTCTAGTTTCAAATAATGTAATTAGTTTCACATTTCGATGAATGAGTAAAAAATTATCCTAAAACTAGCACATGTTGGTTTTTGGCTAAAAATGAAGGAACAATAGAAGCCATGGATCAAAACCTTAACTAAATCAAAATGTAAAAAGAATTATATATTTAGATAGCTAAGAGAGAGGTTAACTCTATCATGATTTTTTTTATAAACTTGCATTGAAAGATGTGCAATTGAGATAGGGAGCACAGATGAAAATATGAGTAAATTTAGAAAATCTTGTCAATTAACACGTCTAAAGTAGGTCATTTGGCGAGTGCCAAATTTGGTGCTCGCCAAATGACCTGCTTTGAACAAAACCTGAATTTCCCCTCTTTGGTCGACAACTTTGATAATGCTTATATTGCACAATTTATGATCATAGATGGATAGTTGAGGTTTTACCTTTCATACACTTTCTAACTCATTACCCTAACTGGATAACTCTTTATCCCTCTAAAGTCTCACTCTCTCTCAGGTCTCACTCCCTCACACGCAACCTAGACTATTCTCTCTCAATCCAATCCCCTCTCTCAGGTCTCTTTCCCTCCCACCTAGGTACCTAAATAAATCTATCTCACTCCAACCCCCTTTCTCACTCACCCTCTCTCTCTCCCCATTTGGTCTTTTTGTCTCTCACTCCATCCCCCTCTCTTAGGTCATTATCTTTCTCTCTTTTTCTCTCTCTCTCAAGTCTCTCCCTCCTACCCCCTCTCCCTCTATCAGGTCTCTCTTTTTCTCTCTCACTCACTCCCTCAACCCTCTCCCAAACCCTCTCTCTCTCCTCTCTTAGGTATCTCCCTCCCACCCCCTCCCACTCTCTCTCTCTCCCTCTCTTTCAAGTATCTCCCCTCACCCCCTCTCTCTCTATATCTCTCTCACTCCCTCCATCTCTCTCCCATGCCTCTATCCCTCCTACTCCCTCTCCCTCCCATCCCCTCTCCCTCTCTCAAGTCTCTCTCTCTCTCTCACTTCGTGTATCTCTCCCATCCCTCTATCTCCCACTCCCTCTCTCTCTCCCACCCCCTCTCTCCCACTTTGTCTCCCTCTCCTCTCTCATGTGTCTCCCTCCCACCCTCTCTCCCTCTCCCTCTCTCTATATGTCTCTCCCTCCCTCTCTCTGTCTTTGTCTCTAGGGATTACGGTTTATGGTTTAAGGGTAGAGGGTGTAGGGTTGAGAGAGAGAGGTGGGTGTTTGAGGGTAGAGGGTAGATGGTTAAGGGTAGAGAGTAGATGGTTTAGGGGTTTAGGGTTTAGGGTTTAGGGTTTAAGGGTTTAGGGTTCAGGGTTTACAATTTAAGGGTAGAGAGTAGAGGGTTTATGGGTTTAGGGTTTAGGGTTTAAGGGTTTAAGGGTAGAGGGTTGAGGGTAGAGGGTTTAGGGTTTAAGGGTTAAGCGTAGAGGGTTTAGGGTTTAGGGATTACAAATTATGGTTTAAGGTTAGAGGGTGCAGGATCGAGGGTTGAGGGTTTAAGGGTTTAAGGGTTGAGGGTAGAGGGTAGAGGGTAGAGGGTAGATGGTTTAGTGTTTAGGGTTTAGATTTTAAGGGTTTAAGGGTTTAGGGTTCAAGGTTTATTGTTTAAGGTAGATGGTAGAGGGTTAAGGGTAGAGGGTAGAGAGTTTAGGGGTTTAGGGTTTAGGGTTTAAGGGTAGAGGGTTGAGAGTTTATGGTTTAAGGGTAGAGGGTATAGGGTAGAGGTTTTATGGTTTAGGGTTTAGGGATTAAGGGTTAAGGGAAGAGGGTTTAGGGTTTAGGGATTACAATTTATAGTTTAAGGGTACAGGGTGTATGGTTGAGAGAGAGGGGGGGTTTAGGGGTTTAGGGTTTAGGGTTTAAGGGTTTAAGGGTTTAGGGTTTAGGGTTTACAGTTTAAGGGTAGATGGTAGAGGGTTAAGGGTAGAGGGTAGAGGGTTTAGGGGTTTAGGGTTTAGGGTTTTAGGGTTTAATGGTAGAGGATTGAGGGTATAGGGTATAGGGTTTAAGGGTTGAGGATAGAGGGTAGAGGGTTTAGGTGTTTAGGGGTTTAGGGTTTAGGGTTTAAGGGTGCAAGGCTAGAGGGTTGAGGGTTGAGGGTTTAGGGTTTAAGGGTTGAGGGTTGAGGGTAGAGGGTAGAGGGTATATGGTAGAGGGTTTAGAGGTTTAGGGTTTAGGTTTTAAGTGTTTAAGGGTAGAGGGTTAAGGGTAGAGGGTAGAGGGTAGAGGGTAGAGGGTTTAGAGTTTAGGGTTTAGGGTTTAAGGGCTTAAGGGTTTAGGGTTCATGGTTTATGGTTTAAGGGTAGAGGGTTGAGGGTAGAGGTTTTATGGTTAAGGGTTGACGGTTGAGTTTTAGGTTTTATGTTTTAGGGATTAAGGGTTAAGGGTAGAGGGTTTAGGGCTTAGGGATTACAGTTTAGGGTTTAAGGGTAGAAGGTGTAGGGTTGAGGGTTGAGGGTTTTAGGGTTTAAGGGTTGAGGTTTGAGGGTAGAGGATAGAGGGTTTAGGATTTAGGGTTTAGGGTTTAGGGTTTAGGGTTTAATTTTTTAGGGTACAAGGTTTATAGTTTAAGGGTAGAGGGTTGAGGGTAGAGGGTTGAGGGTTGATGGTTGAGGGTAGAGGGTAGAGGGTTAAGGGTATAGGGTATAGGGTTTAGGGGTTTAGGGTTTAGGGTTTAGGGTTTAAGGGTTTAGGGTTTATGGTTTAAGCATTGAGGGTTTAGGGTAGTGGGTTTATGGTTGAGGGTAGAGGGTAGAAGGTAGAGGATGTAGGGTTGAGAGAGAGAGGGGGGTTGAGGGTTTAAGAGTTTTAGGGTTTAGGGTTTATAGTTTAAGGGTAGATGGTGTAGGGTTGAGAGAGAGAGGGGGGTTCACGGTTTAGAGAGAGATAGAGAAAGTGAGAGGGTTAAGGGTTTTAGGGTTGAGGATAGAGGGTAGAGGGTAGAGGGTTGAGGGTAGAGGGTAGAGGGTTGAGAGTAGAGGGTGTAGGGTTGAGAGAGAGGGAAGGGTTGAGTGTTTAAGGTTTTTAGGGTTTAAGGGTTGAGGGTTGAGGGTTGAGAGTAGAGGGTGGAAGGTAGAGAGAGAGGTTGAGGGTTTTAGGGTTTTAGGGTTGATGGTAAATGGTTAAGGGTAGAGGGTAGATGGTTTAAGGGTTGAGGGTATAGGGTTGAGGGTTGAGGGTAGATGGTATAGGGTAGAGGGTTCAGTAGATGGTTTAGGGTTGAGAAAGAGGGAGTTGAGGGGTAGAGGAGTAAGGTTTAGGGTTTAGGGTTTAGGGTTTAAGGGATTAGGGATCAGTTTTTATGGTTTAAGGGTAGAGCGTAGAGGGTTGAGGGTTGAGGGTAGAGGGTTGAGGGTAGAGAGGTAGAGGGTGTAGGGTTGAGAGAGAGAGAGGATGTAGGGTTTGAGGGTTTGATTATTGAGGGTAGAGGGTTGAAAATAGAGGGTGTAGGGTTGAGAGAGAGAGGGGGGTTGATGTTTTAAGGGTTGTAGGGTTTAAGTGTTGAGGGTTTATTGTTGAGGGTGGAAGGTTGAGGGTTGAGGGTAGAAAGGTAGAGTGTGTAGGGTTGAGAGAGAGAGAGGGTGTAGGGTTGAGAGATATAAGGGGGTTTGAGGGTAGAGGGTAGAGGGTAGAGGTGTAGAAGTTTAGGGTTTATGGTTTAAGGGTTTAGGGTTTAAGCATTCAGGGTTTAGGGTAGAGTGTTGATGGTAGAGGGTAGAGGGTGTAGGGTTGAGAGAGAGAGGGGGGTTGAGGGTTTAAGAGTTTTACGGTTTAGGGTTTACGATTTAAGGATAGAGGGTGTAGGGTCAAGAGAGAGAGAGAGGGCGGGTGAGGGTTTAGAGAGAGAGGGAGAGTGAGAGGGTTAAGGGTTTTAGGGTAGAGGGTTGAGGGTTTTAGGGTTTTAGGATTTACGGTTTATGGTTTTAGGCTTTTAGGGTTTACAGTTTATGGTGTAAGGGTAGAGGGTATAGAGTTGATATATAGATATATATAGAGAGAGAAGGGGTTGATGGTTTTAGGGTTTTAGGGTTTATGGTTTACAGTTTAAGGATTGAGGGTAGAGGGTTTAAGGTTTAGGGTTTAAGGGTTTTAGGGTAGAGGGTAGAGGGTAAAGGGTTGAGTGTTCAGGGTTTTAGGGTTGAGGGTTTAAGAGTTTATGGTTTACAGTTTAAGGGTAGAGGGTAGACAAATCTATTTCACTCCAACCCCTCTCCCATTGTGAGGTCTTTGTCCCCACCCTAATTGGATAACTCTCTATCCCTCTCAAGTCTCTATCGCTCTCAGGTCTTAGTCGCTACCACGCTACTAGGACCAATCTCTCTCACTCATATCCCCTCTCCCTCTATCTTAAGTCTCACTCCCTTCCTATTGATATTGTGAAAGCATTTCAAAGTACCAAATTTAGCGCTCTCCAAATTTGGTGAGTGCCAAATGTGTTTTTTACCTTGAAATAGTAAAATAGGGGTTGACCCTATGATTCAGGCCCACATGCTTCTGCTTTTGTCTAGTTCAACATTTTTTCTGATAGAGAAATGCATTTTTTATGTAGTTGACTCCTTGTTGTACCAATCTATGCTTGATCCATCACCTTTTTGCCACCAATTTGCATGCTAGACAACGTAGATGAAGACATTTTGAAGATTTTGCATCATTTTACATTATCTCAAGTAATATATTCATTTTGGTAATATTTAAATGTTTATATTTAGTATGTTTTTTTTTTGACAACAATCTAAAATCCTTTAATGATTTTATTAATCATAACAATTGGACATAGAATTCAACATTGAATTAGATGGGAGTTGCATAAAAAAGTTTAATCTTTATGAATTTGAAGAAAAAAATGAAAAACATGACATAATCTAGATGAATTCATGTTTAAACTTATATAAACGACATCAAATTAACACAAATTTTCTTATGAATTCTATTTGCATTGCTTATAGTAGTCAATTTCCAACATGCTTACATAAACGAATTCAACTTAACACAAGTTTTTTTGTTTTGTTTTGACATTTTATAGACCATTCATTTGATGATTTTATTAATCTTCACTGTTACACATATAATTGAAGATTAAATTCATTATTATTGATGGTTGTGGGAAAAAAATTATTTTCAACTAATTTGGAAAACCTAATACCATTCATCAATGTTAATTTGCAATTTTAATTTGGAAAACCTAAGAGCTTTAGAAAGGGGCCCTATTGGAAACTCCTACTCAATCCAAAAACTCAATGGTGCAGCAACAAATAGTCAACAAAACCTCCAATTTCACCATTTATTTGTAGTGACACACTTTCGAAGACATCTAAACAAGAAATCCTTATTTTAGGCAATTTACATGGGGGTTTATTGAAAAACTATATCCCAAACCTTGTATATCCCAACCACCACTTCAAAAACCCTTAATTATGTATGAATATGCTTATAATTTCATTCACCAACCTATATCATCAACATTTCACCAAACCCTAGTTCAATACCTCCATTTTCAAGCAAAATTTGCACAAAAACCTTTAGGACATCAACAAAAAAAAGTGTTCAAACATCTTCCCTACTCCAATGAACCATCTACAAACCTAAATTATGCCCTACTGAGCCATTCCACCAAGTTACGAAACAAAAAAGTGGGTGGAATGGCTTAAATGTCATTTTCATACACTCAAAACCCAAAACAAGGTATACAGACCGGTCCTCTATAATTTCATTAATGTCATTTTTACAACCTTTCCTTTCCTATCTTCCATAATATCACCTATTCTTCCTTTTAGGTTTTCAACAAAGGTTTGTTGACCTCAAAACACCATTAGGTTTCTTGGAACAACTTTTCCAAAACAAAGCACCTATGCTATCATAGACCACAAATTAGGCCACTTTTACAAAGGGTCCCTAATGGAAACTCCTCCTCAATCCCAAAACTCAATGGGGCAGCAAAAACCATTCAACAAAAGCTCCAATTTCACCATTTATTTGTAGTGACACACTTTCGAAGACATCTAAGCAAGAAACCCTCATTTTAGGCAATTTACATGGGGGTTTATTGAAAAGCTATATCTCAGACCTTGTCTAGCCTAGAAACCACTTCAAACACCCTTAATTATGTATTCATATTCTTATAAGTTCATTCACCGACCTCTATCATCAATATTTCACCAAACCCTAGTTTAAAACATCCATTTTCAAGCAAAATTTGAATAAAAACCTTTGGGACAGCAACACAAAAAGTCTTCAAACATCTTCCCTGCTCCAACAAACCATGTACACACCTAAAAAATTCCCTACTAAGCCATTCCACCAAGTTACAAAACAAAACAATGGGTGGAATGGCTTAAAATGTCATTTTCATACACTCAAAACCCTTAAAACATGGTATACAGACCGGTCCTCTATAATTTGTCTATAAAATTCCTAAAACAATTGAAATCAATCCAAACCAAGTCTAAAATGGTATTAGGCCTACTTCCCACAAGATTCACTCCATGAAAGATAAAAAAAATTGGTACATAACCGTACAGATCAAAGAAACTTCAATTTTTTTGGAAAATACACAAAAATAGGGGGTGTTTCAATTACTTCTCTTCTCAAAATTACATGCCAACCTCTCCTTGACAACTTTTTTACATGATTTTCAAAATTTACAGTTGTTGACCAAAATGATTGAAATAACCACAAAATGTAATGTAATCAGTGGTATGGATATGTTTGAAAAAATGCAATACAAGTTCTTTTCTTGTGGTATGGAGGTAGATTTATGTATGCAGAATGTTGTAGAATATAGACATATTTGATAATTCCAAACAACTCGTTGTCTTCTTTCATAAAATGCTTTGGTGTGTTCAATAAAATGCAATGTAATCAACATTATCAATATGTGTCATAAAACACATTACTTACTTTTGTTCTATGTGTGATTGTGAATATGCAGCATTCAACGTCATGCCGAGGAAACTACCAAAGCCTCTAACACCGGAAGAACACATAGTAAAAAATGCAAGGAGAAGAGAATCAAAAATTGTAGCTTGTGAAGCAAAATAATTGCAGCCCATACAACCAAAAATTCATGTGCAATCTAAGAGAGATGTACAATTTGAAAAACAAAGGGCACGAATGGACAAAGTTCATTGAAGGACACAAATGGATCCCCAAGTAATTGGTGGCACATCATCAACCATAGGTGAAGTTCAATGCACATCTCCAGTTGAAGACACACTAGCAACAACATGTGGTCTTCCAAGTACATCGTAAATCACATCTATAGTTGAAGACACACCATCAACAACATTGTGTTTCGAAAGTACATCAACAAACATGCCTCTATCTGAAGTCACGCCACAAACATCTCAGGTTGGAGGTACAACATCGTTTACATGTCAATCTCATGTTATGTCATCAATTGCACCTCCGATTGAAGGTACGCGATATATCTCTGATGTTTTTGAAATTCCTAATGTTGACACAAATTCACATTTGAGAACTCCTAGATTTTTGCATAGAAAACCTATATTTTTGATTGATATTGATTCCAATGTTTTGAAATGGATTCTTGATAAGATGTTAAAATGTGCATGTCAAAGAGCTGCACAGAGGATATGGGGTTTTTTTTAGAAGCTAAGTGAGGGTTGAAGATGCCAACTATTTGTTGAAATGATGAGGCAACTCAAATTTAGGCCCACCATGAAGGCTCTTGGGTTGAGAGTTTGGTACCTGGTTAAGAATAGTGCAGTTTGGTTGTTTGAGGACTTCAACATACATCAAAAGATTCTTCACTACTCAAACCTTTTCATCGCCACCAACGCTCATTTGATAAAATATAAGGCATACCTGTGAACAAGAACTTGTGGAAAGTGTGTGAGTTTGACCACGAGGCAATACTTTACACAATAAAGACTAGAACAGACCTAGATGGTTCCCTAGATTGAATGGTAAGTATGCACATTGAATTTGTAAAGTCATGTTATTGATCATTGTTTTATTTCAATCTTTTAAGTTTGATTGTATAAGGGTTTTCAAAGTTGCATTAATGTATATATGCAAAATGATGGTTATATGTGCTCTCTATTTGGTGCAGGGGCACCAAGCTTTAGTGGTTGTCATTAGGGTGATGAAGTCTTGTTTTAGATTGGATAAGGTCATATAGACCATTTATTGATGTAATAAGTCTATTTTAGTGGTTATTAGTGAGTTAGAAGGTTTTAGTTGCAAATTTTGCAAATTAGTGCAAAGTGTCATTTTTCAAAATTTGAAGTGCAAGAAATGCATAGTGGGGAAGTTGAATGGTCTGGGAAGGCCAATGGTCACTTGTGGCATTGGATTTCAGTCAATTCTTGATTAAGGGAGTTGAATATATGTATTTGAATCTCAAATTAAGGAGTTTGTGGAGAAGAGTGGAAAATTTTGTACAAGCATTGATCAATAAAGCTCTATTTTCTTTGTAAATCTGGGTTTGTTTTTCTCTTTTTTAGTGTTGTAACAATCAATTACATGAGCCCGTACTAAAGGGAATTGAATAAAAGTGTTTTGATTTGGGTAGAGGGATGTGTTATCCATGGTCTTTTTTTTTGGCATTGAAATACATCTTGTTTTGAGCGCTTGAGGGTGGATTTTACTATAGGCGGGTCTGGAAGTCTAAATTTCAAGTTTTGAGGTCATCAAGTGATTTAATGGATCATTCCACCTAATGTATATATTGTAGCTCAGTTAAATGAGTCCATTAGGTGGGGAATAGGTTAGAAGATGATTCATCGAGTAGGGGAGATCATTTTGGAGTGATGGCATGTAGCCTTGGGTGTGAAAATGTATGATTTTGAGTGAATTTGAGTGATTTTATAGTGTGAATGGATGAAATCCTTTGGGGAAGGCATTTGTGATTCTTTTGAGCATGTACAGACATCATATGCTATGTTTGGGGTGTTGGATGTGAGAGTTAATTGTGGGAAAGTGATTTTCAATAAGGCTCCTTGGAAAACCTACGTTTGGTGGCTTGAGAGTGAGGGTTTAGTGGATTGGTAGCTTGGTAAGCGGTTGGAGCTCTTAAAATTGTGAAATATTAAGGTTGGTAACCTTTTTAATGAATATCCATGGCATTTGACTTGATTGCAGGTGTTTGGCAAGGTGTCTCTTTGGAAAAGAGGCCTAATTGGCCTAGTTGCCCCTACGGTACAACGAGATTTTGGGGAATACATTGAAAAACCCATCTCCAAGCCTCTTGTGACCTTATGACCACTTCAAACACCCTTTTTTAAGCCTACACATGCTTAGTAATCCTTAATATTATTCTACCCACAAACTTCACCCACTTTTAGTCTCTAAAACCTCAATTTTCCATTAAAAAATGCACTTCTCTCAAATAGGGCTTCATGCCCAAACATACACATGACCTCCCTAGTCCTTGCAAACCTTCAAACACATCAAACCCCACCAAATCTTACTAAAAACAACTGGTTCTAGCCTTCTTCAAAACAAATTCTTCAATTTGCTACTTCAGCCCATGCCTTTTAGGCCTGAATTCATGCATTATATAATTGCTTGTCATTTGAATTGTAATTAATGAAATTATATATTAACTTATGTTTCTATCTTATTTTCCTCTTGTAGGAGTAGGTGTTGGAGCACTTGAAGGAGTAGGTGTTGAAATACCTCAAGGAGGAGGTGTTGAAACACCTGAAGGAGATAAAGAAAAAGAGATGCCTAAAGAGGTATGTGTTTTTTTTATTTTGTGTTTGGTAAATATGTTACTATTACCTTCAATTGTATGCTAACTTGTATCAATTTGATATTTTTGTTCACATATATAGATTGACATTGCAAAAGTTGGTATGATTGGGTATTTGCAGGATCATGATGGACCAAAAAGTGGCAATATGATGGGTATGTGGCTGATGACTATTTTTTACCCATAATTGATGAAATGAAAAGGGTTTTTAAAGGAGATTCTTAGCTTTCCAATGATATAAATTATGATTTACTTTGAATTTAATAAGTAATTATTATTCAGTTTCTATTCAAATTACGACTAAAATCCTGATTGATAGGATGATTGAAAAACATCTATAGCTTTCAAACAGCATCACATTTTTTGAATCCAAAAGATGTGTCACATTCTATGCTTCACATACTATAGGATTAAAAAAAGAAATTTTTAATTTCATGAAGTTTTGATCAAGTTAAGGTGGTCAGACATACAAGTTTTTATATTTTTTAAAAGTTGTAATAAAAAATTCATAATTAATTATTTACTTGAAAAAAAATTAAAAAAATATTGCATCACATCGGGCATGAGTCCTCTACTTATATCTAAAATATTATAAGAAAATATTATCATTTTATTGTGGTTAGGGTGGTCAGACAAACACCTAGTTCTTATTTTCTTCCTAAAATTTAAGTACCACTGCTTTGAAATTTCAAAATTTCACTGGAAATGGATTTTATTTTTTTTAAACAAACCTAGTAGTTTAAAAACTACATTCAATTTTCTACAGATTCTATTCTTACATATTTTTAAAATAATATAGATAACTTATTCAAATTTTTACGTCAAGTTGTCTAATTCTGATTTTTTTGAATTTTTTGCCACTTAAGGGCCTATTTTTTCCATGATGATCCTGCACATACCCGATTGGTTCTTTGAGAGGGGCATATTCGATGACTCATGATAGTTTGAAGAGACATATATATGAGGTAATCAAGATTTCAAGTTTAGAGTTCAGTTATAATTCAATGTATATTGATTTTAATGTTAATTATTCAATTTTAAATTATATAATATAACTAGTCTCAATTGTGGTTTGAATTTTTCTTGTGCAGTTACCTTCAAATCCAAAAAGTGTTTCAAAGAGGCTCTATTTTGATGATCCACCAGTAGTTTAGGATGAGATAAACATTTTGGCATGTATATTTTGAATAGATATCAAGATGGCATATGCCACGTTTTCTAAAAAAAAATTTGAGTTGGCGTTAATGCCATTATTGTATATGGACATACACTTGATTATTGGATAATTTGATATATAGAAGTTGAGAATCGAAATAATGTTTTCCTCATGTGCATGTTTATACTGTTCCAAAATTTAATCTTGAGCAATGGTTAAATATCAATGCACAATAGCATAAAAAATAATGGTTATATTATATAGTTGACAATCAAAAATAATGAATAATGGTTAAATTATATCATATATCGCTTAATTATATTATGGTTAAATTATATGGTTTAAACATCTTTGAAGACAAGAACAATGGTAAAGTTTCACTTTTTAACTTTAAATTTTAAATACACAAATGTCATTGTCTCACACTACATATTTCATACTGCATTATCATTACATATTGAAATTCAAAAAATATCATAGTTTTATGTTGATAAACATGCCAAAGTGATGCAGACCAGGGTGGAAAACTCTTAACAAACCAACTACCCTTTAATCTTCCTTATCGACACAAAAAACCATTGGACAGTCATGACTAGGGTACATAAGCACTAAATCAAGAATCATCTTCCAATGAAACACTCACCAACACTCCAAAACTCAAAACCCTCACTTTTGACAAGTTTCAAAGAGGATTTATTGAAAACCTCACCTCCAAACCTCTCCTCAAAATTTTAATGCCTCCAACACCTTCAATATGTCTTCCCTTGCTTAATTAACTCTTAAAAAGTGTTTCTCTAAGTTTTTTCCATCACTGCCTACTGTTAACCTCCAAATTTCACTCAAAACATACATTCTTGACAACTAGGCATCATGCCCAAACCCCCAAATAGCCACCCCTACTCCTAAAATCATGCACACATGCCCCCTACACCTAATTATACCATTCCAATGAGTTACAATAGAATACAATGGGTGGAAAAGACATTTGGTGGAAATTTCCACGTTGCCCCTATGGAAAAAGCATGAATTTAGATCTAGGAGGCATAGCTTGAATTAGTAGATTAAAGCAATAGTTTGAAAGAAGGTTAGAACCTAGTTGTTTCAGTGTTATTAGGTGGAGTTTTATGTGATAGAAGGTATGCAAAGGCATGGTAGGTCATTTGGATGTTTGGGCTTGAAGTTCTAGTTGAACAAAGAGTGAAAATGGGTGAAATTGAGAGGTTTTAAGAATGAAATGTGTGATAAATTTGGGGGCAGCATAATTTGAAGGTGAATGAAGTTTTTTCAGGGTGGAATAAGAGTGTTTAAAAATATTTTGAGGTTGAATGAGGTCTGGAGATGGGTTTTTCAATAAACACCCGCTTATTTGGTGAAAACTGAGGGTTTCATGAAATAGAGTCTTAACAAGTGAGTTTTGACTTATTGGTTGAAGAATTTGTGGTTTTGGAGACAGTTTGAGGACTATCCAATGGTATTTTGAGTGGGAAACAAGATTGAAGGATAGTTCCTTTGTTAATGTGGGCTAATTGGAGCCCCTTTTCGAGTGTTCAAGGTCAGTTTGATGGTATCGTTCCAAAGTAAGTACATGTGATTCTATGATATGCTTAAAAGTTCCCTAATGGGTTCTTGAAATGGTAGTTTATTTGTGGCTTTGAGTGGTCTCTTAAAAGTTGTGAGAGGAAAACCTAGGTTGCACACCTACAAGACTAAACATTGAAGTTGAGAAGAGTCACCCTTGTTAGGGTTTAAAGGTTGGAAGTTTGATTTATTCAAGTGAATTTTAGTTTGGATAGTTTTGTACTTCCCTTTCATTGCACCACAAAGGACCTTATTCATGACCAAAAAAATTAAGACACCCTAAGCACTAATTGGTGTAGGGGCACCAAGAGCATTTTATGCAAATGTTGACAATTGAGGTCTTTTGGTTGTTTAGGGGTATTTGAGTCTTTTTGTTTAAAAAATAAGGTTATTTAGACCATTTTATGATGTAAGGAGTTTTTTTATAGGTCTTTAGGTGGTTGGAAAGTCTAAGTTGCAAAATAAACCAAATATTGCAAAATTGTGTAAATGTTGTCAAAATTGCAGCTTATTATCAAATGGTGGAAGTTCAAGAGTCATATTGTTTTAGTTCATGGAGAAAAAAATTGGAAGTTGTTTAGATATATTTAGGCATGATCTTCTTTTAAACCCAAACACGCTGAATAGCTCTGAGCTACATTCAACTGGTTGAATCCCTTAAGAGTCTGAAGTGCAAAATGGCTGCAAACTTTAGCATGACATAACTCAAACACCATGATACTTAGAAACTTCTCGTTTAAGCCTATGCGATAATGTTGATCCCCTCTACAATAACCTCTCTTTTTTTTCTCTATCTTAGAGGAATTTTCCTATGGCAATGAGATTTCGCTTGTGGAAAAAATTGTCAAATGCAAGTAGTGCAAAGTTGCAAAGTGTGCAACTTTCATTCTGCAACTTGTGTGACCAAACTAACTATTCTAAGACATTTTAGTGGGTAATTTTAATCTAGGAATGGTCCTATTTCACACCCAAACGTACCAAATCACTTTGAGCTACGTTCAACCAGCTGAATCCCTTAAGAGTCTGAAGTACAAAATAGCTGTAAATTTCAACATCACGTTACTCGGATATTGTGATGTTTAGAAACTTCTCATCTAAGCCTATGGGATCATGTAGTGCCCCTCTACAATAACCTCTCTCAGTTTTTTCTATCTTTGAGGAATTTTCCTAAAGCGGTGATATTTCTCTTGGAGAAAAAGTTGTCAAATACAAGTAGTGTAAAGTCGCAAAGTGGTGCAACTTTCATTCTGCTACTCGTGTGACCAAACTAACTATTTCAACACATATGAGTGGGTAAATTTATGCTAGGAATGGTCTTCTTTTGCACCCAAACGCATCTAATCACTCTGAGGTATGTTCAACCAGTTGAATCCCTTAAGAGTCTGAAGTGCAAAATGGCTGTAAACTTTAGCATGATGTTACTTAGACACCATAATGCTTACAAACTTCTTTTCTAAGCTTATGGGATTGTGTTCTGCCCCTCTACAATAACCTCTCTTAGTTTTCACTATCTTGGAGGCATTTTCCTGTAGCAGTGCGATTTCGCTTGGAAAAAAAGTTATCAAATGCAAGTAGTGCAAAGTTGCAAAGAGGTACAACTTTCGTTCTGCTACTTGTGTGACCAAAATAACTATTCCAACACATCCAAGTGGGTATTTTTATGCTAGGAATGGTCCTCTTTCACACCCAAATGTGCTTAATTGCTCCGAACTACGTTCAACCGGTTGAATCCCTTAAGAGTCTAAAGTACAAAATGGTTGCAAACTTCAGCATAATGTTACTCATACACCGTGATGCTTAAAAACTTCTCGGTTGGGATTGTGTTGAGCCACTCTACAATAACCTCTCTCAGTTTTCACTATCTCAGAGGCATTTTCCTATGGCGACAAGATTTCACTTATGGAAAAAGTTGTCAAATGCAAGTAGTGCAAAGTTACAAAGTGGTGCAACTTTCGTTCTACAACTCATGTGACCAAACTAGCTGTTCCAATGCGTCCAAGTGGGTACGTTTATGCTAGGAATGGTCCTCTTTTGTACCCAAATGTGATGAATCGCTTCGACCTATGTTCAACCAGTTGAATCCCTTAAGAGTCTGAAGTGAAAAATGGCTACAAACTTCAGCATGATGTTACTCGGACACCACGATGCTTAGAAACTTCTTATCTAAGCCTATGAGATCATGTTGATCCCCTCTACAATAATCTCTCTTGGAGGCATTTTCCTATGGCAGCGAGATTTCGCTTGGGGAAAAAGTTGTAAACTGCAAGTAGTACAAAGTTGCAAAGTGGTGCAAATTTCATTCTACAACTTGTGTGACCAAACTAACTATTCCAATGCATCTGAGTGGGTATTTTTACACTAGGAATGGTCCTATTTCACACCCAAACACACTGAGTCACTCTAAGGTACGTTCAACCAGCTGAATCCCTTAAGAGTTTGAAGTGCAAAATGGCTGCAAACTTCAACATGATATTACTCGGACACCATGATACTTAGAAACTTCTCGTCTGAGTCTGTGGGATTATGTTGTGCCCCTCTACAATAAACTCTCTCATTTTTCACTATATCAGAGGAATTTTCTTGTAGCTCAGTGAGATTTTTCCTAGGGAAAAAGTTAAATGCAATTAGTGCAAAGTGGTGCAACTTTTGTTCTGCTACTCATGTGACCAAATTAACTGTTCGAATGTATCTAAGTGGATAAGTTTATGTTAGGAATGGTCCTCTTTCACACCCAAATGCACTAAATCACTCTGGTCTACATTCAACCAACTAAATCCCTTAAGATTCCAAAGTGCAAAATGACTATAAACTTCAACATGACGTTACTCGAACACCATGATGCTTAGAAACTTCTTGTTTGAGCCTATGGGATCATTTTTTGCCCCTCTACAATAAAATTTCTTGGTTTTTTCTTGCAAGGAAAATAAGCATGTCTAAGTCAAGAGCAAGTCTGCCCAATCTTGGGAAGGCACAAGCAAAGTCCACCATGCCCATGGTCAAGGAAAATGTCCAAGATGATGCAAAGTCCACTTGGGAAAGAAAAGCTATGTCCAAACTACTATCAAGTTTTCCATTGGCTTGAATAATGCTTGTCCAAGACAAAGGTAAATTCCACAAAACTCAAAGCATACATGGAAAAGATAGCATAAATTCGACCCAACTCAAAGCATACATGGCAAAGACAAATTAAAGTCTGCCCCAAGCTTAAAATAGGAGATGGAAAACATATCTTTAAGTCCGCCTTAGGCCAAGATCAAATGGGACATCCAACACACTAAGATGGTGCCTCGTCATCTTCCAACCAATCAAATTGTTCCAAGCTAGCATGTCTAGGTTCAATGAACCTAACACTTCATAATGCGACAACTTTTTATTGTTGGTTTAGATTTAGTAGAAGGACAAGTGTCCCCAAATGTAATTTTCTTATTGGTCGAGAGGAAATTAGTTGTGAAAAACCCTAATTAGGGTTTTATTTTGTAATCTTGGTTGTTGATTTGAAATCAATCTTGGCCATTGAATTGTATTTGAGGAGCCTATAAATTGAGCTCACCCCTCATTTGTAAAACATGGGACCATCCATCGCATACTACCAGTTCACTACCTTGTCTATGCTTTCACTTACTATTATGCTTTGATAGATTTTTTTGAAGCATCCATCGCTTGTCTGAAAGCACTTGTTGTAGGCTCTTAGCCAGAGTAGCAAGAGAGTGAACTATTTGATAAAATCCTTTGGTAGACATGCATGAAAAATGTGGTAGCAAAGACAAGGTAGTAAACTATTTGAAAAAATTCCTCAAAGAAATGTGGTCTCATGGTGATGGAATTCCATGAAAATTCAAGGAATTTTCTTGTCATGGCATTCCATCACCATGAGACCACATTTCTTTGAGGCATTTTTTCAAATAGTTCGCTACCTTGTCTTTGCTATTGCTTACTATTACACTTTGATGGATTTTTCCCAAGCATTCATATAGCTTGTTTGAAAGCACCTATTTTAGACTTTTAGCCATGGTAGCAAGGCAGTGAATTGATTAATAAAATGCTTTGGTAGACATGTATGAAAAATGTGGTAGCATAGACAAGGCAGTGAACTGTTTGAAAAAAAATCCTCAAAGAAATGTGTTCTCTTGGTGATGGAATGTCATGACAAGCACATTGAGACCACATTTCTTTGAGGCATTTTTTAACAGTTCACTGCCTTGTCTATGTTATTGCTTCTTATTATTCTTTGATAGATTTTTTCAAGCATCCATAGCTTGTTTTCAAGCACCTATTTTAAGCTTTTAGCCATAGCAGCAAGGTAGTGAACTATTTGATAAAATTCTTTAGTAAACATGTATGAAAAAATGTGGCAGCATAGACAAGGCAATGAATTGTTTGAAAAATGCCTCAAAGAAACATGGTCTCATGGTGATGGAATGGCATGAAAATCCATAGCAATTTGCATGTCATAAAATTCCATCACCATGAGACCACATTTCTTTCAGGCATTTTTTTCAAGCAGTTTATTACCTTGTCTATAGTATTGCTTGCTATTATGCTTTTGATAGATTTTTTCCAAGCATCCATAGCTTGTTCGAAAGCAGTTTTTTTATGCTTTTAGCCATAGAAACAAGGTAGTTAACTGCTTGACAAAATACTTTGGTAGACATGTATAAAAAATGTGGTAACATAAACAAGGCAGTGAACTATTTGATAAAATATGTCAAAGACATCTGGCCTCATAGAATGCCATGATAAGAAAATGCAATTGGCAACTACTCTTACTTATTAGTTATGCAATGTGAAGTAATTGCATAACTACTTAGGTTGACTTTGTAAAAACTATATTGTAATTGAAATTTTGTCATCTATCAGCATCTAGTTATTAGTTATGCAGTGTGAAGTAATGCTTTGACTTTGAAAAATGTGCAATAAAATGTAATCAATGATATGAATATAAACTACAAAAAAATTTTTTTTACAATTCATTAGTTAAAATATTTATTTTATTTTCTCTCTATATCTCTATATGATATGGAAATACCTTTCAATTTTAAAATAAATAGATTTTATCTCTTGTTCTACAATTTTTTACATTTTTTTTTAAATATGATTTTTTCCTGACTTTTTAAAAAAATCTTATACTTTTGGTTTGTCAAATTTTTCCCCAAAATATTTTTGCTGCTATGCATTGGAAGCATGAAGCATACACGTGAATACACGTACTATACGTGAAGTATACATGTGAATAAGTGAAGCATACATGTGAATAAGTGAGGCACAAGTAATTGAAGCATTCCAAAGGATACAATCCACCAGGAATGAAGCTTATTTACACAATACGCTTTAGATGGAGCTTATTGAGCAATCAACAGTAATTAATTAAGCATTACATGTAAACAAAATCCATTCCTACAACATTCAAGCATATGATTTACACAATACACATGATAAAATCATTCAAGAATGGCAGTAGCAAAATAATATTTTTTTAATCAAAAAGTTGTAAGGTATACAATGATATATATTGATAAAAGTATATACAATATATCCAAAAAAGCCATATAGATACAAAGGATCCATATTATGGAAATAAAATGTTGTGTATATATCTATAGTACAAAACATATGTTCCAAAATGCCACATAGGCATACAACAAACAACCCTAATACAACCATTTCCCTCTAGGGGAAGGAAATAGATCTCGTGTTGCCTTTGAAATTTAGCTAGATGGAGTGACTATTGGTTCTTTGGTCTTTCGAACATGCTCGCTAGTCCTCCTCTCTTCACTCTGGACCTTCAACTAATACAATAAAATGTAAAGATGTTAATACACAAAAATTGAATTGTGGAATGACATATAACAAAATATAATCACTTACCACATACATATAGTCAGCATTCACATTTACATCATTACCACGTCCATGATCTGGAGTGATAACCACCTGTAGCAACCATCAAGATGGAAATTAAGCTACACAAAAGTATCATGAAAATTTTCTATAATAGACCATAAAAGAGAAAATATAATGTCAAACCGACTAATTTGTTGCATACCTCTCTCAATGGATCATAACTGGCTATTGTTGTAGCAACTCCATGGTCCATCATGCCACCAACATCACCAAGCCTGTCTGATGTCAATATATACAAATAGTAAATGAAAGAGTAAATGGTAGGGTGAACTATTAAATGTTAATGGGATGGGATTAGGAAGGAATAAAGGAACAAAAATTAAATTAGGAGAAGATAATGTGACATGATCAAGGAATACAAATTCAATGTTTGTGTTTCTCATCGATTTTTTAGATTTGTACATGCAAAATTATGAAAACTAGCTAACATTGTTTTAAAACACCATTATTGAATAAAGGCTATCTGAGTGTAAGTTGTTTGAGTAAATGAATTGTGAGGTGTGGAGGTCGAAGTTCCACTAGGAAACTATTTGAAATCAAAAGCATGTTATGAGACAAACATTCAAATATAACATTCAACTATTCAAATGCAATAATAATATCTTTAATACTAGTTGCATACATGTGGACTCAACGTCAAGAATGAAGAAGGTTCTATAGGAATGGGGCACGTCTCATGAACACTCTGACACTGAAATTTCATCATATCAATATTCTACTAATTTACTTATTCTTAAATTTCAAAATATAATTTAATAAACATTAAATGAACTTGTTGAATTTTACCTGAGTGTCAATGTCAAATGTATGATTTAGAAAATCATCTGTGAAAGCCATCACCTCTGCAACTGATGTAGGTTGTGTAGCTACATCCCAAGCACTCTGATAATTGTACATGCAAACTGCACCACAAGCACCACAATGGTGGGGTGGAGCTTGGGGCCTACATGCCTCCTCCACACCAGGCTCTACTAGAGGCCTCACACACTGTAAAATGTTTTGGGTGAGTGAGCCAATCAACTCCAGCATGTCCACCTCGACACTATCCTTAACAATGGAAGGAACGGTGACATGCTCCAACATGGGTCTAGCCAAGGGTCTCGGTTCCAACTGTGGATTACGTCATGTAATAGGTCTATCATGTGTGGAGCCCCCACCTCTACCCTAAAAGTCTAAGATGTCAAAATAATTTGGCATCTTATTGAGGATAAACTCACAGTAGAGTTTCCTCAAAAATTATTGTGGTACCTCATGGTTATTGCATGGAGGTTGGTCAAATACCATCCACCACTGCTCCCAAATTTTATTTTTAATTAACTCATGGTGGCACCAATGGATGGGGAACGTCCTACATGTATGAGACAAAGTTGCATTGGTTTTTGAGTCTATAAATAGGGCACACAAGTCAGCTTTGCTAATTTTTATTTTTTAACATCTGCATATGACAAACCTCTAGCATAATATTGTCTTATCTTGTGTCTCTTATTTGACCAAAAAATTATTTTCTCGCTCATTTCTCCTACATGAGATACAATTGACTTCAATGATTCAGCAATCCCTCTCCTATAAGGTTGGGTTTTGGCATGCTCGATTAATCTTCCAATTAATTGTTCAATGTCTCTTAAATTATTTTTTTCAATTTGATTTAGAATATTTCCTTTTGTTCCTTGAGGATTCCTATGAATTGATGGAGGGGTTTTAGGTTATTCTTCAATAGGAGGCTCTTCCTAAGGGGGTGACTGTGAATTCTCAATGTTTGGAGGTGGAGTTTCATTTCTTGAGAATTAGAACAAAATTTTATTACAAAAGCCTATTTCAATTTGCATTCTAAATAAAATTCAAAATAAATAGAATAAAAATACATACCTCTTCGCAATCTTCAACGTCTTTGACATGTTGTTGGCATCCTAGTGAAAAATAGCAAGCTAAGGATGCAAATAATGGATGATATTTAGCGAGTGCGAGTTGCAAACCTCAAATCCTCCAAGCCAAGACATGAGTTGAAGTGAAATGAGGTTTCAAAATGCATTTTTTTCTTTTATTTACCTTTTTCATTTGGAATGCACCAAATTTGGCATGCGCCAAATGGCCAATTTCGGCCTTTTTTTGCGAATTTTTACAATTTGACACCTAAATTGTGTTACAGATTGGTGCATTTACCTATTTACAATAATTTCATTTATATTGTGTAATTTCAATTAGATTAATTAGTTTTGAACTTCAATCAGTTATTATGGCTGAGAATCAAAACCCACAAATTCCAAACTCTCCACCACCTACACACCCATCAATTGAATAATTAATTGGTGAAAAATTGGAGCAATTGAGGGGCATTTGTGATGTTTATAAGGAAATCCCAGATGACAAACACATTGAAAGAAATAATTAAAAATATAGAAAAAATCTCTACCCAACATAATGTCATTCTTTCATGGTGAGAAACCATGAGGGGATATTACTCTGATGGATTGTCTTATGAAGAGGTGAAAGATCTCGAAATAACAAAAGCCAAAATAGCCTCCTTATTTGTTAACCCACACACTAGTCTACCAGTTAATGTTAATAAACCTAAACTTTCTATAAAATGGTGCACGAATAAGGAAATTGTAGATAACTTTTGGGATCATTAGTGGATGGTTTTTGATAAACTATCCAAAAACAATATTAATGTACCATTTTACTTTATTAAAAAATTATACACCAAGTTTGTGTTAGGGCATCATGTCAATTACTTTGACATTAAACCCTTCCAGGGAGTTAGTGGAGGTATGCCCCAGGATAGACCAAGGGTAGTTAGAGTAGTACAGGGTGCATATGTTCCCCCTCCCATTCCTCATCCACCTCCAATACATCATCCAAATATTATCGAGGATGCAGCCACACAGACTATTTAGGCTATTCACTCTTTGAGTGATCTTTTGGTTTCTGATACTGCTACAGTAGCTCAGCCACATGTTGGTGATATTAGCAATAGATCGAGTGTTGTATCATCCTCCTCAAGTCCACATATTTGTGTGGCACATACTTGCACTATGTGCCACCAGATATGCTTGGGTCCTCTTGTACAGCCCATTGAGCATCCCTTGGACACTTCTGATTATGACCTTCATGATGTGGACAATATAGGAGATCAGACGTAGGGGATTGGAGCACACCTAGCAAAGTCCTCTCTCACTAGAGAGGGGGACGTTGGAATAGTTACATAGGTAAGATTTAAGTTGTAATTTCATAACTTGCACTTATTTTTAAATAATATTAATAAGAGATAGTATCAAGTACTAATATTTATTTACATGGTCTATTTAATAGTTGATGTCTGAGGAGGGTCTTTTAGAGGTTACTAATAGAACCCTCAAGGCCATTTCATTTGGCCTTGACATGCACGTGGTATATATTTTCGCACTCACTCATTTACATTTTTTATTATATACTTGCTTTTCATTTGAATTTTCATTAATGAAATTATATATTAACTTATATGTTTATCTTATTTTCTTCTTATAGGAAACACCTAGTGCGAGAGAGGTGCAGTACTATCCAGACTCTAGAGGTGAAATGGTAGATAAGGGAAAGGTAATTAAACTCAAATTCGATTGAATTAAGATTTGTAAGATCTTACAGTGATTATACATACATCAACATAGATTGGTAGTTTCATATACTTGTCATTTTTATGTATAGGTAGTTATGAGCTACACATCCTTTTTGACAAGTGTCATAATGCCTAAAGGAGTAGGTGTTGGAACACCTCAAGGAGATAAAGAAAAAGAGATGCCTAAAGAGGTATGTGTTTATTTTATTTTGTGTTTGGTAAATATGTTCCTATTACAAACAATTGTATGCTAACTTGTATCAATTTTATGTTTTTGT
This sequence comes from Sequoia sempervirens, assembly GCA_007258455.2. Taxonomy (NCBI): domain Eukaryota; kingdom Viridiplantae; phylum Streptophyta; class Pinopsida; order Cupressales; family Cupressaceae; genus Sequoia; species Sequoia sempervirens. The sequence continues at coordinate 403,020,230 of VDFB02000003.1, read as the reverse complement.
TCACATATATAGATTGAAATTGAAAAATTCGGTTTGATTTGTTCTTTGAGAGGGGCATATTCTAGGAATCCTAACCCTTTGAAGAGATGTATATATGAGGTAATCAAGATTTCAATTTTAGAGTTCAATTATAATTCAATGTATATTGATTTTGATGTTAATTATTCAATTTTAAATTATATAATATAACTAATCTCAATTGTGGTTTGAATTTTTCTTATGCAACTACCTTCAGAGCCAAAGGGTGCTTCAAAGAGGCTCAATTTTTATGATCCACTAGTAGTTTAGGATGAGATAGACATTTTGGCATGTATATTTTGAATAGATATCGAGATGGAATATGCCACATTTTGTAAAAAAAAAATTGAGTTGGCATTGATGCCATTTTTGTATATGGACATACACTTGATTATTGGATAATTTGATATATAGAAGTTGAGAATCAAAATAATTTCTTCCTCATTTGCGTGTTTAAACTCTTCGAAAATTTAATCTTGAGCAGTGGTAAATATCAATGTACAATAGCATAAAAAATAATGGTTAAATTATATATAGCTCACAATAAAAAATAATGAATAATGGTTAAACTATATGATATATTTCTTAGTTATATTATGGTTATATTATATAAACTTTGAAGACAAGAACAATGGTAAAGTTTAACATTTTAACTTTAAAGTTTAAATACACAAATGTCATTGTCTCAAACTACATATTTCATATTGGATTATCATTACATATTGAAATTAAAAAAATATCATATATATTTTATAGTCCATAGAAAATATTACTATTTTCTTCTCTTCTCACAAATTCATGTTTTGTTTCATGTAGCATTTTTTAGAAAGTAGACTAATGATAATTATCATGTTTTGGTGCAGGAGCACCCACATGCCTATCATGTCTCCAAGAGTCAAATTTTTAGTTTTTTATTGTTTTGTGTTGTTTCTTTTCAATAAGGTCATTTTAGACCATTAATGATCATTTGGAGTCATTTTGGAAGTTTGTAGGTCGTTTGGGTAAAAGACATAAAAAATTGCCAAATGTTGTAAATATTGTCAATGACAGCTTTTCAATTGTAATGACAACTTTTTGAAATGTTGTTAAAAGTTAGTTGGATTTCAGTTGGAGACTGAAAAATACTTGTAAGAGCATAAATAAATCTTGTAAACACAACCTCAGGGTTGGAGAAGTTGAAAATAAGAATTTGCATCTTTGACGAAGAAGATTTTTGTGTTTTTTCAAAGTCTTGTGTTGTTCTTTTGCTTTTGTACAGTCTATATGGCCTTATTATGATTTGAAAATGTCAAATATTTTTAGATAGTTGAGCTAGCTTTCAAACTCATTTGGTTTGGTCAAATTTTAAGGAGATTTTAAGAAGTTATGGTAATTATACCACTGGCAGCCTAGAAGTTTTTTTCTTCAACTCGTACGACCAAACTGACTATTCCAACACATCCAAATCGGTATGTTTAGGTTAGGTATGGTCCATTTTCACACCCAAACAGGCCAAAGTAGTTTGAGATACGTTCAACTGGTGAAATCCCTTAAGATTCTTTAACAGGATGTTACTCAGAAACCATGATGCCTACAAAATTTTTATCTAAGGCTACAAGATCATGTTGAGCCCCTCTACAATAACCTCTTTCGGTTTTTTCTATCTCAGATGGGTTTTCCCATACTGATGAGTTTTCAGTTGAGGGAAAAGTTGTCAAATGCAAGCAGTGTAAAGTTTCAAAATGGTGCAACTTTCATTCTACAACTCATATGATCAAACAGATTGTTCCAACACATCTAGATGGGTACGTTTATGCTAGGGATGGTCCTCTTTTGCACCCAAATAGACAAAATCATTGCAAGCTACATTGGATCAATGATTTCCCTTAAGAGTCCAAAGTGGTGAAAGACAACAATATTTGAAGGGCTATTTATCAGAAACCGTGATGCTTACAAAATCTTCATCTAAGGCTATGGGATCTTGTTGGGACCCTCTACAATAACCTCTCTCAATTTTTGCTATCTTAGAATTGTTTTTTCATGGTGATGAGTTTTTCAGTCTAGGAAAAAGTTGTCAAATGCAAGTAGTGTAAAGTTACAAAGGGGTGCAACTTTCATTCTACAACTTGTACGACCAAACGGACTGTTCCAACACATTTGGATTGTTACATTTACGCTAGAGATGGTCCTCTTTTTCACTCAAATACGTTGAATCACTCTAAGCTACATTGGATTGGTGATTTGTCTTGAGAGTCCAAAGTGTTAAAAGATAGCAATCTTTGAAGGGATATTTCTTAGAAACCATGATGCTTACAAACTCTTTGTCTAAGACTATCTCATAGGTGTTTTCCCCTGGTGACGAGTTTTCAATTGAGGAAAAAGTTGTCAAATGCAAGCAGTGTAAAGTTGCAAAGTGGTGCAACTTTCATTCTGCAAATCGTACGACCAAGTGGACTATTGCAACATATTCATATAGGTATGCTTACACTAGGGATGGTCCTCTTTTGCACCCAAATATAGCAAATCACTCCAAGCTACATTGGATCGGTGATTTCCCTTGAGAGTCCAAAGTGTTAAAAGGCAACAATCTTTGAAGGGCTATTTCTCAGAAATCATGACGCTTACAAACTCTTTGTCTGAGGCTATGAGATCATGTAGGGACCCTCTATAATAACCTCTCTCATTTTATTTTTTAATCTCGGAGGCCTTTTCCTATTGTGACGAGTTTTTTCAATTGAGGAAAAAGTTGTCAAATAAAAGTAGTGTAAAGTTGCAAGTGGTGCAACTTTCGTTCTACAACTTGTACGAACAAATAGACTACTCCAACATGTATGGATGGGTATATTTATGCTAGGGATGGTCCTCTTTTGCACCCAAATATGCCAAATCACTCTGAGCTACATTGGACCGGTGATTTCCCATAAGAGTCCAAAGTGCTAAAAGGAAACAATCTTTGAAGGGCTATTTCTCAGAAACCATGATGCTTACAGACTCTCTGTCTAAGGCTATGGGATCATATTGGGACCCTCTACAATAGCTTCTCTCATTTTTTCTACCTTGAAAGAATTTTCCCATGGCGACGAGTTTTAAATTGAGTAAAAAGTTGTCAAATGCAAGTAGTGTAAAGTTGCAACGCGGTGCAACTTTCAATTTGCAACTCATACAACCAAACAGACTATTCCAACATGTCTAGATGGGTATTTTTATGCTAGGGATGATCCTCTTTTTCACCCAAATGCACTGAATCACTCTGAGTTACATTGGACCGATGATTTCCCTTAAGAGTCTAAAGTGCTAAAAGGAAACAATCTTTGAATGGCTATTTCTCAAAAATCATGATGCTTATAGACTCCCGTCTAAGGCTATGGGATCACATTGGAACCCTCTACAATAACATCTCTTTTTTTTTTGCTATCTTGGAGGTGTTTTCCTGTGGTGACAAGTTTTCAGTTGAGGAAAAATTATCAAATGCAAGGAGTGTAAAGTTGCAAAGTGGTGCAACTTTTGTTCTGAAACTCGTACGACCAAATGGACTGTTCCAACATGTGTGGATAGGTACGTTTATGCTAGAGATGGTCCTCTTTTGCACCGAAATATGTTGAATCACTCCAAGCTACATTGGACTGGTGATTTCCCTTAAAAGTCCAAAGTGCTAAAAGGCAACAATCTTTGAATGGTTATTTCTCAGAAATTGTGACGCTTACAAACTCTCTGTCTAAGGCTATGGGATCATGTTGGGACCTATTGATGGTGTTTTCTACACACCAACAACTTAGACATAATGTGATATTCTATCTCTCTTGAAAGGTAAATCTCTATCAGCAAGCCTCAAGAGATAACCCCAAGGTCTCTAATGTCAGGTCTTGAAAATGCATAAACAACTCAGTGATAAATGTGAAAATGTTGGTAATCATAAAGGGACCTTACTACAAGCAAATACTGAATCCTTAGATTTATCATATCTAGTAATATGGTGATACTTCCAATCCTACATTTAACTTGAATTAACCAATACTTGCAATAGGGTTGACAATGCATGTGACCACAAAGGGACCAATGCATGTGAAGGAGAAGGGAAATAATGGGGAAGCACAAAGTCTGATGTAGCATTGCATTAACCACTCCCCCCTTTATCCTTAGCAGACTCCATCTTATCCTATACTATCAAAAATACCTTGTCCAAGTTGGCCACATGAGGCATAGGTAAAATATTAACTCTCCTCTCAATGGACCTGATATCATCTCTTGACTGTTTTACTATTTTATCCCAATCTACCTTACTGGTTTGATATTTATCAATCACTGTAATGTAAGTAGCTGCATCATCCAAATGATGTTCACTGACTGGGCTCTCATTGACTGGATAATACACATCCCACCACCATCTTCTCAACTGCTCCAACCTAAGATGGTTTGGCACAAATCTCTTTCTCCCTGTCATCACCTCAAAGAAGGAAATGCACTTGTTGTAGATTTCAGTCAAGGTGTCCTTAATTTTTTTCCCCTGTTTATACACCTTCTTTAAAACTTTTTTCCTTATTTTCAGAACTTCAAACCACTCACAAGGTTTTGTAGCTTTGGAGGAAGGAAGAATTCCATCACTTACTAATTTGTCCTCAGTATATTCCATGATGGTTTTAATCTTTTGCAACAGGAGATCCACATCTTCCTTATCTTGAGCCAGCACATTCCTTAGCCAATCGATTGATCTCATTGCATCTCCTCCAGTTGAAATAATTTCCTTGATAGTGTCATCTCCCTTGATTTTCACTCCTTGTAACCAACCGATTGTAGCATGTGTGGTGCTTTTCATTCTTTCCAACTCTGATATTGTTTCTTGTGGCAGGAAGCTTGCAGCAAATGATGAGGAGTTGATGGACTACAAGGGTTTCATCAAATCTTGCAAATATATCTTGAGTTTATCATTTTCCTCCTTCAATTCCTACTTGGTATGTACTTCTTTCCTCAACCTACCCAAGATCACAGCACTAGAGCCTTCATACTCTTCAATCTCTTGTTCCATGGAAGTAGGCCCTAGATTGATAGTCTGCACATTGTAGTCACTTGTAGTCACAACATCCCTATTCTTATTAGGAGCAGGAGTAGCAATGTAAACCACCCTGTTATTAGCTTCATCTCTCTCAATCTTGGAGATGACCCTGGCTTTCTTCTTTCCTTTACCATTTCCTATATTTTCCAATAACTCATCCCAATTGGGAGGAGTGTCATCCACAACAATCTATTTACTATTTAATTCCTTATCCAACCAACCCAAAAAAATAGATTCTAATTGTACATTGCTTTGTCCAACTTCATCATGTTGATCCCTAGGTGTATCTTTGCTCAAATCCTATTTCTCAGAAATCTCCTCAGCTTTATCATCTTTTCCTTCATCATGCTCTTCTTCTTAATGCACCAGTGATGGAGTCCTAAATGACATTTCTTCCCTCTAATAAGGTCTATCCTCTTCACTTCTTACAGTTGAATCCTCATAAGTTACCAGGGGAGACTATAACACCTCTATTTCTTCCTCTACACTATAAAGCTCACCTTCTTGAAATTCTTCCCCTTGTAGATCTTGATGACTTTCTGCCTCTTTGGATTCACCTGGTGCATTGTGAGCTTCATGAGAAGGAGAAATGCTATGATGTTGTTTTGCATTAGGGGTGACTGAAGGCACACCCTTCCTTGGCACACTATCCTTAGGAGAAGGAGTTCTTGATCTTCTTGTATATACCTATGTTCTTTCTCCTGAGCTCTCCACATTTATTACTGGTGGAATAACTTCCTCCCCTACCTTAGATCTTTCTTGTTCCTTCTATGAAAATCTTACTATCCTTCTTCTCTTAGGCACATAAACACTAACTACTTTATCTTCCTTTTCAACTTCATCTTTTTCTAACTTCTTGGTCCTTGAAATGTGCTTCCTTTTCTTTGCAATGAGCTTTCTTCATTTTTCTACCTCCTGTACTTCCTCTGCCTGAACATATTTAATCTTAATATTAAAAGGAGATCTCATCTTACCCTTACCCTTAGGATCTTGTTCAGCTGACTCCTCAGAAGTGGAATGGGACTCTAAGTCTCTCATTAGATCATAGGTGCATTGCACACCTCCACTTTCCAGTTCCCACATCTTATGCTTGAGCCATAGCTTTGTATACTTAATCACTGGAGTCATAATTTGTTCTAGCTTTTTTTTCTTTTCTTCCAGCCAGTCTGCTTCTCCCACTGGTTTATCCTTCACAACCTCATAATCATGGCCCTGAATAAAATCCCCATCATCTTCAAATTGATCTAGAATGGCCTTCACATTATATAGTCAGACTAAGTTCACTGGCAGCCTGGAAAACTTCTTCCTTCTGATCTCAAATTCATCATTGCAATTGGCCCAATAGTCCTCTATATCATCTTTATGACTATATTCCCTGCTGGCCTTCTTCTGTGCTTCGCTAGTCCTGTCAAACCTAGATCTTTTGGAATGAAAAGATAAACCAAGAGTGCTCATTTCTTCTTCAAAAGCATAGGCTGAATTAATAAAAGGGTGTGCCTCACTAGTTCCTATCCTCAGAGGAAAATCACCACCGAATCTAGTCTTATGTTTATCCTTTTTCACAATTGCATCAAAATAACATATTTTCCTTGTGACTTCCAGAAGTATGATGTGATCTATGGGATACCTAGGAAGTCTATATAGAGCTCTCTGACAACCATCTATCCTTATATATGAAAAGGTGGGAAACTGTATGAACCAAACCCCATACCTTTTGATTAACTCCTTGGCATTGTCAGATATTCTTACATGCTCTGCACCTTGGAGCAACCTAGTGATGTACATGGTGAATGCATCACCCTCCTATAGCTTGAGTTACCTAGGTGTAGCTATGGATAAACCTCATAAATTACATCTTTCCCAATCACACCTCTTGTACTTAATCCCTTGTATGGATGAAATCTTGCAAGTGCATAAACCAAGTAGGAGGTCATTGTGAAGGTCTTTGTCTGTAGGAAATTACACATCTATTCATGAAACATAGCACTTATGATGCCTACCTAGTGGTAGTTAGTCTTTTGTTCCATCCTCAAAATGACATGAAACATCCAAATTTCCAACACTCTTGCACTCTTCAACCCTACCACCCTACTGAGAAGGGTGATAACATCATAGTATTCCTTCTCAAATTTAGCTTTGAATAGCTGCTTGGGTAGCTTAGAAAAGTGGGACTTAGGTTTCTCCAGCCAGGAATTGATAACTTGTTGGGACTTGATGGTATCTTCCTCATAAAACTTCTTTGCCACATCCATATCAAAACCCACCACATGAGACCTGGCTGGCATGTCAAAGGTCTAGGCTATAGACATAGGATTTAGATTTTCCACAATTCTTCCTTAGGGACCAACTATCCTTTGTGTACCCCTGTCATAGTGTCTAGCACACTCGAGCACCAACTCATAACATTAGCATTGTAGGAGGGAATCCAACTACATGTGCCAACCCTAATTCCAATATTCTTCTAGCTAGCAAAGGAAGGTCCTGTGCTACCATCCTTGTTTTAAATTCTTCATAATCCCACAATCCAACGTTTGTATCAATTACCTCTGACTAGATGGAAGCCAGCTTGCTCTCAGTGATTCTGCTCTTCATATCCATTTTTATTCTTTATGCCTCAGAAATAGAAGACCCCTCTGCACCTAGATCCATTACTCTACCCTTGGTTCCACTTATCACTGCCTTCCTTGATTAAGCCTGCATCCAACAAAGAAAGCATAATAAAGATCACATGAAACCCAAGTTAATTAATCAAAAATGGAATATTATACCTCAATATAAGTCCCATGATAAACAAAACTCTTTAAAACCTCATAAGAATTGATCATATCAAAGCTCGGGTTTTCAGTCCTCCCGTAGAATCCAGGCCAGAGAGGAACTTTAGAAAATTCCCAACCAGACGGATTTCAACAAAATAAACACAACAAGCTTCCAATAATTATTTAATCAACTATAATTAACTAAGAAGCAACATGACACATCTTTAAATAACTCAAATTGATTATATAATGTGTAATCACTAGCTCATAAACCATGCTACCTCTCAGTTCTTCATTTTCAGCAAAGTTTCAGAGAATTCCACCCAAGATGGAAATCTGCGAAAATAACAACAGTCTAAGAATTCTGGGAAAATGAAGGGACGAAGGAAATTTTGGGAAAATCCTGAGGGAATGGAAATCTGTGAAGCAGGAAAAAATCTGGATTATTGCACATTTCGGGAAAACGAAGAGAAAATGGAAAATCGGGGAATTCCGACAATTAAGGAATTCTGCGAAGACTTTAAAATACCAAATGCCAACATTTTCTCACAACTTTACTCAAATTGATTAGACGATCAAAAATTTGAGTACCTTGGGCCTGAAACTAGCTCGATTTGAACCTCCTATAGATCATCTTTAAGTTCAAGACTTATCTTGAAGAAAACCGATAGGGATTGGTAATGCCCTAAACCTAAAACCCTAAAATTTCACCATGAATACACATGACAAGCTTTGGCTCAGCTTACTCAATTGCTCGGTTCTCAAAAATTTCCTTATGGCCTACACAAGCGAGGTACCTCATGATAAAACCAAACTTAGACAAGCTCACAAACTCACTTGAGATCGTCAATATAATAAAATTGAGCAACCCTAGCTTCAAGATGTTCAATGCCCAAACATGAAAAAATTCATACTCCAAGCACACTCAAGATGCCAAAGAATCTTTTACATTCAGTAATCACAAACAAGGGAAATGAGTACATACCATTAATGAAGTGAGAATCGATTACAACAATGACAGGTAACAATCTTTAGCACCTTAGCAAATAACAGATGATGCCCAAGAAAATCACTACCAAATCCAAGAATTCACAAATCGAACACACCAAATCTAGCCAGGCACTCAAGATTAAGCACCTCAGATCAATAGAAAGCAAATGATAAAGACTTAATGTCACAAACTCCCCAAAATCGATTAATTGTGTACCGTAAAAACCGTACAAATGAGCATTAATGCAGTCGACAAGATAGCCCTGACCAAAACCTGGGAATTCGATAGGACGAAGGATATTCAGAGAAATCTAACCAACACGAAATTATGCGAGGTCCCAAAATTTTTGGATCACAGTGCAAAAGCAGCCGCCATCAGGTTTTCAAGGAAACCGGGGAATTCCGCCAGTGGAGGAAAATCTCGAAGTTGAAGGAAAACCCAAAAATTGTCCAAAACTTAAGAGTTTCAATCAATATCACAAAGGGATCATCAATGTAGGTAAGATAAACATTCAAGCTCATGCCAAAGCAAGGTAAATCCTTAAGATCAAAGGGCCAAAATACCAGGAATGAAAGAAAAAGAGTGTCTTTTCTTTCAGTGGGGCGTGTGTGCGAAAAAACTACACAACAGGACCCTCTACAATAACCTATCTTTGTTTTTGATATCTCTAAGGTGTTTTCCCGTGGTGAAAAGTTTTTAGTTGATGGAAAAAGGGTCAGATGGATGTGATGTAAAGGTGTAAAGGGGTTTAGGGTTCATTTTGTTCCTTGTGAGTAAGTGAAAAGTGATTCATTTACTCAAATACACTTAAGTTGTGAACTACACACATGAATACAAATTATATGCAGTCGAACACATAGGTCATAAAGTATACATTAGAATACTCAAATACACTTAAGTCATGAACTACACACATGAATACAATGTATACACATAAAAACATCTAGGTTGTAAAGTATACATTGGAATATGCATAAGTGACAAAGTATACACACAAGTTGTAAAGTATACACTTGATTACACGCAAAATGTACATAATATTCATAATATTATCATTCAATAATTGCTATCAAATATAGGATTTACAAAATGCCACTTAGCCATACAACAAATGGCCCTAATACATAGTCATTTCCCAGTAGGGGAAGGAAATAGAGCACACATTGCCTTCATGATCAACACAGTCTTCCACAAGAGTAGCATGTTCGCATTCTAGAGTGACAAGCACCTATACAAACCATCAAGGTAGCAGTTACACTACATACAATAGAAAAGATGCTTGAAATAACAAATCTATATTATTCTAAATGACCTAATTGATGATGAAATGGTAATACAAACTATAAAAGATGCTTGCAATAAAAAATCTATATTATTGTAATCTGTCGCATACCTCTCCCAAAGGATCAGAGCTGGCTATTATTGCAGTAGGTCCATGATCAATCATGCTAGGAATATCACAATATACTTCAAATGGAAAATCTATATTGTCATAATAGAAAAGATGCTTAGACTAAAAAATCTATATTATTTTAAACAACCTAAATGATGATAAATTGGTAATGAAAACTATAAAAGATGCTTAGAATAAAAAATCTATATTATTCTAATCAAGTATGGTCCCCTTTCACACATGCAAAGTAGATTATAAGTACAATAAAATAATCATATTAATCACAAGAAGGCAAGGAGAACAATATATGTGACAACCATCAAGAAAAGTCAATGCCATATTGACAACGAAGTAATCACATTGACAAAGTGCATATTACCTTCTTAGGACAATCAAGTTGCAATCATTAAATGAGGAGAATTCTCATGAAAAAGAATTGAAAGAGTATACAAAATATCAATATTAAATAAGGAACACTAATGAACTTAAGCATAATGAACCTAATCATTGTACCTTCCATTCTTGAATATGTTATTCAAGTGTGCTTTAAGGGTCATATCTTTGCTTAAGAGTATCCAATAATGCTTCACGATCAACATTACTAAGTGTCCATAGTTGTTTTGTCTTTTATTTTGTGTGATGCTTTAACAACTTAACATTTTTTACTATAACAAGCTGAGAATACATGAGAATGTTTTTATGTTTCTTGTAGTCTTGAAATGTAGGTATGCCATTCTTTCTAATCATGTATGTACGTAAACAAGGTCTTGCAACCACAACTAAACTTATAGGATACACGAACCCATCATCATCTTCCATTGGTTGCGTTAGCTTATGATTTACCCACACACATCGAGCCAACCAATAGTTTGATCTCTCTTCATTCCCCTATGGTGCAACAACTGCAAAAACATTTCCTGGCTATAGTACATTTGAAAGACGGTCATAATCGACTAAACTTTCCATTGTGTCATTTTTCATGGATATTGTTTGAGATAAAGGAGTTAGATATTATGGAACCGATATATCCACCCACCAACTTGACTCACATTGATCCCACTCGCACTGAATACAACTCTGACAAAAATGAGTGGACTCTCATGTCCAAATGGTCCATGTGCTTGTGTTTGAGCTTCAAAATGAATGCATCTTTGAAGAATCTTTGATTGTATACGAATCCAATCTGCCTCCCTATGTACCCTCCACAAACCAAAAGAATCTACGCACTGTTGAATCAAGTGTCCCTCCCTGTGACAATGTTAAAATACACCAATCAACAATAGAATGTGCATCACTGAATTTTTCTCCTAAAATATTCAATTTCTCCTTAACTAGAGCTCTCTTTACACATGCACCTACTCCATCATGCTCCCCTTTCCCATGCCCAACTTCAAAAAACTCCAAATATGAGGTACACCCCTCTCTACATGCATTCTACTCAACCAATAAAACATATGAGCATTCTTGAATTGACCTTTGTAGTTATCTAACCAAGTGAGATGTCGGCCCACTGCTATATCATGCTCTTGCAAGAACTCAAAAAAAATCTTGAAACAATGTTGGACATACTCGGATGAGTGAGATCTATCATCACTCATACAAAAATGATACTCTCTGATTATCTTTCGATCCTCTTTTGTACTATCAGGTGCATGTTTATATGTTATGTGGACAAAAATAACAATCTAAATGGAATTGTAATACTGAGATTGTACCTCATTTTGTGGTTGTAATGTGTAGTTTTCTGAAAAATCAACCACTAAAATAATATTTCCAATTAGAAAAGAGTCCTTACACATTCTAAATTGTTGATCCAACCGCTGAAACCTATGGCTATGCCTCACATACTTGTCAAAAATATTGTCCTTCAAATCTGAAATAAAATCAGCAACACTGCATTCTTTTGTAACCAACTCGCATCTAGAACCTTCACCTCCACTCTATAAAGTATATTTGACTATCTCATATCTCTTTTTCTCAACAAGACTCTTTCCAAATTCATGTTCGGAACCATCATGAAAAAATTGAACAAAATTTGACAAGCCACCACAATGTGAGCACTTTGCATTTAAACAATCATTTCTATAGAAAAGGAAATCGTCATCTCTAAAACATAAAAAATAGATCTAGAAAGTCCCTTGATGATTTTGGAAGATGCATTGCACCACACTCCTACAAAATTTCATTAGTATGTAAAGTGGAATGGATATACCATAATAGTTCATGGTACATTGAAAACTCCACATGGTATTTGCAACAAGTATTATGAATTTTAAGAGGCACACAATAAAATGGCTTCAAACCTTCAAAATTCCTTTGTAAGATTTTCATATTTGGATGTGTTTCAATACATTTTTTGAACATTGTTTGGCTTGATTCCAAAAAAAATTTAGGATGTGGTGTACAGTCTCAATTGCAAATTCTTAACTTTAAAACATCCTTTGCATTGTGTGATACTCTAGAGTTATCATTGGGTATGTGCAGGATCATGGTGCACCAAAAAGTGGCAATATTATGAGGGTATGTGGCTGATGACTTTTTTTAACCCAAAATTAATGAAACGAAAAGGGTTTTTAGAGGAGATTCTCAGCTTTCCAAAAATATAAATTATGATTTAATTTGAATTTAATAAATAATTATTATTCATTTTCTATTAGAATTATGACTAAAGTCCTGATCAATAGGCTGATTGAAAAACATCTATAACTTTCAAATGGTATCATATTTTTGAATCAAAACATGCGTCACATTCTATGCTTCACATACTATAGGATTAAAAAAAAGAAAATTAAATTTCATGAAGTTTGACCAAGTTAAGGTGGTCGATAGATGAGTTTTATATTTTCTAAAAGTTGTAATAAAAATTTATAATTAATTATTTACTTGGAAAAAATTACAAAAAAATATGCATCACATCTGAACATGAGTCCTATACTTGTATATAAAATCTTACAAAAAAATATTATCATTTTATTATGGTTAGGGTGGTCAGACAGACACCTACTTCTTATTTTTTCCCTAAAATTTAAGTACTACTGAATTGAAATTTCAAATTTTCACCAAATAGATTTTATTTATTTTTAAATAAACCTAGTATTTTAGAAACTACATTCAATTTTCTACAAATTCTATTCTTGCATATTTTTGAAATAATATAGATAACTTATTCAAATATTTACGTCAAGTTGCCTAACACTGATTTTTTTGAATTTTTTGCCACTTAAGGGCCTGTTTTTTTCACGATGATCCTACACATACCCCATTCCAAAATTGTTGAATTATCTCCTTTACATTATCAGTTAGCTTCTTATCAACACGTGAAAGCCTCCCAAAAAAATCCCATGTATCATTTTGAAGGGGATCATCTATTCTTTCTCTTCTTGCAAGTACTCTATCCAAATTTTTATGATTAATGTCAAAATCAATACAAGTTTGTCTCATAAAGTGAACCTTTTTCAATTGATGGCTTACTAGGGAAATTGTAATGACTCTCTGAGCAACTCTCTTATATTTTCCCTTGTTATCTTTTCCAATAGACATGACAACATTAAAAAAAATTTGACAATAATAGAATTTTTTCTGATCTTCTTGTTCAGACGAATCTTCAATTTGGCTAGCAAAGGTCTCATTTTTGTATCTTTAGCAATTGTACAAAAATTTAGCATTGCTCAATCAATGTCTAATTGCTAGAATATTGGTTGAAAATTTGTGTATCCCACAACCGAATGGTTCATGTTGACCTCTTGCCTTCAAATTTTTTTATAATATTCTCATTGAAATTTCATGTAATCATTTTGGGGTTCTTTAAAGTCTTGAATTTGGAATATCTCTTTCTTCTACACAAGGTTCTTCATTTCTCATGTAATATAGTGAAACATAATTTACACTTGGTTCAATATTATGTTCAACATCTTCAATTCCCATATTTTCACCTTGAACATTTTCAATATCAATTTCAATAATTTGATTCCCAATTTCAATATCATGGTCAACATCTTCAATTCCAACATTTTCACCTTGAACATATTCAATTTCCTCTTCACCTAAAAGACAAAAGGGCTCAGGTTCACCAATATTTGACATACCTTGGACCTTCGCTTCCTATGACTTTCTTTATCTCTTTGTCTATATGCTTCAATTTGTTCTTTTGTAAGCTTTCTCTTATGTTTTTGCTTCTGACGACTATTGCTCCACATTATACATCCAAAAAGATGCTAAAAAAATGGTTGCTTATGACAAATTTGAGTAGAAGATGCTCCAAAAAGTTGATATTTGTCTCTTCCTATCTGAAATTATGTTTTTGTCGCCTACAAGGCCTACAAACAGAATGTAGGGTTTGTTGAGATGCCCAAAATGGACCACTTGGGGTTTTTGTATGGCCCACAAATCTTATATCGGATAAAATCCGATATCTTTTTTGAAAAACATTTCAAAATGTATTGTAATGGTAAGATTTTGGTTTTATAAATTGGATATTTCATTTTTGCACACATAGACCCAAGAGTAGTTAGGGGGTGGAGGGTGGGAAAGAGAGAGAGAGAGGGAGAGAGAGGGAAATGGAGAGACAGAGACAGAGACAGAGAGAGGGAAAGGGAGACATAGACACAGACATAGAGAGGAGGAGAGAGAGAGAATTAGGAGGGGGAAGGGAGAGGGGAAGAAGGGGAGAAGGGGGAGAGAGAGAGAGAGAGAGAGAGAGAGAGAGAGAGAGAGAGAGAGAGAGAGGGGGAGAGAGATGGAAAGAGAGAGAGAAAGGAGAGAGAAAGGAGAGGGAAAGGAGAGAGAGGAAATGGAGAGAGAGAGAGGAAAGGGAGAGAGAGATGGAAAGAGGCCAAAAGGAGGAGAGAGAGAAAGGAAAGGAGAGAGAGGGAAATGAAGAGAGAGAGAGAGAGAGCTAGAGGGGAAGGAGGGGAAGAGGGCTGAGGGTAGATGGTAGAGCTCTGGGAGGTTTAGGATGAGGGCAGGGGTTTAGGCATAGGTTTGAGGGATTAGGCTGAGGGGTCAAACAGCAGGGTAGAGGGTAGAGGGTATTGGGTTGAGGGTAGAGGGTTGACAATATAGGGTTGAGGGATTAGGGTTGAGGGTAGAGGATAGATGGTTTAAGGGTAGAGGGTTAGGGGTAAAGGGTAGAGGGTTTAGGGTAGAGGGTTAAGGGTAGATGGTTAAGGGTTTAAGGGTTTAGGGTTTAAGGGTTAAGGGTAGAGGGTAAAGAGTTAAGGGGAGAGAGATAGAGGGAGTCAGTGAGTGAGAGAGAGATACTTGAGAGAGGGTGAGGGGGTAGGAGGGAGAGACTTTATAGAGAGAGAGAGGGAGGGAGTGGGAGAGAGATAAAGAGAGGGTTAAGGATAGGGGGTAGATGGTTTCAGGATTAAGGGTTTATGGTTCAGGGTAGAGTGAGTGAGTGAGAGATAGACCTAAGAGAGGGAGAGGGGTTAGGATGGAGAGACTTGAGAGAGGTTGAGGGAGGGAGTGGGAGAGAGATAGGAGGGAGGGTTAAGGGTAGAGGGTAGATGGTTTAAAGGTTTAGGGTTTAAGGGTTAAGGGTTTAGGGTTTAGGGTTAAGGGTAGAGAGGAGAGATATAGAGGGAGTGTGTGAAAGAGAGAGAGACCTGAGAGAAGGAGAGGGGGTATGAGAGAGACACTTGAGAGAGAGAGAGAGAGTAGAGGGTTAATGGTAGAGGGTATAGGGTTTAAGGGTTAAGGGTTAAGGGGAGAGAGATAGAGGAAGTGACTGAGAGAGGGAGAGGGGGGGTAGGAGGGAGAGACTAGAGAGAGGGGGGGAGTGGGAGATATATAGAGGGTATAGGGCTAATGGTAGAGGGTAGAGGGTTTAAGTGTTAAGGTTTTATGGTTTAGGGTTAAGGGTAGAGGGATAGATATAGAGGGAGTCAATGAGAGATAGAGAGACCTAAGAGAGGGAGAGGGGGTAGGATGGAGAGACTTGAGAGAAGGAGAGAGGGGAGAGGGGAGAGGGGAGAGATAAGGAGATGAGAGATATAAAGATGAGGGATAGATATGTAGGTAGAGAGTATAGAGATAGAGATAGAGTAGAGAGGGAAGGACAAGTTGGAGAGAGAAGTAGGAAGGTAGAGAGTATAGAGAGA
Organism: Sequoia sempervirens; assembly: GCA_007258455.2. Lineage (NCBI taxonomy): Eukaryota > Viridiplantae > Streptophyta > Pinopsida > Cupressales > Cupressaceae > Sequoia > Sequoia sempervirens. The sequence continues at coordinate 403,003,939 of VDFB02000003.1, read as the reverse complement.
GGCAAAGGGAGGGACAAGTTGGAGAGAGAAGGAGGAAGGTGGAGAGGGGGTAGGAGGGAGAGACTTGAGAGAGAGAGAGGGACATGTAAGAGACAGAGGACATGGCAGAGGGTCTGAAATGATCAGGGCCATGGCCTAGGGCCCTAGGGTCCTAGGGTCAGCCAAAGGAGGAGTGGAGGAGAGAGAGATCAACCCAAGAGGACTGAGACAGGAGGAGACACCTGGAGAGAGAAAAGAGAGGAGGAGGGAGAGAGATGAGGAGGACCAAGAGAGAGAGACCCAAGAGAGGGAGAGGGGTAGGAGAGTGGAGGCTGAGAGAGAGAGGAACCGGAGAGAGACAGAGGAGGAGGACATGCACAGTGAGACTTCCTAGGGCCAAGGCACATGGCCCCATGGCCTAGGCCTACACATGGAGGGTGGAGGTCATGGCAGAGGAGAGGACACGAGGAGTGAGAGAGAGCCTGAGAGAGGAGGAGTGACAGGAGGGAGACCCAGAGAGAGAGACAGAGGAGACACATGGCAGAGGTCTCCATTCCTAGGGCCTAGGGTCTAGGTCCCATGAGAGGGAGACACAGGAGGAGTGAGAGGAGAGGACACAAGGAGAGGAGAGGAGGATGAGACCCTGAGAGAGAGAGAGGTAGACGGTAGAGGCAGAGGCCTACACACAGGCCCCAGGCCCCACGGCAGAGGGAGAGACAGAGAGTGACCGAGAGAGAGACCCAAGAGAGGGAGAGGTGACTGCAGAGGGAGTGGAGAGACAGAGGAGGAGGGCACATGGGCATGGCCCCAGCACATGGATCATGGCCATGGCCCCAGGGCCAAGGGCAGCTGGCCAAGGCCTGCATGGCCTAGGCCCCATGGCCAAGGGTAGAGGAGAGGAGAGGGCTAAGGGTAGAGGTGAGAGAGATGAGGAGTGGAGTGAGTGAGAGAGAGACCTGAGATAGTGGAGTGGTCTTGGAGGAGGGGAGACCTGAGAGAGAGAGAGAGAGGAGGAGAGACAGTGAGAGACACACAAGGTAGAGGGTAGAGGGCTCCATGGCCTAGGGTTTAAGGGCAGAGGGAGAGACATAGAGGGCTAGTGGGAGAGAGAGACCTGAGAGAGGGAGAGGGGGTAGGATGGAGAGACTTGAGAGAGAGAGAGAGGGTATAGGGTAGAGGGCAAAGGGTTTAAGAGTTAAGGGTAGAGAGTATAGGGTTTAAGGGTTAATGGTTTTGGGTTTAGGGTTAAGGGTAGGGGGGAGAGAGATAGATGGAGTGACTATGAGAGAGAGACCTAAGAGAGGGTAGAGAGAGAGGGAGGCAGTGGGAGAGAGATAGAGGGAGGGAGGGTTAAGGGTAGAGGTTTGAGGGTTTAAGGGTTTAAGGGTTTAGTTTTTAGGGTTTAGGGTTAAGGGTAGAGGGTTAAGGGTTTAAGGGTTTATGATTTAAGGGTTAAGGTTAGAGGGTAGAGAGTTAATTGTAGAGGGGAGAGAGATAGAGGGACCGAGTCAGTGAGAGAGAGACCTAAGAGAGGGAGTGGTGCTAGGAGGGAGATAGTTGAGATAGAGAGAGAGGGAGGGTGTGGGAGATAGATAGAGGGAGACCAGGTTAAGGGTAGAGGGTAAAGGGTTTAAGGGTTTAGGGTTTACGGTTTATGGTTTAAGGTTAGATGGGAGAGACATAGAGGGAGTGAGTGTCAGAGAGAGAGACCTGAGAGAGGGAGAGGGGTTATGAGGGAGAGACTTAAGAGAGAGAGAGAGAGGGTAGATGGTAGAGGGTTTAAGGGTATATGTTTTAGGATTTAGGGTTAAGGGTAGAGGGGATAGAGATACAGGGAGTGACTGTGAGAGAGAGAGACCTAAGAGAGGTAGAGGGGGTAGGAGAGAGAGGATTGAGAGAGAGAGAGATGCCAGAGGAGTGAGGGCTAATCATAGAGGGTAGAGGATTTAAGGGTTAAGGGTCAGGGTCTAGGGTTAAGGGTAGAGGGTTAAGGGTTTGAGGTTTAGGTTTAAGGGTTAAGGGTAGAGGGTAGAGGGTTAAGGTAGAGGGGAGAGAGATAAGTGGGAGTGAGGAGGAGAAAGAGACCCGAGAGAGGGAGGGTGCTGGGAGGGAGATACTGAGAGAGATAGAGGAGGGAGGGAGAGAGACAAAGGGGACATGATTACGGGTAGAGGTGAGGGTTTAAGGGCTTGAGGCCTATGGCTAAGGGCTGAAGGGCCTAGGACTAAGGGTGAGGGAGATACACAGAGGAGTGAGAGAGAGAGACCGAGAGAGGGAGAGAGGGGTAGGAGGGAGAGACCTGAGAGAGAGAGAGGGGTAGAGGGTCAAGGGTCTTTGGGGTTTTAAGGGTTAAGAGCCTAGGGTTTAAGGTTGCGGCAGAGGGAGAGAGATAGAGGGTTTTAGTGAGATAGAGAGGGTAGAGGGTTAAGGATAGAGGGTAGAAGGTAGAGGGTTTAGGGTGGAGGGGAGAGAGATAGGAGTGAGTGAGAGAGAGAGACCTAAGAGAAGGGGAGGGGCTAGGTGGGTGAGACTTGAGAGAGAGAGAGAGGGAGAGATGGAGGGAGTGGGAGAGAGATAGAGGGTAGGGGGTTTAAGTGTTTAGAGTTTAAGGGTTAAAGGTTTTGGGTTTTGGGTTAAGGGTAGAGAGGAGAGAGATAGAGGGAGTGAGTGAGAGAGAGAGACCCTGATAGAGGAGGAGGGGCAGGAGCTTGTGATCTTGGAGGGAGAGAGAGGGAGGGAGGGAGAGAGATAGGAGTGCAGAGGGTTTAAGGTTTTAAGGATTTAAGGGTTAAGGGTAGAGGGATAACGGTAGAGTACAGAGACATAGGTGAGTGAGAGAGAGAGAGAGAGTTGAGAGAGGGAGAGGTGGTAGGAGGGAGAGAGTTAGGACAAGTAAGGGAGAGGGGAAGAGGGGAAGAAGGGGAGAGAGAGGGAGAGAGAATTACGAGGGGGGAGGGAGAGGGGAAGAGGAGAAGGGGAGAGAGAGAGAGAGAGAGAGAGAGAGAGAGAGAGAGAGGGAGAGGGAGAGAGAGGAAAAGAGGGAGGGAGAGAGAGGGAAAGAGATAATATTTAAATATTTTATATATTAGTAATATTAATTAGTTATATAATATTATATATTATATATTATACATAATTTCGTAAGAGATTATCATAAATTGTATACTATATATTAAATTATAAACTATATTGTATATTCTAAACTAGATATATTAAAATAAACTATAAACTATTTATTGCATTTTTTAAATCATATATTATAAGCTATATTACATTTTTTTAAATCATATATAAAATATATTGGATATCCTATTAAATCGAATATTCGATTCAAATTGGATATTTGATTTAATTGGATATCTGATATATCTAATAAAAACCTTATTGCCAAGGGGTTATCCTTGGGATTTCTTTGTAATTTGGCTAGGACATGCCAATCCTATGAAGTCATCACAAAAAACGTGTTTAATAGCTTACCTTGCTTTTCTAGACTTCGCCCATGTAGTTGACAACTTTTTTTAACCCAAAGTTGATGAAATGAAAAGGGTTTCTAAAGGATATTCCCATCTTTCCACCAATATAAATTATGCTTTACTTTGAATTTAATAAATAGGTATGTGCAAGATCATCATGTAGAAAACATGCCCTTATGTGGCGAAAAATTCAGAAAAATCAGAGTTAGGAATCTTGACGTAAAAATTCAAATAAGTTATATATATTATTTCAAAAATATGTAATAATAGAATATGTAGCTCAAATTGAATATAGTTTCTAAACTACTAGGTTTACTTAAAAGAAAAAAAATCTATTTGGTAAAAAATTGAAATTTCAATGCAATAGTAATTAAATTTCAGGGAAAAAATAAGTAGGTGTCTGTCTAACCACCCTAACCACAGTAAAATGATGATATTTTTTTATAATATTTTAGATATAAGTAGAGGACCCATGTTTCTATGTGATGCATATTTTTTTGTAAGGTTTCTAAGTAAATAATTAATTTTGAATTTTTATTACAAATTTTAAAAATATAAAACTCGTATGTCCACCAACTTAATCCTGCCCAAAACTTCATGAAATTATTATTTTTCAATCCTATAGTATGTGAAGCATATAATGTGACACATATTTGATTCAAAAAATGTGATACTATTTGAAAGCCATAGATTTTTTTCAATCAGTCTATCAGGACTTTTGGAAATTAAAATTAATTCAAATAGAAAATGAATAATAATTATTTATTAAATTCAAAGTAAAGCATAATTTATATTGGTTGAAAAGCTGAGGAATCTCCTTTAAAACCCTTTTCGTTTCATCAATTTTGGGTAAAAACAAGTAAATCCCACATACCCTACACATAACCATCATATCATGCCACTTTTTCGCTCATCATGATCCTACACATACCCAAATTATTATTCATTTTCTATTTGAATTATAACTAAAGTCTTGATTGATAGGTTGATTGAGAAGCATCTATAGCTTTCAAATGGTATCACATTTTTTGAATCCAAAACATGTGTCATATTCTACAATTCGCATAATATAGGATTAAAAAAAGAATTTCATGGAGTTTTGACTAAGTTAAGGTCGTTAGACATACGAGTTTTTATATTTTTTAAAAGGTGTAATAAAAAATTCATAATTAATTATTTACTTGGAAAAAAATTATAAAAAAATATGCATCACATCGGGACATAAGTCTTTTACTTATATCTAAAATCTTATAAAAAAATATTATCATTTTATTGTGGTTAGGGTGGTCGACAAACACCCACTTCTTATTTTTTCCTTGAAATTTAAGTATTACTACATTGAAATTTCAAATTTTCACCAAATAGAATTTTTTTTAAAATAAACCTAGTAGTTTAGAAACTACATTCAATTTATTACAGATTCTATTCTTACATATTTTTGAAATAATATAGATGACTTATTCAAATTTTTATGTCAAGTTGCCTAACTCTGATTTTTCTAAATGTTCATCGCCACTTAAGGGACTATTTTTTCCATGATGATCCTACACATACCCCTCCCAATGGGAAAGTAACTCAACACACAACTAAAGTTCCCAGGATGGTCGGAGAAAAAGGAGGATTCTTGGAGGTTTCGACAAGAGATTGGGAACACCAATGCCTTGTATGGGCACATCCAGCTACATGATGAAAATTTTGATGAAGTTTATGATAAAGAGTGTGATACTAAGGATAGTAACCCTGAGACGAGTCAATAAATTGAACAAGAGGAGTTTCCACTCTACACTTCCCATACTCAACAACCTGACAAAGGAAAAGGGTTGATACAGAAGGATCTGCATGCCACTTCCTCCATCAGTGCCCGAGGAAATGGAAAAAGGACTTGACGATCCCCAAAGAGGTCTGTTGTGGTTGTAAAAGGTCAAATTTTGGTGGGATCGACTTCCAAAGGATCTAAATCTGTTGATTTCACTCGTATAAAGAGGAGACGATTCCAAGAACTATGTGGACCCAGTGAGCCAGCTAGAGGAGAAGAAGAAGCAAAGTCCACTTGGCTAGGACATTCAAATTCGATAACTTAGGTAAGTTTTGCTCCCCCTCTTCTTTCTACATCTATTTCTCTAGCCATTTCTCTACCTCCACCTATGGAAAAGATCCCTCCATCAACATATTTCGATCTGTTGGTCCTAAATGAACTCCCAACCATATTCAACAGTGAATCTTGTGAAGAAACCTCACATTCCACAAGAGTGTCATCGACTACAGCCATAATTGATTCTTTGATCACCCTATCAAGGGCCCCCATTAAGAATAATGAAGCATCCATGTTGCCTATTTCACCAAACCCATCCACCTCCAGGAAAATGCCTCTATTTTATCCTACTTCTCCTTTCACTCCAACGAGTGTTTCCCCTTTTCAATCTCCATATGGCATCCCACCTTTTTCCATGATAACACTCCCTATCACCTCTTTACGACCTCATACAGCTAAGGCTCCCCCTTCCGTTACCTATTTTAGTCTCCCTCCAGGTGCTTCTCTTGCTTCCCAAAGCATAGATACTCCACAAAGTCTTTGAACTCATTTGAATGCAATGAAGTAGGCCTAACAAGCAAGAAAACAAAAAATTCTAGTGAAAGTTGCAAGGCAGCCAACCACGAAGAAGATTGAAGCCTGTTTTGATGAAATGTGGAATTCCCTCTTGATTACTACCATGGAGCCTCTAGCTTCCAAGCCATCCAGAGAAATGTGGATGGAAGATTATGACATCAAAGTCATAGGCCTCGACTTCAATGAAACTCTCCTGCAAGACAAAATGGTTCTATCTAAGGCCACTCAGAAGGTGATCTACATCAACTATGAGAAACTAGAAAGAAGGTTAAGGAAGCACGAGGAAGAGTTAGCCAATATAAAACACATAGTGAGTAGGATGCAAGTAAACATTAGAGGCAAGGATGTGAAGATTGCCCACCTAGAGTAGCTACAAAAATAGCAAGGAGAAATGGCTAGATTGATGGAAGAAGCCCAGGATAAACAGAGTCAGCTTCATGTTGAGATATAGAGGTCAAAAGGAGAGGTTGTCGTTGAACATGAGAAAAGTACAAAACACCAGTGTAACTAGGAAAATGGATGGAAGGAATTGGATATGTCCAATCTCAAGCTTTCGATGATCTCCAGAAAGCCAAAGAGGAAGTAGAAAGAGAAAAACAAGAGAAACAAGAGACCGAGTCTATTTTGCATACTCATGAAGAAGAGATCAAAAGGTTGAACTCAGAGCTCACAAACACCCTCTAGGAGAAAGTTCGATTGGAGGAGAACATAAAAGAAAAAGAGACTCAACTCTGACAAGAGTTAGCAATTGTGCAAAGATCTGGGATCCTCTTGATACTAAAAAAACTAATCTCCATACACTAGGACAAGATTATAATGGTAGTTTTGTCTTAAATCTAGTCGTGCAATCCTTGAGGGATGCTCGAGAATTAAATGAGAAATTCAGCCCGATATTCAACCCAATTCTGCACATATATGCTTCCCAATCCACAAAGTCGGCTTCATGCTAAGATAGAGAGGTTAAAAGGAGATGTTGTTGTTGAACATGAGAAAAGTACAAAATACTAGTGTAACTAGGAGAATGCATGGAAGGAATTGGATAAGTATGATCTCAAGTTTATAATGACCTCCACTAAGCCAAAGAGGAAGTAGAAAGAGAAAAACAAGAGAAACAAGAGACCGAGTCTATTTTGTAGACTCGTGAAGAAGAGATCAAAAGGTTGAACTCAGAGCTCATAAACACCCTCTAAGATAAAGTTTGATTGGAGGAGAACATAAAAGCAAAAGAGACTCAACTCCAATAGGAGTTAGCGATTTTGCAAAGATTTGGGATCCTCTTGATACTGAAAAAATTGATCTCCATACATTGGGACAAGATTATAATGGTAGTTTTTGTCTTAAATCCAGTCGTGCAATCCTTGAGGGATGCTCAAGAATTAAATGAGAAGGTCAACTTGATAGTCGACCCAATTTTGCACATATATGCTTCCCAGTCCATAGAATCAGAGACTCTGATCTCCAGGTTATATAAGGCCATTGAGGAAGTTTTAAAGAATACAAGAATTTTTGATTGGCGAGTTGTATCGCGAAATGAAAACAAATTCATGAACTACCACAAGGCTGCATTGAAAATAAAAGAGCGTCAGGTAGCATTGAATAAAAATGTCATTGAGATTGAGAAGGACTTTCTAGTTCTCCTGGATAGCATATTTCCCACCCTCTTCTCACCAATCAAAGAAGTGCTATCAGTCGAGCAAGTCACGGATGTGATCAAGCTCAAAGTTAAGTCTTCCACAACACTCTCAGGTATAGGCCTAACTCCCACTATTGAAGAAATTGAGGAGATACTTCCCCTTTCTCAGCTTTATTAATATGTTAGGGCTATTTCAACCAGATGGGGAGGAGTTTCTTTTAAGGAGGTCCTTGAATTGGATCAATCATTCAAGTTTCTTCATACACTCATCTGGCCCACTGATTTAGATTGGGAAGTCCAACACTCTGCATTCCTCAAACTCCAAGAAGCTCCACAGTCCTAGGTTCATGCCTCCACAAGTGGAGGCCTTCTGTGAGTCACTAGAATTGTAAAGCAATTTTTTCCTTAGTATTTTTTATTTTTTGGCCCTCACTCTTTTTCAACTTTGGACTTATCCGTGCTCAAATAAACAAAGTTGTTCCCAAAAAGCATGTAATGCACCACATGGTGGCTACGTGGCTTTTTTCATATCATTTTCTTTCAAGTGTGGGCTGGGACACTTGTCAGCTGGGTGAATTTTCTCTCCAAATCCATTCTCACAATGCTAGAAGTCCCTGCCTATTCAACGCGTCATCTTTTGCTTTAGGAAGTTTGTTTATTTTTGTGGAGTGATCCCTTTGGGTGGAGCCTGTCGGAACACAACATGTATTTTACTTTCAGAGTGGAGCCTTCAAGTTGACATCATCAACCTTGATATTGACCAATCAATTTTTTTGCAGGATGCATTTTCATAATCTAATCATTCTCTGATATCTATCTTCTCTAAATATCTAAAGAACCATTAATGTTACAGTTGAGACTTAATGAGCAAAGAATACTACGATCTAATCAAGATTCAGGATCAAATCATGAGCTATCAGGCTAGGGAATTTGGAAGTTTCTGCTTCCAAAATGTCTTATGGTAGTGCTCTCTTTTGTTGGCTATAAATAGAAGCTGGCGACCTATTTTAAGAGTTAGAAAATTTTTCTTCAAGAACTGTTTTTCTTTTAAAGATAGATCTAGTAGGGAGATTTTCTTTTCATAAGTGTAAGGTGTTATGGAACACTGTTACTTCTCTGGCATGTTATATTTTTAAAGTATTTACTATTGTCGATTGGCATCCAACCTTTGTTTTTTTCTGCTCATTTATTTGAAGCCTGAAATATTTATAAGAGATCTTTAAAATTGTGCCTTATATAGCCTTTTTCAGGTTTCTTGTTTATCTTTCTTTCATGATTAAAGCATTTTGTTAAGTCTACTTTGATAGTATGGATTTTCAATTTTCATGTCATTAAGCTTCTATGTTTGAATGTTAGCTTTCAAAAATTGGACTATGTCTTTTAGACTTTTCCATTTTTCATAAAAGTTATCCTTTCTTCATACTATGTTGTAAAGAGAAGAGTTTTCTATAAATTTTTATATTTTTGTTAATTGGTAGAGCATTCTTATATCTGATGGACCTAAATGGATGCTTCCCACGAGAATATCTAAATAACTGCACTGTGCTTTCACTAAGCCTTTCTTGCTTGTTCTCTTCACAACAATTAAGATTTATGGCATTTTTTTGCATCATATTGTAAACAAAGATTTTGGCACCCAAGGTCTTTCTAGCACTTCTAGGGTTTTTCACCTAAAAGGAGAAAGATGGGAGAAAATGTAATGTAAACATTCAAGATTAATATAAAATAGATGTAATATTCCTAGATGAGATGATCTAAATGAAAAAAACTAAAGAAAGATATTGATTATTAAGTGAAAACTTAGAAAATGCAAGTTGTTGGAAAACACATTGTGATATGCGAAAAGACCTAGAAATCAATAGTAATATGTAACAGAAATGGAAACTGAATGTGTGCACCTGAGATCTTGTTATAGACTAGAAATGACTTTTGAAATACTGTAGATGCTGGAAATTTTTCCTATAGGGACTCATTTTCCATTCTAGGCAAATTAGTCCTAGTTCAAGGAAATTGTTCCAGAACCCGTTTCGAAAAAATGGGTAGCCAAAATTGCAAAAAACCTATTTCAGGCCTAGCAGTGGGACTCATTCACCATTGATGGTGAATCAATCCACTTTTTAATTTCTAAAAATCCAAAAGTGGAAATTGAAGCCCTCAATATGCTCTTCGATTCCTGACAGGTGTCTGGCTTTGAAAGTCTAATTTATGGCACTGAAAGTGACCTTTTGTTGGATATTTTGACTTGTTCAACAAGGAGACCTATCTTCAACAACTTTTCAACTCATCTTCAATGATTTCCAAGTCTTCAAGATGTCTAAATCTATAAACGCATAAGAAGAGAAAGAGAAATGTTAGATGTTAGGGCATGGGGGTTTTCCTTGGTCAAACCCCTTTGTAGGTAATTAAACCAAAATGAGAAAAGAATGTAATGAAGCATGTGATAATGGATTTAATACCTTGCCATGATGTTTGATATTGAATTTCTACAACAATATGAAGAATCTGCCCTTGAATGTTTGAAAAATGGTCTTGAATGACTTAGAATGATAAAACCCTAGCTTGCTTGGCTTGAGATGGAAGAATGATGGATGAATAATGAACAATGGTTATGATTTAGGGTTTAGAGACTTGTATTTATAGGCAATCCACCTTATTTTCCTGTTAATTGGATCCCTAAGGCCGACATGAAATAAAAATAAACTTAAATTCCAAAATTTCCCACTCAAAACTCAAAAATGACCCAAATGGGACTAATTCAACACCTTGGGAAAATCAGTCCCACCTGACAAGGACTCATTCATCCAGATGGGTGAATTAGTCCTAGAGGGGTCCTTTTGACAGTTGGAATGCTGGGGAATGAGGATTTTTGGTTCTTATGTTGATTTCATCGAGTATTTGATCAAATTAAGCCTTAGGATGCACAATATGGGGCCATAGGGGCCTATTAATGATGATGTAAAGGTCAATTAGAGCTTGAGACACAAAATTCAATGTGAAAGTGTGATTAAATACACTTTACAACACTAAAATGAGGTCCACTTAGCCTAGAAAGGCACAACATCCTATTTGAATGTGTAAGACACATTACAACACTAGATTAGAGTTAAGTTTAGTTCACAAGCCTTCTAGATTGATGTGAAAATACATTTTATAATGTTGAATTAAGGGAAAATGGGTTCATTAAGTCTAGAAAGGTGTGAAAGTCTTTTACAACACCTTTACAAGACATTGATAAATGCATTTTATTCAATTTGCAAGGGTCCAAGACCTAGTGTGAATGTGTAAAACACCTCACAACATTGAATCAAGGCCTCATTAAGTCCAATTTTTCATCAATTATTCCCAAATCAAGTAGGAAATACTTTTTTCTATGGTACACATATTAGTTATAAGAAACAATTTGAGGTTGGAAACATAAAAGCTTTGGCACATCGCCCCTTTTTATGTTTTATTCACACTTCTTTCTACCTCTTTCCCCAAAACACAGAGAAGAGCCCATTTTCTATAAAAAATCCTGGAGGTATTCAGTGAGGCACAAATTAGTCCCCCACTCGTTGAATTTCCCATAAGACATTTGAAGAAATGCAAGCTTTGATGATCAACAACGCCCAAACATATGGGTTGAAATTGTAACATCCCTTTGTTGTCTTGTTCCTCTTGGCTATTATTACTATATTTCTTACAACAATTCATAAATCATAAACTATCATGTTTGACCATCCAAATGTGTGCATCTCAATTTCTCTTCATTCAACCCATTGAAAGATGCTCCATGAAAAGTGTACAAGCCTATCGTAATGATGGACAAGACTCTAATGTAAACTCCCTCTTACATTCTCTTGTGCATCTTTAAAATTTGTCATAGTAACCTTTGTTATGATGAGTGTAGACACTCTCTATGATGCTGACACATGGCCCAAAGTGCCACATCAGAGTGGGACACATACCTTCTCATATGAGGATAAAAACCACTTAAAGATGAAATTTATGCAATCTCCAAATGGGATACCAACATCCCATGTCAAAAAAAAAAACACAAAAGATGAAATAGAGAATCCATACAAAAATATATAACATTAAGAATACAAGATTGAAATTCCTTCCCTAATAGAAAGAATAAGACTGATAACTTTGCAATACTTTCCATATTCTTGTGTGTATTAATAAAACAACAATGTTGTCTATATGGCCCTCTGGTATTATTTTTAATTAATTATCTCATGTTTAAATTTTAAAAACATATTTATACTAATGGCATAGTCTCAAGTGTTGTGTTCAATTATTTGTAAGAATTAGAAAAGCATTTCCTCGTTATAATCTTATCAAATTCAGTTACTTCATTTTTTGTGAAAGTCAAAATAATTCAGAGGTTATTATTCTATGAGATGAAATTATTTAATGAAAATATATAATTAAAATAGAATTAACCTATTTTATATGGAAGTATAATTAAAGGAAACTTTAAATTTTATATCTGTTGAATCGAAAAGGAGTTTTAAAGTTTTATGAAACTTAATTTTACGTTTTTACTTAAAAATTGTATAATAAAAAGGAATTTACAATTTTCTGAAATTCTATCTAATTTTTGAAGATACCTAATTTTTAAAAGTTAATCATTTAAGTAACCGACAAGCTAATTTGTCTGTAAAATTCTTGTGCATACACATCGGTAAAAGAGACATCATGTAACGTCTGTCCTTTTGAAAGAGACTTTTAATTCTATGCCCGAAAAGCCTATCAAGTCGAAGCTTTAAATTTTATAAAGTTCAGTGTAATTGAAACGGAGTTTGAGTGATCCAAAAGCCAATTTACTGACAAAACAGTTTGGCATTCACCTGTAAAGACCGCTGGCAAACTTCGCATTGAATGCAACATTAAACATGATCTAGGAGGCCTCTAGTCTCTCACTGATAAATACACGAACAGCGCAGGCTTCATCATACAAGCCTTTACATTTTAAAAGAAAAACCTGAGGTAGCTTGCAGAGATTGTGATCATAATACTCAGGATGGAGTTATTCGCTATTGCAGTTATTCTGAGTATTATGAGTGCAGGTGTTTATGGAGCAGACCCTGATCCGCTCACAGACTTCGCTTCAGGAACAGAAAGCTTCACCCCCCGTGACCTGTTCACTAATGGGGATGTAACTATCGACTCTGGAGGAGTACGCGCTGCCACTTCACTTAAAAAGTTTCCTGCATTGAAGTAAGAATGTAATACCACTATTACTGTTATTATTCTTCCCAACTCTTATTTGTTTTGCAGATGCAGTGACAGAGTTTGGCAATGCAGATCACAGGGCCTGCAATATGTGATGTTCAAGATGGTTCCGTGTGGGGTAAATTTACCGCATTCTCATCCACGAGCCACAGAAATGCTTACTCTTATCTCAGGAGGGCCTCTTCAAGTTGGTTTTGTTGACACTCAAGGTAAAACATACTCCAGCCTTGCTTCGTTCATAACCCATTGCTTTGTTGTCGCAAAATAATTGAAGTCGTGACGTATTAAATTAGGTCAAGCTTTCATTGATATTCTGTATCCTGGAGATGTCACCATATTTCCAAGGGGAACATTGCATTTTGAGCTTAATGTTGGATCTAAAAAAGCTAAATATATCTCTGCTCTCAACAGTCAAAATCCTGGTGTTCTGGTAAGATCAATACATATATTTTACAAGTTAGTCTTTTAATACCCCATTTTAAGGGGCATCACAATCCTTTACGGTTGATCATGGCAGACAAGCAGCATGTCAATATTGAAGCTTCCATTGAGAACCGTGGCAACAGCCTTCAACGTTACCCCACAGGTTGTAAACGAATTGCATTCAACGATATATGCCAGTGGAAGGGGACTGAAAAAAACAACCAAAAGTGGTTGTGTTCCAGGGAGAGATATTACTCTAGAGTTTTAAGTTATATGCTATTTCCTACGCCCAAATGGCGTCCATTGGGAATGGTGCTCAAAATTTGAATTGTCTATCATCTGTGTTTCATCTTCTTTTAAATAAAATGTTATTGTTAATCTCTTTTCAGAGGTTTGTAGAACATATCTCAATATAGTCTGTATGGAAATCTCTTCTTTATCCAGCAGCTACTACCTGCCTTTGTATTGCCGATTACAGAAGCAACTGCTGCTGTTGTGCTGTCATATGGTTTAACCAAAGTTTTATTGGGTTAAAGAAGAAAAGTAAGTTTTAGCAGAGAAATGGCAAAGCTTGTCCCAGGACCCACGTTATGCTTGTCAAATCTTTTGATCTTATTTATGTGATGGATGTATTATGATAATAGGCAATGCTTCAAGCAAGGGACCCCTCGTCGATTACTTATGAGTCGTTCTAAACTATCTTTTCTCTGAAGTATTATTAAATAGTTGATGGTTATAAAATAATTAGTGTATTTGTCTATTTGTAAAATATTGTATTTATTTTTTCTTTCGTCATGACTTATTTTGTGTACTATTTAGTTGACTAGAAAATATATGTATTTTTTTAATTTAGTAAATTTTTTTAATTTTTTTTTTTTTAAGGTTAGTGTTATCAAGAAAAGGGGGTAACTCTTATCAAAGTTTTGTGTAGCTTGTGTAATGGAAGATGCTCCATTTCCCCATTTTGTCTTGATAGTTTTTGAGTTCATAGTGTAAGGGTCTTTGATATAATTTTTTACCCCCAGATCATGATTTTTGACCTTATTTCACGTGCCCTAAGGAGGGTTTCCTCTGTTTTACATGTTTGTCTATTCTATCATTTTTTCCAAGCATGTTAATTTATTAATGCTACATCATCCTTGCATATCTACTGCCATAATGTGAAGTTAGGGCTTGATACATGGAAGAAGTATTACTCCTTAATGTACTTGTGCTTGGTTTTATGCCAACAGAGGAGCTAAGGGTTTCAATTCTACCAAGATTTTGTGTTTAACCATGTGTTGCAATCATTCCAAAGTAAGTGTTTCCATCTTTTGCTCTAACCATGTATACAAATGATTATTTGTTGTTGTTGAGGTCGAAACAACCAAAGGCACATGTGAAGATGGTCATTTTGGATCCCATACCTCGTTCCACTTGCTTGGTATACATAATGGGTTGTAAGGCTTTCTAGTTTATTGTCTTTTCACTTTCATTGGTATCTAAGGTCATTGGAATCCTAAACATGGAAACCCTTCTATTTTTGTGAAGCATCAAATCACAGTTGGCCTTTCTAGGTCCTATATATGATCGTCAATTGAAGGGTATATTGCTTAAACTAGATAGATTGACCATTAAGGCCATGAAAATGGTTTTGGGGAGAAGGTTTATTGACACTAATGGGCAATACCGTGTTAATTCAGACATTTCTTCTCGTTTTGTGGCCTCATTGTTGGATCTTCACACTTCTAAGGAGATGATTGCTCAGTTAGCACACCAAACCTTTAAGCCTACATTTCTCTATGGTTTGGAGGTGGTGTTGGTGGCTACACATCTGGGAGAAGGGATTACTCACCCCCACAACTTGTTGCTCCCTACCATACAACTTCATCCATTTATTCCAGACATTTATGAGTCTGATTACTAGATGCATTGCTTTCACTCCAAGAAAACTTATGATTTCCTAAAGTGTTTGTATCAGCTTGTACTGGTGAATAATTCTCAATGGATTTCCCAGTTTATTGCTTATGAAGACTAGGGTATGTGGGTTTCCATTCCTATTTTATACATGTTTATATATATTATCATGTGTTTATATTTTGTTTAGGGTTAGGGTAAACTCAAGAAATACCAGTTTAGAATCCCAATTTTGTAACTTAGCAGCTAGGGTTATCTTTGAAAATATGACATTCTGTTACAAATGATGATGAATTTTGAGAATAGTTTCTTAATTAGCCTTGAAAAAATTATTACAGTGCAGACTAATAATCAAATTATTATAATAGCTTAAGTTATCTCATGCTTGGAATGTCAAGTAAATTTAGTTTCAATTTGCATAGTTTTTACGATGCAATACTTTCAAATGAGGATATTGTGCCATGTTTTTGACTTGCAATGGTTAGGGCTCTTATATTTGGGCTTTTGTGCTTGTTTTCCTCTATGTTTATTAATTGAGAAATATAAACTTTATATTTAATTATTTTTTCTATTCCTTTTCATGGTAATTCTTTATCTTTTACTTACAATGGCACACCTACTATGGTTTTCTCAATTATCCTAGCTTTTGTATGGGCTATGTGAGATTTCTTCATTTGTGCTTAGCCTAAAAGGGCAGCCTTTGTGTGAATCTCGTTATGGTTTCCTTAAGGGTCTTAGAATGGATAAACCAAATGTTGTGGTTTCTTGATATTTTAATATCTTAGCAAATATTTTTCCTTCCTTTGAGCTATGTTATTTTGGCATATCTGCTGCCTATTATAAACCTTGAAATTGCTTGCAGTTTGTCATAAACCCTAGAATTGCTAAAAGATTGTTTCAATTAGGTATATTTCCATGTACTATACATTTCCTTTTCAGTGTGGTTGAGTGTGTTTTGCTTCTAATTCCATCATAATTCACTTTTCATCAATTTTATTTGTTCAAACTTACTCTTAGTATACTTTGGTTTTAAATCAGAACTATCTAGCAAGAAAATACTATAGGATGCTTTATTTATATATAAGTACATGTATTTTTTTAATCATCTATATGCACTATGGCTTTCCCATGTGTATGTTTCATTTGTGTATTCTTGAGAAAACATCTAATTCACTTATATCATGTGCACCTTTAGATGATTCAAATACTGGGTTCTTTAGTGGGTGATTTCTTCATATTATGATGCTATTTTTCTCTTTCAAGTCCTAGGATTGTCAATTTAGTTCTAGGAATTGATTTTGTTAGGGTTAATTTTTAAGTATAGGAATCTTAATTAAAATTAAAATACAGTCAGTTGTGAGTACTTATCTCCTTACCGGTTATACTTACATAGCCCCTTGTTCTTATTATGCTCCTTCCTTCATACCTGCTTCCTTCTGGTCTTCTATGAGAATTCTTGCCAGTCCTGTCCACTTTTCAGTATCTAGTTCTACTTTGCATTCCTCCATTTGTAGGACACCCAAGCTTGCTAAAGCATATTCTGCCTTGTTAGTTTCTTTATGGATGTGGGAGAGCATTATAGAATCTTCTAATTTTTCGAGTCTCTTAGATCTTGAATATCCAACTCTTTAGTTTGTAGTTTTTGGTGTCTCTTTTTGATATTTCCTATATACATAATAGTGAGTTCCCCCTCTAGATTTTGAATTTTTTTATGTCTTTTTTGTGTGCACATACCTGTGGCTAAGGCCTCCATTTCTGCTTCATTATTAGTTGTAGATTCTATTTTTTATATTTCCCATACAAGCTACCCTTTATTATTCCTTAGTATGCTTCCTGGTCTAGCTGGTCTTGGATTCCCTTTTGCAAAGCCGTTAAAATTTAACTTATATCTTCCTTGCTCTAGATCTTTCCACTTGACCCCCTTATTATTCTTTGCTTTTTCTTTGAAGTTTCCTTTTGCTTTTTTTAGGTTTTTGCACTTCTTTTGTAGCTCTTTGTTGCACTTAGTGAATATAGTGCCAATTTTTATCATAATTTTTGCATTAAGAACTTCGTAAATCCCTTCTTCTATTTTTTGTATGACCTTCTCCAAATCCATATTTTTTTCTTGGAAGATTTGATGGTTCCTCTCTTTCCAAATATTCCATGCTATCATGGATGGAGCTACTATCCATAAATCAACCCATAGTGTGTTCTTCTACCTCTTTGCCAACTAGTTATCCATTCTTTGAAGTCCTTTTGTCTTGGGCCAAGCCATTCTATTATATTTTGAATCCAATCCCAACACTTGAATGCATATGTTCATTCTAGCACTAGAGGATTAACATTTTCATAGTTATTATAGCACATCATGCACTTGTTTGGACCTTGAATTCCTATAGTGTTCAATATTTCCATTGTGAGTATCCCGTTATGTAGTATTTTCTCTTGTAACTGTTTGTATCAAGTATCCCATCTTAATGGAATACTCCCTGAATTTGGCACCACACCAAATGATGTCATCCTCTTCTTTGTTTAGTAATATCCTCCTCTTGTTTAATTATTGCTACAGTTTTGTTTTAGATTCTATGGGGATCGAGAGCAACTCTATGTCTCTCCATTCTTGTTGAAATTTATATTTGGAGTTGCTAGTTTTGACATAGTCTATTAGCCTACTTCCAAATGCACTTTCAATGGCTTCCTTGTGTTCTTTTATCTATTCTAGTGGCGTATAACCATTCCAAGAGTCTAACCAAAATTTAGCTTGTCTTCCATTATTTAATTTTTATGTAAGATGATTTGTTATTAGTTTCCTACTTTCCCATAGGAACTTCCATATCGATAAGCCCCAATTCACTACTTCTATTGTTAGTATTCTCTTAGGGTCAGCAGTGTCTAAATATTTATTATGAAGTAGGACATTAAATATATGGGTATTATTGATAGTATGGTCTTAAAAGTCAGTATTATGCCTACTCTAGAGTGTTAGCCACTTAATTTTCTATGACAGATTTTTTTCTACATTCATCTATTATTTCTATTAAATTTCATGTCTTAAAAGGCCCAGAGAATAGGAGCACCCCAAGATATTTTGCTGGAACAGTTGCTACTTTAAATTCCAAATGTTTCGCTATTCTTCTTTGTATGGCTTTCTTGGTATTGAAGAACATTATTAAGCATTTACCCTTGTTTACTAACTATACTAAACATGTCATACAGTCTTCAAGGGTTTCTTTGATTACTGTCACTTCTCTCGTATTAGCTTCCCCAAATAGGAGTGTGTCTTCTAAAAACTATGTATATGCCATTGGATCAATGTCAAGAGCCACCCTTATGCCTTTCCATAAGGTACTTTCCTTTTTTCTTTTGATAGACCTACCCATGATTTTTGCCATGATGATAAAGAGGAAGGGGGGCAAGGCATCCTCTTGATGAAGGCCATTTATTCCTTCAAAAAATCCACATAGTGATCCATTGAATATTGGTGATTACCTTGTTGTTGTGATGCATTATTGAATCAGAGAGACCCATTTGTTTTTTAAGCCAAATCTTTAGAGGATTTCCAATAGAAAGTTCAATTTATCTCTATCATAAGCCTTGCTTATGTCTAGTTTAATCAGCATCCTTTTAGTTCTCTCTAATCGTATGGAGTGCACCACTTCATTTTTCATGATTATGCTATAAATGATTTCCCTCCCTAGGCGAAAGCCGCTTTGTTCTAATATTATGGACTTGAGCACTTTCTTAAGTCAGTTTTCCAATATCTCGGTGATGATTTTGTAAATTGTGTTGCATAATGATATTGGTCTATAGTCATTAAGTGTCTCACACTCTTGTTTCTAGGGGATAAGAGAAATGACTATATTGTTCATGTCTTTTACAAATTTCCGTTTACCTCCAAACTCTTCTACCACCTTCCACACATCCCCGCCAATAGAGCTTCAACATTTTTGGTAGAAGCTTGCTAGGAAGCCGTTAGGGCCTAGTGCTTTGTCCAAGTGAAGATGGAAGGTGGCTATTCTAACCTCTTACATTGTGATAGGTTTAGTTAACCTGGTATTGTCCTCTTCAATGATGCTTCTTGGTATGTAATCTAGAATCGGTTCATCAGAAAATACTGCTATTGTCCTTTATGCCCCCAAGATATTTTCAAAATACTTGACTACTTCCTTTCTATAGATTTCTTATCTTTAGCAATTGTTTTTCTTCCTATTCTTACTTCATTTATTCTATTAAGTGCTCTTATGGATTTTTCTGTTGCATGAAAGAACTTGGTGTTCGTATCCCCTTTTTGTAACCAAGACTCTGTGTTTTTGTCCCTCTAAAAAACTTCTTCTCTTGCTAAAATTTCCTTGTGGTAATCTTTTAGTTAGTTTTTTTTCATAATCCTCCTTGAACATTTCATGATTTATGATTTTGTTATTCAGGTCTTCCTATTCTTTCTCTACTATCTCTTTTTCTTAAAAAATATTTTTGAATACCTCCTTTCAATCTCTTTAGTTTTGTTTTTAGAAGCTAGAGTTTTTTCATGAATATGAAGCAAGGAGTACCATTGATTTTACTTTCCTTCCACCATTTGTCTATGGACAGGATCAGACTTTCATCTCTCCACCACATATTTTCAAATTTGAAATAGTTTTTAACTGTCATTGGGCCCGTTCTTATTTCCATCAACACTGGAAAGTGATCAGAGACTATGATAGGGAGAATAGTGGTTCCCAAATGTATGTCTATGTTCATCCAATTGTTAGATATCAAAAACATGTCTAATCTCTCTGCAATGTGTTGTAAACCCTTTCCTCCTATTTTCCTAGGTGAATATCCCATTGGAAGTTTGACAGTCTACAACTTTGATTTTTTCCACAAATTTTTTGAAGTCTTGCATATTTCTTGTTACTTTCTTTAGGACATGACATATTTTTTGATAGATTTGTAATGGTATAGAAATCACCACCCACTATATACAAGTTGTTGCTAATTTGGTTTATCCTGCTAATTAAGGCATTCCAAGTTTCTTTTTTATCTCTTATTTGTATAGGGCCATAAGCATTGAAGAGGTGTTCTTGTGTTGAGATTAGTTACTTTACATTCCATCCAATGGTTATGTGCCTAGGTTCGATCCAATTTGACACTTTTGTTTTTCCAAAGAATTACCACACCTCCTGCTATACCTTTAGTTTCTTGAAATGTACCTTCCCATTTTTTGCAATGTTTTAGGAACCTCTCAACTTCTTGTTTTTCTAGCTTTGTTTCTTGCAACACCATTATGTCTGAGACTTCTTTTTCCATGTGATGCTTGACCAAGCATCTTTTGTCAAAGGCATTCAGGTTCCTGACATTCCATGTGGTTATCTTCATTGCTCACCAAGGGAGGTCTTTCCTCCTTGGGATATCAAAAAACTAGATATTCTCTTAAATCCCTTCTCCATCACCTCCTCTTCTCTCTTTTGCTTGCTTGTCTTTTATCTCTACCTTTCTTAGCTTTGCCCAATTCCCTTGCTGCAAATTAGCTAAGGCTCTATGATGTCTAGTTCATCTACTTCTATTTGATCTTGTTCCATGTATGTGTCTTCAAATTCTGATTATTCTTCCTCTATGCCATTTTCTTGAATTGCATCATCTCTTATTGTATCAAGCGCCTCTAAGTTATTAAGGGCTGCCCCTTTGTTTGAGTTTCTTTTTTCCCCCTTTTCTTTTTGTATGTTAGGGCTCACTCTTGTAGGTATTGTTCTCTCATTTCCTAAAACTGTTTTTGTTTTGGCCACATTCATCTATTCTTTCCTTCTCCATACCATTTTTTGTTTTGTATATATTTTTTTTTGTAGGGTTCGATTGCTAATGGTCTTTTGGTTCCTGACCTCTTTCTTTTTGCATACCATCCTTATTCCTTTCTGCACCTTAGGGTTTCTTAGTGAAAGTGCATTATTATTTTCCTCTTGTTGTCTCTTTTCTTGAAATCCTCTACCATATGTTTCCTTCTTCGAAGTTTGAGGAAAAAATTTTAATCTTCCTCCACCTCCATGTTCTGCATCCAGTGTGTTCCATTAACATAGAGAAGAATTTCCTTAGGATTTTTTTGAATAGCTACTATCTTAATTCAGCCGTATAGACAGGAGTCACCATTAAAAAGATCTGCATCTATATCAACCATGGTTCCTAACAACCTACCGATCTTCTCCAAGCATTCCTATGATCGGTACTCAAACGAGAGAATGTATAATGGAATCCATATTGGCTGCTCATTTGGGTCTGTGTTAATTGGGTTGAAATTTTGATGCCACTTCTACATATAAACAAGATGCCCTTCTATCTCCCATAGTCCTGGTTCAAGAATTTTTTCTCTTTCCTCCGTATTGGCAAAGATTGCAACACAGAAACCTCTTGGGAGGAATTTTATTAAAGTCAGAGTCTTCCATGTATTTTCTATCCAGTCTTTGATTTTTTTCCTTTCGATTTTGGGCCCAATAGCTACAAATAATCGTAGTATTTTCTAAAATGCCCAGATCTTCTTTAGCCTCCTCAGTTAGGTCTATTATTGTGTGATCCTTGTGTTTTCTTCATTCACATTTCTTTACTGATTCAGTTCTTTGTTCCTCCATAGTGCATAGTTTTGGGCAATAACGAAAGTCATATAATTTTTTTCTTTTTCCTTCCTTTTGCTTCGGATGTGCCTCCTGCTCTTTTGTCTTTGCTAGAGGATTAGATTATAAGTTTGATTCCCTTTGTATTCTATAGGTTTCTTGTTACTTGATATTTTTTTTAGTTTTCAATGAGATCACTCACTTTGTTCTTCGTAGGTTTTTTTTCTTTCAGATTCACAAATATAATTCGTAATTCTGAAATTCGCATATCGCATTCGCAAGAATTTATAGAATAGGAAGCTTATCATATATTTAATATAGTAATTTTTTAAATGTTATTTTCGATAATAAATAAAATTGAAATTTATGGAACGTAATAATATTTTTCTTTTAAATTATGAGTTTTCTTTATTAATAAATAAGGTGATAAGATAATTTTTTTAATAGTTTATGTAATTAGATGAGAGTTCTTTTGAATACAATTGTGCATAAATTTTTAGTATTGATGTTTTGGATCACACTTTGTATAATGGAGTATGATTTGAAATCTCCGTGCTCTTTGAATTTGGAAAATGACCCAATAAATGAGTGTGATCTACTAATCATTATAGTGTGACACAACAATGATCCCTTTTTCATACCTTTATTTATTACTACTAACGTGACAAAGATATAGCCACTATATTTTTACTTTAAATTGGATACAAAGTATTGACTTTCACAAGTCGCATCACATAAATAGCCAATCACATAGTAACAAATATGACAACTAATAACACGTGTTGATTAGCATGTTTTGAAATAATTCGTGTTGATATACTTTTGGACAAATCAAAAAAGATATTTCTAATGTAAGTACATTGTCAATGTCTATAAGATTAGACAATATATTTTAAACTCTCAACTCATATATTAAAATAGCAGAGAGGGGCGAGTAGTTGTTTGGGGTTCAATTGTTGTTATAGCACTTGTGCTTATAATATTTAGTCTTGCCACATATTTAAACTGGACATTATAAATAATTAGTCCACGTGTAAATAAAAAATTAATCAAATATTTTTTATGATATACCCATACTTGAACACATGCAAACCTCTGAATGTTATATAAAATTAACATAAACATTTATTAACAAGTTAAATAAAGAATTTTTGTTTCAAATAATATATCATAACTAACCATTATAAGTGTGTCATTTATAAAACAAGATTCTCATTTAAATAAGTATTGTTGTTGAACAAATATTATTCTTATGTGTACAACTATTTGGGAGCAATGTATATGCATTGGAAAATTTCATATTTATATTTTGTCCTATCAAAACCATAAAAAGTCAGCACAATAAATACCTTGTATTTTCACATGAAACATGAAGAATTGTCAAAAAGTTTTAGCATTCAATTATTGGTCCAATTGTGCTGGATATAATTTGTATTTTAAATAATAATGTGCTGTTTTTATAACAATAAATAGTTTTTATGTTCAACTATTGATTCATTTGTGTTGGATATAAAAGTTAGAGATAACAAATATTTATGGTTACCAATAGGTATTTGGTCCATTTAGGTTGCATATAAGTTATATACTAAATAAAAATATGATATTCTAATAACAAAAAATGATATTTTTTTGTTCAATTAATGGGGATGGCATGATTAAGTTTTAGTCGGAATATTAAAAAGTAAATTTTTGGACACTTCTCATTAGACGTGCTGATGTGGCAAGTTGCATGATGAATCCTATCTCCAAACCATAGTTCTAGATAGATAAGAGTCCAATTCACATTAATGAAAAATGGATTTCCTATGAAATTCCATGCAACCCCTACATGTTCGCAAAATTAACCTGCACAACTGCTCACCCCTCTCTCTTATATTGATTTTTTTTATAAAAAATGAAGATACATTATTGTCTCCAATAACAAAACCTATATATGTTAAATGATAATTGATATTCAATTAACATTTATAGATCGTTCCAAATGAAAATCGATATCCAATTAACATTTAAATATCGTTCCAAATGATAATTGATATTCAATTAACATTTAAAAATCGTTCCACTTTGATATCTATTTATCATGCCGGTAAGTATTCCTTTATATGGGAAAGCTTCAGGTCAAGTAGAAATACAATTAAGATCAATGGCTTAAAACTGTTAAACGAATTGACTGAACATGCAAACGATCCTAGACAAGCATGTTCCACACCTTACCTTATGTGAGAAAGAATTTATTGCAAATATAGATATGATAAAGATATCAAAGTTTTAGAAGACAGGAAAGGATTTGGACTACCTTGAGAGCAGTCTTAGACACTTATAATTCGTAAATGGAGAAGGTACAACAGCACGAGATTTATTCAGGAGAAGGCAAGGACGACCATCACTTCTGTCCACGTAAGTTTTGTGAATAGTTGGTCAAGTCGCTTAATGATAAAAATATCAAATGTTAGAAGACAGGAAAGGATTTGGACTACCATGAAAGCAGTCTTACAGACTTATAATTCTTAAATGGAGAAGGTATAATAGCACGAGATTTATAACAGAGAAGGCAAGGACGACCATCAGAACCATGTAAGTTTTCTGAATAGTTGGTCAAGTCGCTCACGATTGTTAAATGTAACGGGAAGAAGGGAAGGGTGGCCATCAATTTTGATCACTCAAATCGTGAACAGTTGATCAATGTCACGTGAACTGCCTATTTTTCTCAGTTATTTGTTCGACAAAAAATGACCAGCCACGAGAAACTGCATCCCATTTGCTTCTAATCTTCTACCTTATTGAATATTAGAAGAGTTTGGATTGCACCCAATGGCTGCCTCTCCCCGCGAAGACATCACCGACGTTATCTGCTCTCTGCTGGTCGAAGCCATTGCAACCAAAATTGTTAGGTATTGCGTTTTACAAAACTATGTCAATATCGAATGCCGAATCTCAAGAGAGGATTTGTTGGCTCTATAGTGACTTATGCAAAAAAGTCCTTACATTAACCTATCGTGGATACAATAGTTTTAGGGATTTGTAGAAAGTGCGGTGAAAAATGTCAATAGCGACTGCAAAACGGTTAAGGAGATGTTATTCCACGACGAGGAGTATGCATACTCTAGTTAGTCCACAAGCGCAAAGCTCTCTGTTGGTGCTCCAAATATCAACAGATCAATTGAATTCTAAAGACTTAGCCAAGGTCTTATGCTTAGACTCAAAGGTTGATTTGACCAACTAACAAGATTCGGTCAAAGACTGAGATCTTCTGCACTTTTGGCTAGCTCTGCAAGACCAAGGTGGGTCAACCTATACAATGCCCAAAATTTAATTCACTTACACATACATTTTTTTTTATAGCAGATAAATCCCAATGAAATACACTAAGGAAAGCATTGACAACCTCAAATCTGACTATATTCTCAGTAACTCAACACTTACGCAGTAATTGGGAAGCAGAACACTAAACTTCAACCAAACCACAGGGATTAAAATAATTTTGAGTTTAAACATGTTTCTAAGATGCATAAAACTGAATAATAGATCAGTGTCAATTCTGGGCCATGGAGTCAAACACATAAAGAGAATTCATCAGCAAATGAGATTCCACGAGTGGATTTAAAATTGTTAATGCCTTGCATCAAATGTTTGTGTCTTACACCAACAATCCCACTCTTGTTGTCAATCAAATTCTTTTTATCAGATCCAACCTGCACACTTAAATCACAATTATCTACTCAAAGTATTTTAACTACTTCATTAAAACAGAACCATGAACAAACAAAACAATCTCAAGGAAATTGAGATGACAAATCCAAAGATACTTGATATTATTGAATTTATATGACTAAAATGTACATATCTGGAGACAATTTGATAGCATTCATGACTTTCATGATTTATTTACACAAACTGGTTGTATTTGGTAATAAAATCAGAAATTACAACTTACAGACTCAAAAAATGACTCAGACTTAGCAATTTTCTATCTACCCAGCCCAATTCAGAACCTCACAATCCTTTTACAATGAGAGAAAAATGAGAAGAAATAGAAGAATAGAAGGCTCCAGAAGAATGATGTGAAAATGCCATCTGGAAGTCTCTTTCTTGTTGATCAAAAAAATTGCAAAGCCTCTATCCTCTCTCTGCAACAACAAACTTTGCCTCCAAATCTGCCTTTGCTTCAAGTTGTTCAACAACATAAAATTTCTCTGTGTGAGAAATTTCACTACATTCACCTACTATGTGAAAAATGTCTCAGCCTTGCTTCCCCATGAAAAATTTTGTGAAAGTCTTTTAATTTTTGTTGTTGCACTTTACTTTATACTTTCACTTTCAAAATATTAAAGTTTTATAACTTTAATAATTCACCTCCAACTCACATTAAAATATTTGCCTTTTATTTTCTAGAACAAAATATTTTCTCATAAAATGAATAATTCATTTTACATTAACCTGGGAAAATAAAAGATTTACCTGTGCACACTTGACCTTCGTTGTGAATTTAAAATATTTAACCTATGCAACATGTGTTTCACTTTATAGTGAAATATTAAATATTTCACTTTGAGCTCTATTTGAAATATTTTCCCTTTTCAAACAAAACTTGCATTAGGTAAAATATTTTACCATCCACCTTTGAGCTTTCCTCCAGCCATTTATTTACTCCATTGTATTTGCTTTTACCTTTCGTGCTCAACAACATTTAATAAAATGTTTTACATTTAAAATGCAAATATTTAAATGTTGTCTTAGGCTACATTTAATTCACCTTATCTGGAAAACATTTTAATTTTCCCCAAAGTTTACTTTTAAACAATGTATTAAAAAATACATTGGGCCCACATTGGCCTCTCCTCTCAACCCCATGCTCCCGCAAGAATTAATTAATGAGAATTTTACTCCCGCAAACCAGCAGGGAGTGGTGGGGATTTACCCACATCCACCTTGCTTTTATTTCATATGCCATATTTTAATCCTTAAATTTTCACGGCGTTCAATTAATTTTTTTTTAAAACTTCAATGCCCTGGCCTTTGAAAATTTCATCGGGCCCCTTAAAAAAAGTCATTACCCATGCCATCAAAATGCCTCAGACTCACCTCACATTGGGCTTTCTTGTGCATCTCGCAACCTTAATGAGTGCGCAGCTAAATCCCACTAGCTTATTTGGCTACAAAAATCATTTCCTCCTCTGTCATTGATTTTCCTTCTTTGGTTCTTTTGTTTTAAATTTAAAACAAAGTGCCTTAAATGTTTTATTTAAAACATTTAGCACTTTCACCATTTAAAATGATTTTCCCTTTTTTAAAATAAAACCCCACCATACTTGTCTCTCACTCCCGCGAGCTTTAATTAGTGGGCATTTTACTCCTGTGAGACAATGGGGAGTGATGGGGATTTACCCACATCTCCATGCCTTTATATTTCATAGGGCATATTTTAAAAAAATTCACTTTATATTATATGCCCACCCCATTTAAAATATATTTCCATCGGGCATTTTTCCAATTGAATAATATTTCAAATATTTTAAATATTTTAAATATTATGTTTCTACAACTTTAAAGTATGTAGCAATTTTAATTTTGGTTGTCATCCAATTGGAAGAAATTCAATGTGAGAAAACCAGGAGACGTAGAGCTGCAAAAATTTGCATAGGGGCATCATCAATTATTTAGAGAAAACCCATTTTATCAATTTTTTCCCAACCTACAAAATTCAGGTACCTCCTTTGTAAACTGGCCCCGGGACGTATTAGCCGCGAAAAAAATACATTAAAATATTGTATCATATGACCTTCAATCTTGATGAAAATGAAGCTGTAGAGGTTTTAGACCAAAACAAGAAATGGGTTGTTATTAGAATTGCAAAGTTTGAATTTTTTTCAGAACTTTGTTTTTGGCCCTATCGTAATCAAAAAGTAATTAAATAACTCATTAGAACTTATCCAGGAGGCGCAAAACTGAACAAGCATGTAGAAATTTGACCCAAGAATGGAT
This sequence comes from Sequoia sempervirens, assembly GCA_007258455.2. Classification (NCBI taxonomy): domain Eukaryota; kingdom Viridiplantae; phylum Streptophyta; class Pinopsida; order Cupressales; family Cupressaceae; genus Sequoia; species Sequoia sempervirens. The sequence goes on along the minus strand of VDFB02000003.1, from coordinate 402,976,165 downwards.
TTGAAGAGATGTATCAGCAAAAGGAGTCATGAGTTGAAAGATATTAATCAAAAAAGTTTCCTACTCAAACTTATGCAACAACCTGTTCAGAACCAACTAAAACCCACAAGATCACCTCATTCAAAAAATATCAAATCAATTCCTGGTGAGTTTTCACTGGACATAATGGATCATTTATGTACACTGAGCACGTGTGCAAAAGGGCTTAGTTTCAATCATCATCCATCAAAAGATATTAGGTGTCAAATTTGACCTCTCAGAAAGGTTTCAGAGAATACAAGTGCAAAACTGAAGAAATTGCATTTGGTTTTGACCTGGTAAAAATAGAAAATCAGCTCATAAACCTTTGAAAATTGACATGGGATTTTCTTTTGGCATAGATAATGCAAAGAAACAATCGTTTTGATTTGACAATCATTTGGTTGCAAAATGCAAGCTCAAACAAGAGGCTACTTTGCAAAACTGAAAGTTTACAAATAGCAAAATAGTGCCAAAACCCTCCAGCTTCGCTTTTCAAAACCTCCTCAAAGCTTATCATGGGAAGCTAAAAATTGACTTGCATGCTCACATATGTCACATGAGTGAGTCTGCAAATGGGTTTTGCATGAAAATCAACAGGCGTCAAGTTATGACCCTCCAAATTGGGTCATTTAGGAAGATTTCTTAGGTCCACTTCTGAAAGTGCAGAGGCTCAATATTGAAATGGACACTTCAAATTTGCAAAATTTAAGAGTTCCAATATTGGCTTTGACTGGGGATGTATGCTCCTTGTAGGCATAGTAAGATTCCAGATCTATGGGGAGTAGACCAAATACTGAGTTCGTCAGGTAGTCTCAAACTGCTCCTTTATTCAACCTTCTTTTTCAACTTCATCTGTTGACACCAGGCCACCAAATAAAAAAATGAGAGTTAACATTTACCTATGTCAAACACAATTCTATAAAAAGAGTTGATCTCCCTCAACTCATGCTTGCCTTTGTCAAACCACAACAACATGAATAACTACACCTTTGCAAACACAAGTATCAGGTTGCCTTTATGCAAGTGAAAACTTGCTCTTTGTTCAAATTTTTCATCAAGTGGCAACCAAATCAAATATGCGACATTACTGCCACTCTCTTCATTTTATGATTTTGTATCTAGTGGAAACATTTGAAAATGGTGATCAAGACCATATGATTTAAGCATAGTCTGATCATAACCATCTGCCTAATTAAACATGTTGGTACTTTCTAACAAGCCATCATATACAACATTATCAACATGTCCATCATCACTATGCATCTAAAAGCCGAGCATACTTTCAAGATGTTGATTATCATGTGGGAACAACTGGTCATATCCATCATATAAACCCATTTCAAGCTGAGAATAACACCCTTCAATTCTTTGCACATTTCCACACTTTGTGAACACTCCTCCATCATGCTGGTACAAAGAATCATTAGAAATTTATGACTCATCCTCCTTTGTAGTCATATTTTCATCCTCTAAACATAACATATCAACATCTTCATCATCCCAAGCTTGCTCAACAATGAGAAATTCTAGTTCAGAAGGAAAATCTGATTTTGCATTGAAATCAACATCTATGTTCACATGAAAAGATTCATGATTGGGCTCACTCAAGTCATCAAACAAAGACTTATCTAAATCTTCATTAGAATCTTCAAAACTTGGCTCACTAAACATGCAATTCTCATGGTTATCTACTGCTTCAAACTCATCAAAAAATATTTTTGAGTTTGCATCAGCATGCACACTGTTATACTCATCATACAATGCATCATTACCCTCAAATGGCTGCTTGTCCTCATCCTCATTATCATCATCATGATTAGCCGGTTCATCATCAGAAAGGGAATCAAAGACACATGCACCATACCTTGCATCTTGAAGATCATCATCACTATCAAAGTCAATAGGAGCAGCATAGGAAAACTGAGAGTTGTTCTCAAGTGCACATTTCTGATATTTTGTGGTCAACAGATCTGAAATTTTTTTGCAACTCAATAGATCACTTTTCTAATCCATTGTTTCAACCACTTCCTCTTTTTGACCTTCACTTGAATTGGATGCATTATCAAATTGCAAATCATGATATCCCATGATGTCATCATCTTCAAAGTCTGAAAACTTGGTAGGCTGATCATAAACAGGATCTCCCCAATCATAAGAGATTGGATTAGTAGAAACCTTGTCAAAAGCATTGTCACAATCCATCATTGAGAATAGATTGTCCATTTCTTTATTCTTACTCACTTTTGGGCTGTCATAACAACAATCCACATCTTCTTGTATCTCAACATTGAGCTGGGTGTCTTTATTGAGCTTGTCACTTTCATTCTCTTGAGGATAGACACAAACATTGTCTCTATCAAGCTAAAAACCATCAATGGTTTCCTCATTGTAGCTGCTTGTAGTTGATCTTTAAAACTGAAATTCATCACATACTCTGTCACTTGTAGCTAATAAACTGACATCCTCAAGAGCACTTCTCAAATCAGAAAATTCCAATGTCTCATTATGGAGACTTGCATCAAAACTACATTCAACACATGTAGACTTAGAATGATCAAGTGTATCATCACATTGTTGATCACATATCTCTTATTCAAAGAGTAAATCCAATTGATATTCATCTTCAGGTTCTTGGCTTGGAAGAATCGGCTATTGATTCTCATTTGGGCGTATTTCTTCTATAAGTTGTTCCTAAACAACTTCCTCATCACCTATTGATGCATCATTCTCATGTTCTACCCTCTCAAGTTTGCATTTACTTGAAGAACTCTGATCATTTATATTCACACAGTTGCTAATTTTATTAGCGTGTTTATCCAACAATGAAGACAACAATCTTTGCACATACCCATTCCTCTGCTTCTCCAAATTATCTAAAAATGTGTAAGCCATCTGTATACTCAATATTTTGAAATCTTTTAGCAATGGACTAGATCCTTCTTCAAAAGCTTCAAAATACATGTGAATACAATCTAGAGTACTAGGTCTGAGATTATCTAGGAAATTAGTGATAGGGAAACAACAAATCTATGACTGAAATTAACACTTGACTCTTCATCTTGCTTCTTAATCTACTTCAACCTCATGACAAGGTTAGAGGGCTCTCTTGCAAACTCCTTTTTATAAGCATTCACTAGTTCATCCCAGCAAGGAAAATACTTTTCAGGAAAACTCAAATACCAATCCTGAGCTCTAGCTTCAAGGGATCTGACAAAGAATCTTATCCACATATCCTGATACCCAAATGAATGTTTCTCCATGAAGTTGGAAAAACTTGACATGTGCATCTCCTTCACACACATTGTATCCATCAAATCTAGGAATTTTCTTGTAGACTTGAGCTGACATACTCTTAACCTTATAATCAACCCATGACAAATCTAACTGAGCATACAATGGATCAAAGGAATTGACAAAAGGTGCAACAAGTTGACAAGTAGACACAGTATGATTGTTTCTTAATCAGGCTTGTTCAAACATCTGGTGTCTTTCATCCATCTCTCTAAGTCCTCTTTCAAATATAGCTTTCCATTCTGGCCTTATCTTATGCTTGTGCACTCTTGGGTTCTTACACTTTCGAGTATCAAATGTTTGAAGATTATCAAACTTTTGATACTACTTAACAAGTTGTCTCAGAGTGTCCATAGGTATGGCTATTTTATGATCCATAGATATTACAAATCAAGGCTCACTAATTGTGCATAATTACAAGCATGACCAAATGGTGGAAAACTATGACAATAAATGACATAATGACAACCTAGGCTTGAATCATATGACAATACAAATGGATGGAAATCCTTAGAATATACAAATGCATTCTAACCATCCATATAATCAAATATTTGAGCACTAGACAAAAATATTTCAATGGAACTGCAATTTACATTCAACAGATCCAACAAATAGAAGTGTGCAAACATAAATTTACTCTCCTTTCCCTTTATTAGTGCTAAATCACTCAATAGGGAAGCAAAATTTTCTCCTAAACTGTTCAAATATGGCTTTCATACAAGAGTTTCTTGAAAACCAAAGGTGAAGAATACCTGGAGATGTTGCAGCTACTTCAATTTTGTTCTGAAAATATTGTAGATCTAGAACTTTTTTCACCTCCTCAACAGGTTCTCCTTGATAGAGTCATCACCTCTCTTTGTAGAGGACTGAACTTCGAACAACAGGAAGTTCTTTCACATGTAGGTTCCTTTCTGAGTTCCTTCCACCAGCAGAGCACAATAGATCATGAAATCTTCAAATTGGCTGCAACAAATGTTTCTCCAGGTTTGACATCCTTCAATATTTGAACTAAATATAGAATGGAAAATAATTTTATGACTATAATTATACAGTCTTCACTTGGAGATTCAAACTTCTCCCCAACAGAGTCGTCATTCTGTTGGTGTTCCAAATATCAATAGATCAATTGAATCCTAAAGACTTAGCCAAGGTCTTATGCTTAGACTCAAAGGTTGATTTGGCCAACTAACAAGATTTAGTCAAAGAATGAAATCTTCTATACTTCTAGCTCTATAGGACCAAGGTGGGTCAACTTATACAATGCCTAAAACTTAATTCACTTACACACAGACATTGCTTTTTATAGCAGATAAATCCCAATGAAATACACCAAGGAAAGCATTGACAACCTCAAATCTGGCTACATTCTCAGTAACTCAACACTTACTCAGTAATTGGGAGGTAGAACACTAAACTTCAACCAAACAACAGGGATTGAAATAATTTTGAATTTAAACATGTTTCTGAGATGCATAAAATTGAATAATAGATCAGTGCCAATTCTGGGCCATGGAGTCAAACACATAAAGAGAATTCATCAGCAAATGACATTCAACCAGTGGATTTAAAATTGTTAATGTCTTGCATCAACTGTTAGTGTCTTACACCAACAATCCCACTCCTATTGTCAATCAAACTCTTCTTATCATATCCAACCTACACACTTAAATCACAATTATCTACTCAAAGTATTTTAACTACTTCATTGAAACAGAACCATGAACAAACAAAAGAATCTCAAGAAAATTGACATGACAAATCCAAAGATACTTGATATTATTGAATTTATATGACTAAAATGTATAGATCTGGAGACAATTTGATAGCATTCATGACTTTCATGATTTATTTACACAAACTGGTTGTATTTGCTAATAAAATAAAAAATTACAGCTTACAGACTCAAAAAATGACTCAGACTTAGCAATTCTCTATCTACCCAGCCCAATTCAAAACCTCACAATCCTTTTACAATGAGAGAAGAATGGGATTAAATAAAGGAATAGAAGGCTCTAGAAGAATGATCTGAAGATGCCATCTAGAAGTCTATTTCCCATTGATCAACAAATTTGCAAAGTCTCTCTCCTCTCTCTGCAGCAACAAACTTTGCCTCCAAATCTGCCTTTGCTCCAAGTTGCTTAACAACAAAAAAAAATTTCATGTGATAAATTTCACTTCATTCACCTGTTGTGTGAAAAATGTCTCAGCCTTGCTTACCCATTAAAAACTCCATGAAAGCCTTTTAATTTTTGTTGCTGCACTTTACTTTATACTTTCACTTTCAAAATATTAAAGTTTTATAACTTTAATAATTCACCTCCAACTCACATTAAAATATTTTCCTTTTATTTTCTAGCACAGAATGTATGCTCATGACCTTCATTGTGAATTTAAAATATTTAACCTTTGTAACATGTGTTTCACTTTATAGTGAAATATTAAATATTTCACTTTGAGCTCTATTTGAAATATTTTCCCTTTTCAAACAAAATTGCATTAGGTAAAATATTTTACCCATCCTTAACAATAATTTTACTCCCGCAAGCCAGCGAGGAGTGGTGGGGATTTACCACATCCACCTTGCTTTTATTTCACATGCCACATTTTAATCCTTAAATTTTCATAGGGCACATTTAATTTTTTTTTTTTTAAACTTCAATGCCCTAGGCTTTGAAAATTTCATCGGACCCCTTGAAAAATATCATTGTAACCCATGCAATCAAAATGCCTCGGGCCCATCTCACATTGGGCTTTCTCGTGCATCCCACAACCTTAATGAGTGTGTGGAAAATAATTTCCTCCTCTGTCGCTGATTTTACTTCTTTGGTTCTTTTGTTTTAAATTTAAAACAATGTGCCCTAAATGTTTTATTTAAAACATATGCCACTTTCACCATTTAAAATGATTTTCCTTTTTTTAAAATAAAACCCCACCATACTTTCCGCGCACTCCCGCGAGATTTAATTAGTGAGCATTTTACTCCCGCGAGACAGTGGGGAGTGGTGGGGATTTACCCACATCTCCATGCCTTTATATTTCACTGGGGCATATTTTAAAAAAAATCACTTTATATTATATTCCTACCCCATTTAAAATATATTTCCATCGAGAATTTTTCCAATTGGATAATATTTTAAATATTATGTTTTTGCAACTTTAGAGTATTTAGCAATTTTAATTTCAATTATCATCCAATTGGAGGAAATTCACTGTGAGCAAACCGAGACACCTAGAGCCATGAAAATTTGCGTAGGGGCATCATAAATTATTTAGAGAAAACCCATTTTATCAAATTTTTCCTAGCCCACAAAATTCAGGTACCTCCTTTGTAAACTGGCCCTCGGGATGTGTTAGCCATGACAAAAATAAATTAAAATAATGTATCATATGACCTCCAATCTTGATGAAAATGGAGCTATAGAGGTTTCAGACCTAAAAATTAAATGGGTTTTCATTAGAATTGCAATTTGGAACACTATTTTTGGCCCTGTCGCGATCAGAAAATAATTAAATAGCCCATCAAAACTTATCTTGGAGGTGCGAAACTGAATAGACATGTAGACATTTGACCCAAGAATGGAGTACAAAATATGGCTTGGAAAAATTAGTCACGAGGTGAAAGTTATTAATCAACAAAGTTTCCTACTCAAACTTTCTACAACAGCCTGTTCAGAACCAATTAAAACTCACATGATCACCTTGTTGAAAAAATTCCAAATCAACTCTTGGTGAGCTGCCACTAGGCACATTGGATCATTTAGGTATAATGAGCACATGTACAAAAGGGCTTAGCTTCAATCATCATCCATCAAAAGATATTAGGTGTCAAAGTTGACCTCTCATAAAGGTTTTAGAAAATACAGGTGGAAATTGCATTTGGTTTTGACATGGTAAAAATAGAAAATAAGCTCATAAACCTTTGAAAACTAACATGGGAGTTCATTTTGGCATGGAGAATGTAGAGCAACAATCATTTTGATTTGACGATCATCCGATTGCAAAATGCAAGCTTGAACGGGAGGCTACTTTGCAAAAAATGAAAGTTTACAAACAACAAAATAGTGCCAAAACCCTCCAGTTTCGCTTTTCAAAACCTCATCAAAAAAATTTACATATGTCACATGAGTGAGTCTGCAAATGGGTTTTGCACGAAAATCAACAGGTATCAAGTTACGACCCTCCAAAGTGGGTCATTTAGGCAAATTTCTCAGGTGCACTTCTGAAAGTGCAGAGGCTCAGTATTGAAATGGAAACTTCAAATTTGAAAATTTTGAGAGTGTCAACACTCTCAACACAATCCTTGGTCACGCTGCAAAGAATGGTGATTTAACTATGGTTGAGAGTTTAAGAGGTCATGGCCTCCTAATACACAATCATGGTTGAGCACTAATGGTCAACTTCTATTGCATTATGTGCTTGGTTGGGAGCAACAAAATGAAGAGCTCAGTGGTGTGTTGATGTTGATGAATGTAGAGGAAGCCAATATCATCCAGTGGATACAAAATACCACCATGGAAAGATGCCTTTCAAATAAAATTATTTTACTAATAGCAATTGTCAGTTTTATATTATTGGTTTCAAAATGATAATTTTTATATTGTACAATATATGCTGCAGTAATATGTTTATATACTAAGAATTATTTATATATATATTGGAAAGACTAAAAACTAGTAGAAAAATATTAGATGCATTAAAGCATGAGCACATTAAATAACAATTGTTGCATGAAAAAATTAATAAAAATAATTATAAAAAAACATCACACAAATTTAAGTAAGCAATGACTATGCCAACTCAACAAACTATACACATTTATCATTCAATGAATATGCATCTTCAATCTCCCATTTGATGATCAATAAGGGCAAGTCGTAAACAGTGTGTTAAAGCTACAGAATTATCACTAGAAAGAGCTTTGGTGAATATATTATCTGTTTGTTTAGATGTAGCACAAAACTATAGTTCCACTTGCCTATCTTGGACCAAATCTTGAATGAGATGATGTGGGATCTAATTTTTATTTTATCTAACATGTAACATAAGGTTTTTACTCATTAGAATGGTGCTATTATTGTCACATTATATAGCAATTAGATATTATTGTAACAAATGTGGATCCTCCAATATCATTCTAATCCATATGCCTTGACAACTTATGATTGTGGTAGCAATATATTTTCCTTCCGCTAAAGCGAGAGCCATAATTGTTTGTTTCTTATTATTTTAAGCTACAATTCCAATAATTGAAAAATATAACTAAATTTTAATTTTCTATCATTGAAAATAATGGATGATGAAAAAATTATGCCACTCATATACCTTAATATTTCTTTGGCAACACTCCAATAAGATTCGTGTATATTGTTCATGAAATGAGAAATGAGGTTCAAAGCTTATAATATCGAGTTTATTTGTATTGAGGTATATGTCTTCCCACAGAAAATTATGCACAAAGGAGCAACCACCTTGGAACTTGCATCTTCTTTGGTCAATTTTTCACCAAGTGCTAAGGGATTTTCAACTACAATATATGTTGTCATTCTATTGTTTTTAGATAAATATACTACATAATTCAATTGAGAAATGAATATATGATGTAATCAATAATAGGGGGTCTTATCCAACTACTTAATCTTACAACCTAAACCCACACACAACAAATAATGTTATAAATTGCACAATTTCACTACTCAAGAACATACTTTATTCACTTCTTGGATTTGTTATAATATAACTAGAATACATAAAAATTTCTACAACATGAAACTCCTATAGCATATCAAAACAAACATCACCCTCAATATATTACAAAATTGGCCTTTTCATCATAGCCTTCCACTCTATTACATAATGGAATTAAGCCTCTTATCTAATACTTTTGCATTTTCTAGTGATTAACCCTCGTATATCCTTCTTGGTTTTCTCCCATAAGTATTCATCTTATTGGAAAAACTCATTTTTGCACATAGGAACATTTGAGAAGTGTTCCCCATTTCAGTATTTCTAAAAAATACCCCAATAGATTACAACAAATTTCTATTGGACATTGGGCTCAAAGTTAGTTAAATTGTTACAATATTGGTCATTAAATAGGTAACTCAATTGTTGCATAAATAGAATGTCTAATATTAGGGTAAAGTGTCATAAGTCACTAATTGAGGAATGACACTTCACATATCCAAATCACTAATAGGAATTTACAAATATGTAGTTTATTAATTGAAGTCTGTAAATATCATTACAAATGGAAATCCCCACCAAGGAAAAAATAGTATTATATAAATGTTGGAAATAGTTGTTTTCATTGATTTCAACCCAATATGGGGTGTCATTGATATCATTGATGTCTAATGCATATGATAAAGTATGTACAAGCTCCAGAGATAGTTATTAAGATGTGATATTAGTTGGTGCAAGTCTACAGAGTTGTATAAGGAATAATAATGTCCAATATTCTAATTAGGTGTGATATGGAGGATGATACACATGTCTTGATGAGTCTACAACATGTCTACATTGATATCATTTCATTTTGATGTATTGCACACATAAATAAGGTGAAAAAGTTTCACTAAAGTATTCATAGTATAGACTATAAGGTAGAGCCATGGTTTTCTATTTTGCATCCTTCTGTTGAGCAATATTTAGTCTTACGGTTCAGACAATACATTTTTCAAGCTATGAAGGTTCCATATCCAAGAAATAAAGTCATCATAGTCTACAATGCATGTTAAAAGTACCAATGTTTCAGTTTGTACCCTAACAAAGGAATGTAATGGAATTCTTTGCATTCCTCTGGAAGTAAATTATTCGCTTTGAAATTTTGTGGACATGATCAATAATTTAAAAAGCACACTATTGAGAAGCTTCATGTGTTTTGGTGTTTCACAAGATTAATTTTCAAATAACATCTTGCTACAGTTTGTTTGGAATGCTTTGTTCTTGTATATTCAGTGGGTTTCTCCTCTTGTGCCATCATATGATAATCATTTTCTTCACTAGAAGATTGAGGAGGTATTGTGCATGTACTACAGTGCTTGCATCTTGATCCTAATGATGATTTTGATCCTTAGTGGTGTAAAGTTGCACAAATGGTGGTTTTAGTGGTGTTGTCAATATTTGGGCCGATAGACTTATTTCCTCCATCAGTGGTTGATCGTGATTAAATAATTTTGCTTTGGAGGATGTGTTATGATGTGTTTTGGTCCTGTAATACCATGCATTAATTGAAAAAAACTTTATTACAATATTATATATGTTTGGAGTTGACAAGTGTTATACCATGTGTTTCCTCTAAAAGATCATATTGGAGCCAACCTAATTAAGATTTTGTGTTGTTGCGGAGGATATATATAGATGATCGAATTCATTTGTGAATTTTTTGTTGTTCACAGAAGTGTGACAGAGTAGTATGTTGAAAATGAAATGTGCAAAGTTTGTGTGAAGGGTTAATTATGTGAAAAAGGGATTGCAACATCAACATAAGTTGGATAGTTCTTTGTAGTAATTCATATTTATATTTCTCATTAAAATCTTCATCTATCATGCTCTAAGATAGTGAGTCTCATCAGGTCCTTTGTATCTTACCCTAAGGTTTTGCACCTTATTTTGCAAGTCACTAGGCACTGAGCCTTAAACAACATTGTAATTTTTGTTAGCGGTATGTCATAACCCAATTTTATTAAATACTTATCTTAATGTGAAAAATTGAATTATTGATGAAATTCAATTAAATATTAAATGGAGATTTTGGAATATTCAAAAATTTTAATGAATGGAGTTGACTGATGTTGTCTTTGTGAATTTTTGAAAATTATTTTATATGTCATCAAGAATTGAACATTACTCATCAATTTGCAAGTGCAAGTGTGTGCAGTTGTAGGGTGACAGGTTGAAGGACAAGAACTCGGTTGAAGTAGGATTGTTTAGCCAGATCAAATGGTCAGCTAGTTGGGATCTGGGAGCACACACCACAATGGCATGATGACTTGCAATTGATTGATTTGCATATATAAGAAAATAAAATTTTCTCAATTTGAATTATTTCATTGCTTGCAAATGAATGATTAGTATATTTAATTGTCTATTCAAACCTTGTGATTTGAAGAAGCTTAAAACAAGCAACTTGTATAAGAATTTTTTATTTAAAAATATATATATAACTATATGTATACATATAGTTATATATATATATATATATACATATATATACATATATATATATATATATATGTATACATATATTTATATTTATATTTATATATGTATACATATATAAATATAAATATATATATGTATACATATATATATATATGTATATATATGTATATATATATATGTATACATATAGTTATATATATATATATATATGTAGACATATAGTTTTATATATATATATATATATATATATATATATATATATATATATATATATATATATATATACATGTAAATCGAACACACATACACACACACACACACACACACACATATATACATATATATGTATATATAAATATATATCTATATATATAGATATATACATTATTCAAATGCATGGTAAGATGTGAATGAAATCATTTAAATGCATAGAGATACAAATATATATAATATATGTATACATACATATACATACATATACATATTCGAATTTGAATTGAAATTAAGTTGAGAATTGATGCACTAAGAGTCAGACTATGGAAAAATCAATGAAGAGGTAGACCCACGATGTTCATGGCTTGCCCAATAATAATGGCATCATTCAAAATTAGAGGGCGGATATGGTAGGAAACAACCATAATATTAGCACCCAACCACATGCAAAAGTGGGGGTTTTCACCTTTTTTGAATAGAAGGTGGTGGGTAAAAAAGCAAGGAATCGATTTGGAAAAAAATCGACAAGCATCCTAAAAGGTAGAAAAAGAGATCAAAGTTGTAGGAAAAATCAGAGAAAAGCTTCAATCGAAGGGATTATCCATTGATGTAATTCTATTCTTGAATTAGAATCGAAATCACTATCATATATTTTCATTATTTTAGCTAGTGTTTATCATTGCTTATGTTGGTAGAACCTATAGCATAGAGGCATACAAATTTTCTATCTCTAGAGCTGAATGTATAGATTTGGTGATCACCCTCTAGGGTATCACATGGCCTACGACCTGCTCTTGTTAATAATCTGAATTGAGCCATTCGACTAGTTTTTTGTTCTAGTCTAAGGCATTGAATTTCTAAGAAGTGACTGTTCAGAATGTTGCTCAATAAAGTAATCCATATCATGGCTACTGAAAATCATATTCTGAATTAATGAGTACCAATAAGTGTCAATTTTCTTAAGGTTTTCTTATGGAACCCATGTAAAGAGGAAATAAACCTTTGTGATACCATTGATATGTGTCAATAGTGTTATCTTTTAAAGCCAAACACCTTCTATTATAGGCCTAGCCCATAATGGTTAAGGGGAATTTGTACTTATGCATGAATGTGGTAAACATATTTGTATAAAGAAGAAGCCTCGATTTGAAGAATCGAAGGAATTTTTGAAAAGGGTTCTTTGTAAACTTGAAAGGATCGATCGTCATGATTGATTGTATAATTAATTTGATTTAGTATTAGATATGATTTTGCATAAAATATAGAGCACCTTGCATTAAGGAACAATCGAGTATGCCCATAAGGGTAACTTTGAATGAAACTGAAGGTTAAGATAAGAAGTACTCGACAATAGAAATGTGTCAAAATATAGAACAACTTTGGTTTATTTGTTGTAGCCTGAGTAGGAAAAAGTATTGTTTGAACTTGAAACCTCTTTGTTTTCTTAACTAAAACATTTGCTTAAGAAATTCACTAACAAGCATGTCAAATTTGGTTTCTATATAATATTGGAGTTTCTCATAGTGAATCTAGTGATAAAAGAGTTCAATATCTAGATAATAAACATTATGTTCTTAAGGATTGAAACTATGCTATTTGACTTGTTCATTTTTTGTTCATAATGAAGAAACTCGTCCAGTATTAAATGGTGAACAATTACTTGTAAGTGAATATGTAGCATGTAAATAGCTTATGATCAAAAAAATGACTAAACGATATTAAGTGTCTTTAAATGTATTTTGTTAGTTTGAAAAAGAAGTGTATTGATGTAAACAAAAGTTATTCTTTAGCAAATGACTCTATTTTATTGAAAAATTGTCTTAATAGTTGGAAACAACTTTACTTTATAACGTGTTTAGTATGCAAACATCTTACTTTATGACTATTTAGTAGGAAACATTACATGTTTTGTTAAAACAGTGAATGATCATATGCAAACAACTTACTTTATGACTATTTAGTAGGAAACAATACATGTTTTGTTAAAATAATGAATGTTCGTATTATGCAAACAACTTTCTTTATGACTGTTTAGTAGGAAACTATACATGTTTTGTTTAAACAGTGAATGTTCTTACAGAAACAACAATGTTATAATGTAACATTATGTGAGAAAATTTTAGCATATGTACTTGCTTCTAAAGATATTTTTATTTTGACACTAAATGCCAAGGGAATACTATTTTAATATTGCAAATCTGAATTTTATAATTATTTCAAAATGTATGCACAAACTTAAACATTAGTAGGCACATATATGTGTATTCTCATAGACTTCGTCTATGTACATACATGTACTTGTGACATATCTTTTTTTTTTTTTTAGTGCATTTACAATAAGGAAAAATGTTTATAGTTATAAGTAGAAACTAGTCATAAGGATGATATGACTGATTATTGAAATACTCTATGAATCATCAATTCTGATTTTATGTTTAGAGAATAAATTTGCATTTTGTCTCTTCTTTTTGAAGAAATTTACAAAAGAATATATTCAGTACAATTGAATAGAATAGTGATACCTTAGTTGACTAGAGCATCTATGGGTAGTTGTTGCTAGAGGGTAGATAGTTGTTATAGTAGAAAGTTACCATTTTGGATGGGTGCCGAAATAGAGTACAGAGTGTATAGGTTTGATTTACTAGAACCTATTGTTTGTTGTTGTTGCAACACAATTATTATGATTGACCACACAATATTGTTCATTATGTGTGTATGAATGAACTCTATGATTTCACTCTCTATCATTCCTAGCATAGATCATACATTTTCCTTTCTAACTTGTAGATAGACTTGCATGTTGATGTATGGGCACGCAACAGATTCCACCTTCTAGATTGTTCTCTTGCTAAACTTTTCATGTAGGGTCAAGCATTCTTCAAGCTAGAAGAATACTGGGGAAGCATAAGCTTCATGATTAGGTGGTAAAGTGTCTCAACCATGTTCGCGTCCACCAGTGGAGGTGAACGTCAAAGGAGAACCTTAGTTACTCACTAGACTATTATAGTTTATGATGTAACTTGATGAAAATTCATGTACTTGATAGAAAATGCACTATGTAATGACATTGTGGCCTTAGGAGCCAAGTAAGACTTGATATTGTAATTTGAATTTTGATGTGAATGTAAGAATCTTTGACTCATTTTAAATGGACATGTGTAGCTATATTGACTTTAGCCGCTAGTTACATCTTTTTAATTTGGAGTATATTCGTGTGTCATTTACATTAATATTAATTAAGTAATAACTTCGAATGGGTTATTACATTTGGTATCAGACCTTAGGGTTCAACTCTAGGCCTTTTGAGTCTAACATAGTTGAATAGGAGTAGCCAACCCTTGACCCAAAATTTGAATATCCTAAGAATTGACCGAACCTAAATTGAACGTAGGAATGGGAAGGTCAAAGGCAAGAAAAAAGAAAGGGAAAACTGTTAGAACCTCATGTAAGAATGACATAAAGGAAGGAAACGCCAAGGTAGAGGTTCCATCATAAATTCCCAATGAAGAAACTCTAGCTCAGGCTCTCACATGACTCAAGATAGAGAGAGGCTTGAAGATTGATGACAGGCAAACAACTAAGATCAAAAAGCCTTCCGCAATCCGGGATTGGCCTCTAGGGTGTGGACCCAATGCACCCTTGTTGACCAAAAAGGAAAAAGAGAGCCTACACACTCAACCATCATCTTTAGTAAAGATTGATGTAAACTTGAATAATGATCCAGAGGAATGTCCTCTTTCTAATACGGAGAAATCAAAATGATGTAACTCAAAGTCTATTGTAAATAAAGGTCTATTGACTCACCTTAAATATAAATAAAATCAAATACTAGCTTCTTTGGTGTGTTCAATGAGAGACTCTAAAATGTGTTTATCTTGCATGAATGTGCATGTCTTCTATGTCGAGGGATGTATGCATATGAAAATTATGTGATGTAGCATAAGAAATTTTATTTGTAAAACCTTGTTTTGAGATGCGATAAATGTGACTATGATGCAAGATAAGTGTGGGACAACATGGTCACCGCCAAGAAAGATGGGGGTGGTAGTGGTTCTAATGACAAACCAAACAATAAAATAGAGAAAATTCTAGAGCTTTTGAATCAGCAAGAGCCTCACATGGATCACATAGAGCAAGAAGTATGAGTGGCATGCAAGGATTGGGACCACAAGAATGCAGAAGTAAATCAAGGAGATGGTGGTCCAGGGGTAGGTCCATGAGGGTGAATCAAGGAAGCGCTTGGGAAAGACCTAAAATAACTAGCACTGCCCAAGTTTGATGGTAAGGCTATCAGAACTAGAGTTGAAGCTTGGATTATAGAAATGGAAAAATATTTTGGGCTCCATAACCTTTTTGAATAGACTAAGGTGACATGGGCTACACATCAGCTCTTAGGTAAAGAAGAAACATGGTGGGAAGTTGGAACAAAACCTACAGCCTACTGAGATCACTTGGGGACTCTTCCTCTAGGATTTTAGGAAGAGATGGTTACCATAGATTTTCTTTGACAAGACAGTGATAGAATATCAGAACATAACCCAAGGAAATATGACTGTGATTCGGTATTGGAAAAATTTCAATAACCTGTTGAAGTATGTGCCTCAATATCAAGGGGATGAATGGTTTTGTATCTAAAAATTTATAGGGCGACTCAAAAACACCATAGGAGCTGAATTGGATATGTGCGAACCTCAAACCATGAATGAAGACTTTCAAAATGCCACCAAACAAGAACAAAAGTTGTAGTAGTTATCCAATATTCGCAGTGATTCAAGTTCTAAGTCTCGTTATGGGAAGAAGAAATTTCATAAAGGAGACAAGATCCATCAGATCCATAATCTCAATAGGGGAAGTGAATCACAAGAGAATGGTGAAAATCATAATGGTGGAAAGAACAAGAAAGAAAACAAGGGTAAGGGAAAAGAAGACCATAAGAAAAAGGGCTTTAGAGAGGAAAATCCAGGAGGTTGCAAGGGGCCTCTAGATGGATGCTATAATTGTGGAGGTGACCATTATGCCTCAAATTATCCTCAGTGGTCGAAGCCACGAAAGGAAGGAAGTTACCAGCAGACTCACTAGATCCACGCTATAGTGGACAACAAGCAGGAAGATTATCAGGCTTCACCAATTCAGCTAATGGGTAAGCTCTATGCCCAATCTATCTCTATCTTAATTGATACTGGAGCTACCAAATGTTTTATAGATCCTAGAATAATATCTAAGATACCCATTAGACCTAGATACATGGAAAACTCATGGATAGTCCAGTATGGTATTCAAGTAGAGCGAAGGGTAGATACCTATCTCTTTTGTAGTGAGTTAGAGCTTCCAACCTTTCAAACTCAAGTCAACCTGTATGTGAACTCCTTAGGTTCATATTATGTAATTTTGGGAATAAACTGGTTAACCTAGCATAAGGCTTTAGTGAACTATGAGGATAAGGTGGTCAACTATCTAGATGATTATGGAAAACCAACTGAGGTTTGTGGAATGCAGAGACCCTTAGAGCTTAGATAGATTTTTGTGATGTAGCTCAAGAAGGTTCATCAAAAGGGATGTGAAATTTATGTAGTGCATATTAGTAATCTTGATAGCAAGGAGCCATATTTAGATGACTATCCTATTCTCAAGGAGTTCCAAGAAGCATTCCCTGAAGAACTTACAAAATTTCCTCCGAAGGGGGAATTTTATTTTTCTATCGACCTAGTGCCAGGAGCTGAGCCTCAATCCAAGGCACCTTATCAGATGACCACCACATAACTCTTTGAGTTGAAGGCCCAGCTAATGGAATTGCTAGATAAGGGACTCATAATTCCCAGTGTGCCTCCTTTGAGAGTGTGGGTTATTTTTTTGAAAAAGAAAGATGGAACTTTGTGTCTATGTATAGATTATCAAATGTTGAACAAGGTTACCATCAAGAACTGGTATCCACTCCCAAGGATTGATGAATTATTTGATCAAATGAAGGGAGCGACGGTGTTCTCCAAAATTAATCTCAGGTCAGGGTACCATCAATTTTGGATTAAGGAAGAAGATATCCCAAAAACTACATTAATAACTTGGTATGGACATTACAAGTTCACAGTGGTACCTTTTGGCTTAACTAATGCACTAGTAGCCTTTATGAACCTTATGAATAGTTTATTCAGAGACTGTTTGGATGATTTTTCCTAATATTTATTGATAACATTTTAGTCTACTCAAAGACTGTCGAAGAGCATGATAGACATTTGAGGATATTTTTCCAGCAATTGAGAGAAAGGAAACTCTTTGGAAAGTTGTCCAAGTGTTCATTCTATTAGGACAGAGTGCACTATTTGGGCCATATCATTTCAGCTAAAGGAGTCTTTGTAGACCCTAAGAAGATCAAGGTGATTGTGGAATGGCTAGTGCCTCAAAATGTGTCTAAATTTTATAGCTTCATGGGCCTCGCAAGATACTATAGGAAGCTTGTGGACAGGTTCTCCTAGATCGCATCTCCTATTACCTCACTCCAAAGGAAGGGAACGTAGTTTGAATAGACCAAGAAATGTGAACAAGCAATCCAACTCCTAAAGGAGAGGCTCACGAAAACACCAGTACTGACTATCCCTGATCCTAATGGGAGGTTCACAGTAATCAAATATGCTTCAAGAGAGGGATTGGGTGTAGTACTAATGCAAGACGGATAAGTGGTAGCATATGAATCAAGAAAGCTCAAGTAGCACGAAGTGAATACGTACCTCATGATTTGGAATTGGCGGCCATAGTTCATGCCTTATAGATGTGGAAGCATTATCTTTTGGGAAATCCATTTGAACTCAAGATAGACCACTTGGGGTTGAGATACATATTTACCCAGCCAAACCTTAATGCACAGTAGAGAAGGTGGCTAGAATTCCTTAGCAAGTATGAATTTGGAATTGAATATATAAAAGGGAAAGAGAATAGAGTGGTTGATGCTCTTAGTAGATGAAGAAATATGGCAGCCATGATCTCAACAAGGTATAACTTGAGGCTGTAGGTAATTTAGAATATGTCAGGGGATGAGCATTATGAAAGAGTGAAGAACACTCTAGCAGCGAATCTTTCTGATCATCAGTTTCATGGGTATGAGATCGAACCAAATGGTATTTTGAGGTACCAGAGAAGAATGTATATTCCTAACTCTGGAGAGCTGAGGAAGTTGGTTTTAGAAAACGTTCATAATGCACCTTATTCAAGACACCCTAGTGTATCTAAGATGATCGTGAAGTTGAAGACTCGGTATTTTTAGCCTAAACTCAAGAAGGATGTAGTGGAGTACGTATCCAATTGCTTGGAGTGCTAGCGAGTTAAGGCTAAGAATGCACACCACCTGGGTTATTGTATCCTCATGACATACTTGAGTACAAATGGCAGGTGATCAATATGGATTTTGTACAGGGGTTGCCATTGAGCAAGAATAAGCATCATGTCATGTTGTTCATTATTGATAAATTGACTAAGGTTGTGCACTTCATTCTGGGAAACCTTAACGATGGATCATTGACCTTGGCTAATAAATTTGTTCAGGATATCTTTTGTTTGCATGGAGTGCCAAAGACTATTATATCTTATAGGGATAAATGAATGACCTCAAGGTTTTGAACATTGAATGTGGCATTGGGGACTAAATTACATTTCAACTCAGCTTATCATCCTCAGACTAACAGGCAAACAAAGAGGGTGAATCAGGTAGTCGAAGACTTCCTCCGAATGTATTATATGGACCAATAGAATAGGTGAGAAGAATACTTGCCTTTGGTATATTTTTCTTACAACAACTCCTATCATACATCCTTAGGCATGACATCATTTGAATCCTTGTATGGGAATAAGTGTCATACCACCATCAATTGGGTTAAATTGGATGATAGAATCATAGTAGTACCTAAAATGCTTAAGGAAATGGAAGAGAAAATGTGGGTCATTAAGAGTAGATTGAAAGAGGTGGCAGACCAACAAAAGAGTTATGTCGATAAGAACTAAACTCTTAGATAGTTCGCAATATGGGACAAAGTTTTCCTAAGAGTCAAACCTCATAAAATCTCTATTGCTTTTAGAAAGTCTTTAAAGTTGGCCCCAAGATATGTGGTACTGTTTGAAGTCTTGGAAGTAATTAACCTAGTTGTAAATAGACTAGCTCTACCACCTGCTCTAGCTCAACTTCATAATGTGTTTCATGTTTATTTGCTTAAGCCATATCATCCTAATGTGACTCATGTGCTTGATTGGAAATCCTTGCAAGTACAAGATCCAAGAGTGGTGCTAGTGGATCCCATTAAAATCCTAGATAGACACAACATTAAGTTGTGGAGTAGAGATATTGCTCAATTTAAGGTCTAATGGGACCAATACTCAGAGGATAGTGGAACTTGGGAGGATGTGAAAGAAATAGAATGCTCATTTCCACATTTTCTATCTTGAAAAAGAAATTGAGTAATTTTGTTTGAATTTTTTTGGATTGAGATACTATGGTATTTCATGCTTTAAAGTTCTAATGTTGAAATAGACATGTTTTTTATCTGATTTTGAAATCGAATTTTTGATGTGATGTTGAAATAGACATATATTTTTTGTCTGAAGTTGAAATAGACATATATTTCTAATGTGATGTTGAAATAGACATATATCTTTGATGAGATGTTGAAATAGACATATATTTTGATGAGATGTTGAAATCGACATGAATGTTAAAAAATTAATATGATGTTCTTTTAATCGACTTATTAGACATTGGGACGACGTCTCTTCCAAGAGGGGAAGGATTTCATAGCCCAATTTTATTAAATATTTATCATAATGTGGAAAATTGAATTATTGATGAAATTCAATTAAATATTAAATGGAGATTTTGGAATATTCAAAAAAATGAATGAAATGAGTTGACTAATGTTGACTTTGTGAATTTTTGAAAAGTATTTTATATGTCATCA
This sequence comes from Sequoia sempervirens, assembly GCA_007258455.2. NCBI lineage: Eukaryota > Viridiplantae > Streptophyta > Pinopsida > Cupressales > Cupressaceae > Sequoia > Sequoia sempervirens. The sequence goes on along the minus strand of VDFB02000003.1, from coordinate 402,955,538 downwards.
AGAATTCAACACTACTGATCAATTTGCAACTTGTGCAAGTGTGTGTAGTGAGGACGCAATGGTACCACTGCCAATTACTCATCATCAAGAAGTAGTCATCATTTAATGTTTCATCTTTCACAGTTTATTTTGGGTTTACATCACTTTGGTTTAATTATTAAAATTGGTTTGACCTAGGAAAACCCTGATCCCCTAACAAAACAACACGTTTTCTCTCTTTTTGTATGATTGTAGGTTTATAGGTTGAAGAAAAGTGGATTTGAAGCCTTCAAAAGTGCCAAAATGACAAAGTTGCCAAAGTTGTCATGAAATGTTGTCAAGGCTCACAAAAAATTGGATCTAGAGCAATATATCCAACCTATTTGCATGAAATCGGTGGGAAAGTGCTTGTTTGATCAATCTTCAGAGGCTCATAAAGTTTCACTTCAGAATTCTGCTCCTAGGACACTTCACCACAAAACAGGACTGATATGCCACTTGTGGCGTATGATTCCCAATATACCTACTTTTAGGTATTTATTGTGGATCCTGATTTAGCAGTTCCAAATTCCTATTTCCACCTAGAAACCCTAATCTAGGACTTATATGCCCATCCTAGCATATGAATCCCAATGAGCATTAAAGATCAAAATTTTAGGGTTTTGGAGTTTATTCTGACATCATCTTTCTCCCAAGTGCACCTTTATTCATTCTCAGTTTGTTATTCTGATTTTTAGTTTCATTTCCTAGGTCATTTAGTTAGTTTTTGCATAATTCATTCATTTCTTGTCTTTCCAAGCCCTAGCTTGGTGGTGAACCATCTTTTAGTATTTAATCATACCCTAGGACCAACGTTTAGCAGATCTCTTTCCTTTATCCCATCCTTGGATTGAGATCTATAGGGTTTCCTTGAGTGAAACTATAATGAAATAGGAATAGGTCCTAACCCTAATTGTTCCATCTCCAAAAAGGTGGAACACGATTTCTTATGTTTCATTTTGGTGAACCTAGCCTTGAGAACACCTTATTTTCTGATTTGGAGTGCATCACAATCCTAGATCTAGCTGGCATTAACTTTGCATTAGGTTTTGCATTAGTTAAATTCCATCTAGGGTTTCTAAATCTTGTATTAGTGAAAGTTCATATAGGTTACATTTTTGCATCTTACATCATTGAATTTCATTTGAAATCTATAATAGCAATCAGTCTAGACATCATACAAACCAAAACCCTCAACATTCACTCAGAATTTACTTAATCCAATGAAAAAACCCTAATCTAGGACTCATATGCCCCTCTGGGCAATTTAGTCCTAGTATAGATTGTTCTTCCCAATTTTTTGGGATTCTGTGTTGTGTGTTTTGCAGCATTTGAAACCCTGAAAAACCCTATATAGGACTCATACACCCCTCTGGGAAATTTAGTCCCAGATTAGGCCTAAAACTACCTTTTACAACATTGAAAACCTTGTTTTTGTACTTCCTAAGCATGTTGGTAACATATAGTATTAGTCTGGAAATTTTTAGTAACATTTTTTTTATGCATCTAGGTCATAAACATCAATTTAGGGTAGTCATTTTTTAAATCATTTCAATAGAAAAAATAATCACATATAAAAATGTTCACATTTCTGAAACTTTGCATAATATGGATAAAAGTACTTTTCACTTTCGCATGCACAATGTTTACATTCATGAAGCTTTGTATAAGTTTGATAAAGATACTCTTCATCTTTAGATATACATTGTTTGCATTCTTAAAGTTTTGCATACATTGGATAAAAGTACTTTTCATCTTTGGATATACATTATTCACATTATTGAAGCATTGCATAAGATGGTTAGAAGTATTTTTTTATTCTTGGTCAAACAATTTTAGTATCTAACCTTTCTAGGCATGCTAATAAAAAGTTCATATACCCTCCCTATGATGATACTTTAGTGAAAGAGAATACAATAGTGGACAATCCTAACAATCATATTCATTTTTCTCCTAATATCTCTCCTATTTGTGAAGAAGATATTTTGTGTTATAAGAACCAATCACTGAGAGTTTTGAGAGTCCTAGTTGTTTCTCTCCTCCTACCTCTCTTATTGGGAAAGACATTGGTGAATAGGAGGACACAACCATAGGAAATCATGATGATCACATAACACAACAAGAGACCAATGAAACCTACCTACATAACACTTCAACCAGTCTACATTCATCTCCCAACATCTTCCCCTCTTGTTATAATGTTGTAACTGATGAGGATGTTGGTGTTAGACAATCAAACCTTTAAGATCTATCACAACCCTCTTTATGTTTCTTCCCCTACCTATCCTATTTTGGAAGACAATATGGGACAAAGGAATGAAATTATGGACAATCATGACAATAACATTGGTTCTTCTCCTAGTATCTCTCCTAGTTATCAAGAAGATACTTTGATGTTAGAAAATGCAATCGATGAAAGTCATGAGAATATTTTGTCTCTCTTCCCCTAAGGAAAACATTATTGAACATGACAATGAAATCATTGATAAACAAGGAAATCCAACTATAGATAACTCCCTTACTTGTGATGAAGTCATTTTAGAAGAACCAACCTTTGAATGTCATGAACATCTAGTTTGTATTTCTCCTAAAAACTCTCACTAGGGAAGATATCATGGTGGAAGAAAATAACATTTCAACTTCCTTAGATGATGGTGAAAAGTGTAATGTCCCCTTCCATTTGACATCTCTTAGCTCTTGAGATTAGCCTATTATGTGACCCTCGTAGGTTGGTAGGGTGGATAGAGGGTCTTGTTGAGGCATGGCTTGGCTTCAGTTATCAAAATCATTCAGTTTGGCTTTCATTCGGGGTCGTTTGGACATCATTTGCTTGACTTACTATTTTTAGTAAGTGGAGACACACAGAGGAGCACCCCTACTATTTTTAGCAGTATGGTTTGGTCATATGTGGATTTGGTCACTTATCATTTGGCTTCAAACGGTTCATCAATTGGACTTATATTGAGAGAGATATTAATATCTATTTGCCAAAATAAATATTAATTAAATTGAAGCTTATTATATAAAGTTATAATATAATTTAATATTATAACTTAAGTGACTTTTTGAAGGGGGTCGGCCACCATGAAGAAAGGGCCATTTTTAGTTAATGATTATAATTAAAAAGGAATCCAAACTATTGAAAGATTAAAAGTGAAAATTCAAGTTTTATTTAAATGATGTTTTTTGAAGGAAATCAACCCAACTGAGAAGATATAAGTTTTCTTTGTGAAAACTTCATTCATGATGTTATGAAAATCGATTTTATCCAATTCTTCCTTCAGAGAACAAAGCCAAGGGTTTCAGTTGTCTTTTGCATTGGAGAACGAGCCATCATCAGTGTTTGCAGTTCAGAGGCTATGAAATATCAGCTGATTTATTGCCTGCAATTGAATAACTCCATTCAGAGGTTATTACAGATCTTACTGTGAGTTTCTGTATAGTCAATGATTTGGATCGATTCCTTACCAGAGGAGAATATTTTCATTTGCCATCAGTTCTCAGACTTCTAGTGCACTTCCCAAAGTGGTACATTTTTTTGCTGCTGTTTAAGGGTCGTACAAATCAGCTTGGGGGCCATAATTTTTATTCAAGCCTGGGCACCTTGTCTTTTGGCTTTCTTTTTTCACAAGATGGTATTCCTTGCACTCTAGGTTAGTCAGCATGGATTTTGAGGCTGGAGAAATTCCATTTGATGCTGGCAGTATTAACTCTTCATCATTCTGGGGTGGCTGCAATCAGCAAATGAGGTTTTTAAATAATGCAAATTTGTTTGCCTTTTTGTCTGCATGTTAGGCTTTCAATATTGTAATCACTAAGAAAGAATAATAAATCCATTTTCTATCGATTTAGGGATCTATATGCTTTAGTTTTTACCTTATTGTATTTATTAAAGATTTTAGAAGTATTTCTTTCAAAAGCTTGCATTATGTTCTTTATATGCAAAACCCTCAAAAAAATCAAAAACCTTCAAAACACAAAAAAACAATCAGTTTGAGCATCAGGGTTGAAGTTGAACCACCAGGGTTCTTCACAGTGGTATCAGAGCGGTTTCCTACCAGCCTAAGGGTTTGGGATTCATATGCGGCCATAGGAGTTTGGGCCTCACAGATATTACACTCACAGGAGAGATTTGTTTGATAGGGAATGAGGATTGAACAAGCAGTCGGGTACCATGGCTGACAGAACAAAAATTCCTCGAGATCCTAGGGATGATGATGCAAAAGTTAGACAGACTCTTAGAGATCTTCAGACAGGTCAGCAGCAAGTAGCTGATGTATTACAGCAGTTGACCACGGCGATACAGAGGATTGGTTCGCCTAGGAGACCATCACCATGTCGTGATGAAGACAAGAGTGATGCAGGTTCATGGAGGATACCCAGGACTATTTCATGGATAGCAGATAGGCCTACCCGGACGACTTTTGTGAGACAACAGCCTGATGGGGCTATTGTAGATGAGGAGCCTGAGGAAGTGTTCATTGATATTCTTATGGCAGTGAACGATGAGTGGGAGTTGTTGACCCCAGAGGTTAGAGAGAGAATTACCTTTGACAGGTTTATCACACAGAGGCAAGAGCATTACATGAATAGGCTAGATAGGAGGTCTAGACATCAGAATTTAACCTGAAGCATGCCACAAACAAGCTCACTTTAGCTATGTTTGACGGCAGTGGTAAGGTTACAGCCCAAACTTGGATCAGTAAGTTGGATACCTTCCTTACATTAAGTCCCATGGTGGAGAAGGATGTTATTAGATATGCTACTTTGCATCTTGAGGGGGCAGCTTATGACTGGTGGCATCATGGGATGGTGACACTTCAGCATGACCGTATCACCACTTACCACAAGTTTGTGGAAAGATTGGTGGAATGGTTTGACAAGAAGGATCCTGAGACTTACTTCAGAGATTTGGCCCAATTGAGACAGGTTGGTAGCTTGGAGGCTTACATAGGAGATTTCCAGCGGTTATCAATGATGGTTCCTAACATATCAAAGAGGAGTCTAGTTGTACTCTTCGTGGAGGGACTGTTGGAGCCAATGAGAGGATGGATCAAAGAATTTGATCCTATCTCACTACAGGAAGCGATGAAGAAGGCACGCAGCATGGAACTTGTAGCTCCATCTAGCAAGTTCAATCCCAGGAATACTTCTTCATTCAAGGATAACAAGGGATTTAATAAAAATAAAGAGAAGTCAGATTTTAGGAGTGATTCAAAGGGAAAATCAGCAGCACCCTTGGATCAAGAGACTCTTAATGATTTGTGCAGGAAGAAGTTTTGCTTCTACTGCAAGGGTCCCTATGAAGCTAACCATGATTGTCCTTTGCGTCCTAAGGGTAAGGCCAATAGAGTTATGTGGGCTTATTATGAGGATTCAGAATCTGAGAATTCTGAATAGCAAGAGAGTTCTAAGGAGTTAGAATCAAAGGCTTCAAAGCCTAAGGTGGGGGCAAAGTCAGAGCTCCAACTTCAGGAGGCACGATTGTCTAGCATTCAGCAGGAGGGATCTTTCAGACTTCATGGATTTTTGGCTAGTCAAAAGGTTATCACCCTTTTAGACATAGGTGCCACCCATAATTTTATAGATGCTAGATTTGTTGAGAAACATGGGCTCATAATCGAGTTTGAGGGAATTCGGGTTAAGGTGGCTAATGGTTACACTCTCAGGTGTGACTATATGATTAAGGATCTTCCTTTGCGCCTGAATAATTATGAATTCAAGGATGATTACTATGTGTTGAATATGGGAGATATTGATTTAGTTTTGGGCATGAAGTGGCTTCATTCCCTTGAGGAAGTTGCACTTCATCTCAATAACATGGAGATTCAGTTTGATGTGGATGGAAAGACTCATATCCTAAAGGCCATCCGAGACAGTAACGTCAGGACTATTTCCTTCCGACGGATGGAGAGACTTATGCGTCATGACATGGTTGAGTGGGTTGTCGAGTGCACTTTGACACCTACACAGGAGGGACAACATAAGACCAAGTATCATCCTGACATTCAGCAGTTGAGAGTTAAGCATGGGAAGGTTTTTAGTGGCATTCCACCAGGGAGACCTCCAGATAGGGGTATTGAGCACATCATAGAGCTTGAGGAGGGCACCAAGCCCATCATGATTACTCCTTACAGGCATCCAAAATGGCTTAAGGATGAGATAGAGAAGACTATCAAGGAGCTGCTTGCTATGGGTCATATTCGACCAAGTAAATCACCCTTTGCTTCTTCAATTGTTCTAGTGAAGAAGAAAGATCGTACACTTCGTATGTGCATAGATTACAAAGTCCTAAATAAGAGGACTATTAAGAACAGATATCCCATACCCCGTATAGATGAGCTTATTGATGAGCTCCATGGTTCCTGTTACTTTTCAAAGATAGACTTGAGATCGGGATATCACCAGATTAGAGTTCGCGAACAGGATGTTGAGAAGACCGTATTTCTTTGTCATTGTGGACACTTTGAGTTTTTGGTTATGCAATTTGGGCTAACCAATGCTCCAACAACATTCCATTCCACCATGAACAAGGTCTTCCACTCACATTTGAGGAGATATGTACTTGTCTTCTTCGATGATATCTTGGTTTACAGCAGGACATGGCAGGAGCACTTGGCCCATTCGGATACAATACTCAACATTTTGGAGAGGGAGTCCTTGTATGCCAAGGAATCCAAGTGTGATTTAGGGATGACTGAGTTGTTATACTTAGGCCATATTATCAGTGCAGAGGGAGTACGCATGGATCCTGAGAAGATCTGTGCTATTGTAGATTGGCCTACTCTGGCGAACCTTACACAGCTGAGAGGATTCCTTGGGTTATGTGGTTTCTATCACAGATTTGTCAGTGGATATTCATGCCATGCAGCACCTATGATGGATTTGTTGAAAAGGTGCATTCATTTGGACTCCTGAGGCATAGGAGTGTTTTGTGAGGTTCAAGGAGCTTATGACTACATGTCTAGTGTTGGCACTGCCAGATTTTAGGAAGCCTTTTGAGCTTCAGTGTGATGCTTCTGGTGAGGGCATTGGAGCGGTGCTTATGTAGGACAAGCACTTGATTGTTTATGAGAGTAGAAACTCAGAGGACCAGAGAGGGTTTATAGTATATATGATAAGGAAATGTTGGCCATAATGCATGCCTTGGCCAAATTCAGGCACTATTTAGTGGGTAGTAAGTTTTGCATTAAAACTAATCATAATAGCTTGAGGCATTTCCTAGGATAGCGGGATTTGAATGACCATCAACAAAAGTGGGTGAGTAAGTTACAAGCATATGACTTTGACATCACCTATATCAAAGCCACACAGAATGTTGTTGCTAATGCTCTTTCACGCCAACCTCATCTAAGTTCTATGGTACAGATTGCAAAGGACTGGAGGCACTTGATTGTGGTAGAGTATGCCAAGGATACATGGGCATCTGGTATTATTATGGGATCTATTGTGGACACCAGGTACACACTTGTGAATGACTTGATCATTTACAAGCACATGATTTTCTTGATCCCAGGGTCAGAGATGAAGAACACCATTATGCGAGCATTCCATGATGTACCTACAGCAGGGCATCCCAGGTACTTCAAAACATACAGACAGGTTCGGGAGAGATTTACATGGAAAGGTCTTAAGGCAGATGTTCTTCAGTATGTGCATGAGTGCCCTGTTTGTCAGCAGAACAAGCAGGAGAACACGTATCTGGTAGGATTGTTGTAGCCACTTCTGATTCCTGACAGGAAGTGGGAATGCATGTCAATGGATTTTATTACAGGATTTCCTAGAGCCCAAGGACGTGATTGCATATATGTAGTTGTGGATCAGCTGATGAAGTATGCCCACTTCTTTTCGATCACCACTACTTACACAGCTACACAGGTAGCAGAGGTATTTTTTCATGAGGTTTTCAGATTGCATGGGTTGCCTCAGAGCATAGTTAGCGACAGGGATAGTTGGTTCCTGAGTCACTTCTAGCAGGAAGTGTTCAGACTTTGTGGGACCGAGCTTCAACTGAGCACTAGTTACCACCCACAGACCGATGGTCAGATGGAGATAGTGAAAAAATGGGTGGAAGGCTACCTTAGGAATTACATTGCAGGGCAGCAGAAGGCATGGTCAAGTGGATACACTAATGTGAGTATTGTTACAATACCACCTATCACATGACCATTCAGATGTCCCCCTTCATGGTGTTGTATGGGTATGAGGCGCCTAGTTTTCTTGATTTGCTACTGAGTGACAGTAGAGTGCTGAGTGTTGGAGACTTATTGCATGATAGCTAGGACATTAGGAGGGCTCTTAAGGAGAATATTGCTAAGGCACAGAATCAGCAGAAGTAGTATGCAGATCAGAAGAGGACAGAGAGATCTTTTGAGGTGGGAGATATGGTATATCTTATGTTGCAGCCCTACCGACAGTCTACTCTTAAGAAGAGTGGGTCCGAGAAGCTCAAGCCACAGTATTATGGTTCTTTCAGGATTGTGAGGCATGTTGGAGAGGTGGCTTATGAGCTAGAGCTTCCAGCGGATAGTAAGATCCACAATTTTTTTCATGTGTCACGTCTCAAGAAGGCGTTAGGACATCGTGTGGTACCTTCAGCAGTATTTTCTCCCTTAGATGATGAGGGAAAGTTGATTTTAGTACCTGAGTCGATCATGGAATATAGGGAAAGATAGCTACGCAGGAGGACTATCAAGGAATATTTGGTGAAGTGGAGAGATTTACCAGTGGAGGATGCTACATGGGAGAGTGAGTAGATTTTGCAGCATACGGAGTTGAGATTGCTTGAGGACAAGCAATTTCAAGAGGGGCGGACTGTAATGTCCCCTTCCAGTTGACATCTCTCAGTTCTTGAGATCAGCCTATTATGTGACCCTCGTAGGGTGATAGGGTGGATAGAGGGTCTTTTTGAGGCATGGCTTGGCTTCAGTTATCAGAATCATTCAGTTTGGCTTTCGTTCAGGGTCGTTTGGACATCATTTGCTTGACTTCGGTATGTGCAGGATCATGATGGGCCAAAAAGTGGCAATATGATGGGTATGTGGCTAATGGCTTTTTTTTTACCCAAAATTGATGAAATGAAAAGTATTTTTAAAGGAGATTCTCAGCTTTCCACCAATATAAATTATGCTTTACTTTGAATTTAATAAGTAATTATTATTTATTTTCTATTCAAATTATGACTAAAGTCCAGATTGATAGACTGATTGAGAAACATCTATAGCTTTCAAATGGTATCAAAAAAATTTAATCTAGAACCGTGTCACATTCTATGCTTCTCATACTATAGGATTCAAAAAAGAAAAATTAAATTTCATGAAGTTTTGACCAAGTTAAGGTGGTTAGACATACGAGTTTTATAATTTTTAAAAAATTAATAAAAATTCATAATTAATTATTTAATTGGAAAAAAAATTTAAAAATATGCATCACATTGAGACATGAGTCCTCTACTTATATCTAAAATATTATAAAAAATATTATCATTTTATTGTGGTTAGGGTGGTCAGACAAACACCTAGTTGTTATTTTTTCCCATAAATTTATGTACTACTGCATTGAAATTTCAAATTTTCACCAAATAATTTTTTTTTTTAAAAACAAACCTAGTAGTTTAGAAACTAAATTCAATTTTCTAAAGATTCTATTCTTACATATTTTTTAAATAATATAGATAACTTATTCAATTTTTTACGTCAAGCTGCCTAACTCTGATTTTTCTGATTTTTTTGCCACTTAAGGGCCTATTTTTTCCATGATGATCCTACACATGCCCACTTACTATTTATAGTAAGTGGAGATACTCAACGAAGCACACCTACTATTTTTAGCAGTATGGTCTGGTCATATGCGGATTTAGTCACTTATCATCTGGCTTTAGACGATTCGTCAATTGGACTTAATATTGAGACAAATATTAATATTTATTTGCCAAAATAAATATTAATTAAATTGAAGCTTATTATATAAAGTTATAATATAATTTAATATTATAACTTAAGTGACTTTTTGAAGGGGGTAGACCATCATGAAGAAGGGGCCATTTTTAATTAATGATTATAATTAAAAAGGCATCTAAACTATTGAAAGATTAAAAGTAAAAATTCAAGTTTTATTTAAATGATGCTTTTTGAAGGAAATCGACCCAACTGAGAAGATATAAGTTTTCTTTGTGAAAACTTCATTCATGATGTTATGAAAATTGATTTTAGCCAATTCTTCCTTCAGAGAATGAAGCCAAGGGTTTCAATTGTCTTTTGCATTGGAGAACGAGCCATCTTCAGTGTTTGTAGTTTAGAGGCTATGAAATATCAGTTGATTTATTGCATGTAGTTGAATAACTTCATTCAGAGGTTATTACAGATCTTACTGTGAGTTTCTTTATAGTTAGTGATTTGGATCAATTCCTTACCAAAGGAGAATCTTTTCATTTGCCATCAGTTCTCAGACTTCTGGCGCACTTCCCAAAGTGGTACAGATTTTGTTGATGTTGTTTAAGGCCCGTACAAATCAGCTTGAGGGCCGTACTTTTTATTCAAGCCTGGGAGCCTTGTCTTTTGGCTTTCTTTCTTCACCAGATGGTACGCCTTGCACTCTAGGTCGATCTGCATGGATTTCGAGGCTGGAGAAATGCCATTTGATGCTGGCAGTATTAACTCTTCATCATTCTGGGGCGGCTGCAATCAGCAAATTAGGTTTTTAAATAATGCAAATTTGTTTGCCTTTTTGTCTGTATGTTAGGGTTTCAGTATTGTAATCACTGAGAAAGAATAATAAATCCATTTGCTATCAATTTAGGGATCTATATGCTTCAATTTTTACCTTATTGTATTTATTAAAGATTTTAGAAGTATTTATTTCAAAAAATCGCATTATGTTCTTTATATGCAAAACCCTCAAAAAAATCAAAAACCTTCAAAACACAAAAAAACAATCAGTTTGAGCATCAGGGTTGAAGTTGAACCACTAGGGTTCACCAAAAGATGACACTATATTCCCCTTAATTAAAAATACATCAAATTGAAACCACTAAGGTGTTGAATGCACAAGTGTTCGTTAGATCCCCCTTTGCTATTGGACCTCCTAAATAACCTATGGGACATCCTAAGAATCCTCTAATTCTTTTACCCACCCTCACAAAGACCACAAACTCAAAAAAAATCTAAACTTATCCTTTACCCACCTAAGAATAATGTTTTGAAGCAACCAAGTTATAATACCGTTGCTCATATATATAACACTAGAAACAATCCACAACCAAGAAAAACACCTTCAACATCCCTCCCATTTCCCAACCCTATCCTACTTGGCCCTCGTCATTTTCCTTAACAAAGTTGAAAGGAGTATGATCTTGTTTAACTTAAGAACACTCTTGCTAAGATATCATTATGGGACCTTATTCAAGCCTCCCCTCATTATCATAACATGATTCAAAGTTCCTTACAATGAGTTCCTATGCCTCCTAATGTGCAACTGAGTTACATAGCATCCATGATTCCAGAAATGAATGTTGAAATTATTTTCCACCAAAGTGAGCTCCCTCCTTTGGAAGTGCAAAAATAAAATGATGCTTTCATGATAATAGCTACCTATGATGGGTAGGGAATAAAAATATCCCTCATTGACAATAGCTCAACACTTAATGTGTGTAGTGTGACCCTTTTGGATAGACTTGGAGTGGATGAATCAAAAATTCAACCTAACTCTTTATCTATTAAGGGATTTGACAATGTAGGGAAATCACCGCTTGGTGTCATAACATTACCTATTACAGTTGAAAAAGTTACATTACAAACCCCATTCCATGTTATGCCTCATGATTTGTCATATAATCTCCCTTTAGGAAGACCATGGATTCATGCAGTGTGTAGTGCCCCTCATACTGTTCTCTGTTAAACTCGTAGTTGATGTGCTTAGGATCAAACATTATGATACTTTGTTTGATGTTGGACTTACTGTTATGATGACATTTTGATGATACTTTGTGATACTTCTATTACTCGAGTTTTATGCATATTTTACGACTATTATATGGATTTGTTTGATTATTTGGACTAATTCTATTGTGAGCATTATGTGGTTATATGATCATGATTATTATGTGATTGTTATTATCTTGTTTGTTATGTAACTAGTTGTTATGAGTTGATGTGGTTACTTGATTTATGTGCTGGGAGAAAGGGACAGTGTCATATTACTCAATTGTGAGTACCCTGCTACAATGTGATTTCCTTTCATAGTGTGCCTGATTGTATGATTATGTATATGCTCGATTGTTTTGTGTGTTGCAAGTCGCAGGTACTAGGCATCAACTCCACCTAAATTGGTAGGTATCAATGTGTCTTAAACCCAATGGAATAGTTTATCGGAGACAACATTTGGTCCCCTACCCCAACCATCATCCTTGAAGATGATGAGTATCTGGTTTGTTACCTCATCAATGTTGTCAGATGTTTGTGGTCAGTTAGTCTTGCTTTTTGACCTTAGTTAGGGTTTAGGTAATTTTTGTTGATATTTGGTTTGTTTAGTTTAAATTTGCTTAATAAATGTTGTTTTTGATCAATTGATGTATTAAATAAATTAAGTAAAAGTATTTTGATAAATAGAGATAAATATATTTATTAATGATTATGGTTTATAATAAATTTAAAATGGTAATGTAATATTAAATAAAATAAAATAGAATTGAATTATAATGAAATGAGATAATGGATAAATAGATAAAATAATATAAAAAGATAAAAAGGATTTTTATGGAGCATATGCATAACTTCGAACTGATTGTCGAAAAGAAACCTGATGTTTTATTGGAGATTTTAGAGATTTTATTAGATTTTTTATTTTGAAAATCAAACAGCCTTCCTTTTGTAAATAATTATCCTTTCGAAAGATTTTCATGATTATTGATTTTTGTTTCTGGGAAGAAGAAAAAAAAATTGCAAGGAAATTTCCTATGCTATGGATTTTTTGGGGAAGTTGGGAATTATTGGAAAGATTGATTTAGATTTCAAAGAAGTAGTTGTTGTTGTTGTAGTAGGTTGATCTTGGCATAGATTCCTATCTTAGCCATTGTTGGATCTAGGTTGGCTTTTTTTTTGGTATTTGTTTCATTTGTCCGATTAATGCAATTTGAATTATGTCTCTCTCTGCTTGTTGAAAACTGTTGTGCCCCCCCCCCCACAATTCACTCTTTCACAATGTTTGATGATTATTGCTTTGGGTTGTTTGATTTAAAAAAAAAATTATTAATATTATTTTGATTAATCGAGATATTAATCAAATTATTGAGTTAAAAAATATCTTGACAATTAAATATAAAGATAATTATTGTTTAATGTTGAGTTTAATTAATAAATTAAAGAGCGAGAAAATATTAAAAGAAAATAAAATATAAAAAATTAATATTAATTTTGAATCAAGATAAATAATAAAGAAATATAAACAATTAAAAAGTGGGAAAAAGACTTGTCGAAGCACATGCGTGACTTTGAATTGGGTTTTGTTTGGAAACATGTTATTTTTATGAGTCTTTTGTTTGCTATTTGTTTTCGAAAAACAAAAGCTTTCCTTATTATCTTGTGGAGGGGATTTTTGGGTTTTCATCTTGGAGTTTTAGTTTTGGAACAAAACCTTTACTTGAAAGAATAATCTGTGGAAAAAGGGAATTCGGTTGATTGTTTTTCATACCTTGAATTGGGGAAAAATTACTGGGGGTTAGATTAAGGTTTTGAAGAAATGGATTGTTGCGGACGTAGAAATCGACTCTCGACACCGGTTTTTGTCTCAGCCACAGTGGAATCCAGGTTGGATTTGTATTTTTTTCTTGATTATGTTTCCTTGTTTAATGTGAATGAATCCTTCCTTTCTTTGTTTGTGGGAAAATGAATTATTGTTTGTTGCTTATGCCCTTGTTTGTTTTACATTTTATTTTAAAGTCTGAATTCGTATTGATCAAATTTGATTTCTTCAACAATGGAAATTAACCTAAGTCTGAACCCATTTTGTACACCATCCATGGATACACTTTTCTTATTATGTATTGATGTAGGATATTTAAAGGTTATGAATTGTGCATGAATCAAATGAAACTTCGTTGTGACGATTTTTCCTTCCTTGTGCTATGTAATTTCTTTCCATCAGGCTCATTTAGATTAGGATTCAAAATCATGTATTAGGTACCTTTGGTGTAGGAAACCGATAGAATAGATTTTTCACTCTTGACGTTCTTGGTTATCATTCTCTTTCTCACCAGCTTTGCTTCAAGATCCACATTGGTTGTTGTTGTGTCATGCATGCGTCTCTTGGAGTCCCCCTTAGTTCTTGATTTGTTGTTGTTAGTGTTCTCTTCTTTTGTTACATTTTATGATTTTGGTTAAAATTGTGTTTGATAAAGTGATGCAAGGTTCAGTATTTTATGCGAACTTGTTGTATTTATGCGAACTGGCTTGAATATTGTTTGTATATCGATTTCATGTTTGGTACTTTAATTTCCATATGAAGTTTCATATTTGATAACCTGATTTCATTTGATTGATATGTCTCATTGTATTCCATTCTTTTTATGGCAATTTATTGAATGTTGTTATGTGTTGTATTTGACTGCTAAACATCAACTTATGTTCTGGCTTCTCCTTGATTTTAATGTTGTGATTTTTAATACAACGATTTTATTTCATGGTTTGTGTTTAGTGGTTTTTGTTTGGAATATGTGGTGTTACCTTATATTTAGAAGTTTAAGGAGGTTTATTGTGTTGGAATACTAAGCATTCGATATGCCTTCTCTCCTTTTCCTTTGCGGATTCGCGGCTTAGCATGAGTAAAAGGGAAAAAAATTGTCTCTTCATCATTACTAAAAAATGTGAATTTCATCTCGCTCGTTTTGCTTGGTATACAATGAATACTCTTTTTGGAATTTGATGCATCATGGTATCATTTTTAATTCCTCCATCTTTCATCACTCTCCTTACTATTTGAGTCACACCACCCATAGCCACATGCCTCACTTGCCTGACCCTCCGACACTACCGGATCTCTAGTTTATGTCACCAGTTTGTATGAGAATTTTACTGTTGCTAACCTACTACCTTAACAATACCTTTGTGGTTGCTTGTTCTTTCTTTTATTGTATATTCCTTTGGGTGAACTAAATCCTTGCGAGTTATGTTGATTTATGAGTGGTGGGTCTACTGTTTCTTGAACTTGGAATTAGGGTGATTTCTTTTTTATTCACCACGATTTTGTAGGTATAGCTTGATCAAAACTTATATTGCTTTACATCCATTGTGTTGGAGTTCAATTAGTATGCTCTACGTTTGATAGTTTGTGAATATATTTTTCAGTCTGCATTCTTCATTGTGAATGAATGTTATAGGTTATTTTTTGTGTTTTGTATCTGTTAATGAATATTGCATGTTGTGACCCCATTCTCTATTTTGTATGTGTTAGATACTATGATAGGTGATATTTCTCTTGTGTATTTCCCTAGTTTTTCATTAGGTTTGATGAATATGTTTTTTGAGAAATTTTATATATACATATATAGGTTGGGTTGATATTCGATGGTTTCTTATTTTGCTTGCTTTTCTTGAGAGATAGGAGGTGGCAATCTTAATACCTGATTTTTAAATTGTCTCTGAAGTTTTCAAATTCATATGCAATGCTTGGCATTTGTTATACTTTGTATTTTGATTTTTAATCCTTGCACCATGTATTTTGGAATATTGTGTTGGCATTCAATGAATGTATAATATGCTTGGTGATTGTTGCATATACAACATGAGTTAACATTCGATAGATATTGGCGTTTGATATATATATGTATAAATGTGTATATAAACATATTTATATAATTATCACATGGTAAATTGATATATTGTACTGAAAATTATATTCTATTAATATTATATATATGTGTATGTTTTTATATGTTTATAAATATTATTTTATTATAATATGTATTTCAAACAAAATTATGATTTTAATATGTATCTGTACACATATACGAATATATATATGGGTATCTTAGTCAAAGAATAGTAAAGAAAACAATTTTTTTGAAAAAAAAGGACTAAAAACTTTATTAGAAATCAGAAAAGAGCATTACAATAATAACCAAGGGACCCAGCCCTAGAAAACAAGGCAAAAACCCCACAGCATAAAACAACATCAACTATCCCCATGTGTCCTCCTATCCTCCTCCAAGAACTGGTCTAAATCCAGATGCAGCTCAGGGTTAACCTGATCCCAATCCTCAACCTTCCAACCACTATCATGCTCAGAGGCCCATTTGGCCAAGCAGTCAGTAGCACGATTCCACTCCCTTGGGATGTGAACAAAGGATGCCTCCTCCATCCAAGAACTAACCTGAAGAATCGGTTGAACCACCGAAGCCAACTGCCAATTTATATCAAATATCTTTTGCTCATTCACGAGATTAATCAAAATATGTGAATCAGCTTCACATATAACCTTTCTCCATCCCAAAGCAAGGGTCCTCTTAATAGCATGAAGAATTGCCAGACCCTCCATGAAGTTAACAATCTTCACCCCCTCATGTATAGAGAACAGAAAAGCCACCGACCCAGTTGAGTCCCTGCCAACCCCACCAATTCTAGCAGGCCCAGGATTCCCCTAGAAGAACCATCAATATTGATCTTTAAAAATCCATTGGGAGGTGGTAACCACCTTCCAACCCGTTGAACCCTCTTTTTCCCATGCCTATAGTTCCTGGAACTGACAAAAGATGAATGAATTTCTTGAAGACCCAGTTTGGCCACCAACTCAGCATCACCTCTCTCCAAGGGGAAAACCACATCACATTTAGCTAAAACAGACTCCTGCACCATTCCTAGCATATGCATCCAAACTTGCTGACCCACCAACTTCTGATCACAAAAAATTTGGCAGTTCCGCTCCAACCAAATATGCCAAAGTAGAAAGGTAGGGCCCACAAACCAAACTTCCTGCAAAAAGGAAGCCATAGAAGGAGGTCTTCCCATACTATCCCAGAATTCAACCAAAGAGCAGGCATGAATACAAGGAAGCTTCCACACCTCCCACCACCAATGCTAAAGTTGCACAACAAAGGGGCACCAGAAGAACAAATGCGCAGAATCCTCTTCCGCTCCCCCACACAAAACACAAATTGAAGGTCCTTGAAATCCCCATTTACGAATGTTATCCCAGGTCAAGCACCTATTCCAAGCCAAAGTCCAAACAAAGCAGTTGCATTTAGGCCACGATAGTTTATTCCACACCCTTTTCCACCAATGAACCTCTGCCCCAGTTAGCTTCTGAGCCAATAACACTTAATAACCAAAAGCAACAGAGTAAACCCCCTTAGGAGTATGGGTCCAAGCAAGAATATTCTCTTCCAGAAGAGAACTACAACTCCTACTATGAAGAATCTTGTGAAGCTCAACACTTTCTTCCGCAAGTCCCAAATCTGGCCACTCTGCGGGGTCGTTCCAATGAGCTACCTCTAATTGACCAAAAGAAGCAACAGACTTGAAGTCACTCACCCTAGCCCAGCCAGCCTCAAGAAATCTTTGGCACAAAGGAAGTAGGTTGGGGAACTAAGAAGTAAGTGGAGGGAATCCATCCCAAGAATCCGACCAAAAGAGAGCTTCAGTTCCCCGTCTAAAAATCCAAAATAAACCTTCCTTGATAAGCTTTGCACCCTTTTGAAGAGTATTCCAAATCACTGAACCTTTCCCCTCAAGAGGGTAATCAGGGAGATCCTATCGTGGAATCCCTGAGAAATACTTATGAGATAATATCCTGGCCCACAACTAATCCTATTCCACACACCATCTCCAAAATAGCTTAGCAGCCACAGCCACTCCGAATAACGCAGACTGTCAAAGACCAAGACCACCAAATTGCTTTGGGCTACACACAATATCCCACCTGACCAGGCTCCACTTGGAAGATTCCAAACTTCCTGCCCATAAGAACTGCCTTTCAAGAGAATCCAACTCCCTCAGAAAACCCATCGGAGCCACCTGAAGCATACATCTGTAGGTAGGGAGAGCCTACACCACCGACTTGAGAAGTTGAACCCACCCTACAAAAGACAACCATCTGTGGGTCTAATGATTAACTTTTGCACGGAGCTTATCAATAATATTCTACCAAGAACCCTTGGGAAGATGGCGAACAGAAATTGGGAAACCCAGATACGTCAAAGGGAGAACCCCTATCTGAAACCTCAAGATATTAGCAATTCTTCTCTATATGGGGGTCGGTGTATTGAAGAAGAATATGGAAGACTTCTCCTCATTAATCAATTGTCCTGAAGCAACAAGATATATGTCCAACACCTGCCTCAAGTTAGTAGCTTCCCTAACAGTAGCCATCCCCATCAGGGCAGTATCATCAACAAACTGCAAATGAGATTGTGGAGGCAAGTCTCCACCCCATCGCCAACCTTGAATGATGCCAAGCTCCACCCTTCTTTTCAACAAACGACCAAGGCCTTCCACAAGAAGCAGAAAAAGATACGGAGAAAGAGGATCCCCTTGGCGCAAACCCCTAGAGGCACCAAAAAGTTCAGAATGATCTCCATTTATCAAAACTGAGAAGGAAACAGATGTGACACAGCTCATGACCCATTGGATCCACTCCTCACCAAAACCAAAAGCAACAAGGATCTTCTGCAAAAAAGACCATCTAACCCTGTCATAAGCCTTAGCCATATCCAGCTTAATGAACATAGCCTTCTCATGGGAGTTGTCCATGGAGTGGATGGTCTCCGTAGCAATGACAACCCCATCAAGAATCTGCCGACCTGCCACAAATCCACTCTGTTCCTCCGAAATCAGCACTTTAAGCCACTTCTTCAATCTCTCAGCCAATAACTTTGAAATGATTTTATAAGCCACATTGCAAAGAGAGATAGGCCGAAACTGAGATAACCTATCAGCCCCTTCACACTTGGGTATGAGAGCAAGGAAGGTGGAATTCAGAGCACGAAGCATCTGTTTATTCCTCTGGGACTCAAGGACAACAGCCAGAAGATCCAACTTTATGATATCCCAGAATTCCTGAAAAAATTCAATCGGGAAACCATCGGGACCAGGAGCTTTACCCTTCTTCATCTGAAACACAATCCCCTCCAGCTCATCAAGAGAGATATCTTTCATCAGATACTCATTCGCCTCCCTGGAGACCAACTGAGGAATACAAGAAAGAACCTATGCTTCCTCAACAGAGCCCCCTTGTGAATCCTCCCTAAATAAAGTAGCAAAATACTAAGATGCCTCAGCAGAGATTTCTTGAAACGAGGCAAGACGTTCACCCCTATCATTCACCAGAAAAGGAATGGAATTACCATGCCTCCTATCCTTCACAGAATTGAAGAAGAAGGCAGTGTTTTTATCACCTTCCTGTAACCATTCAACCTGGGCCTTTTGCTTCCAATAGATTTCTTCCCGCAATTCAAATTCCTCAACCACTTTCAAAGTCTTAGCCTCCTCCCTTAGAAGATCCTCAAAGGCCCCATTCTCATGAATCAACCGCATAATATTATTCAACTCCTCCTGGGCAGCAACCTTAGCATGAAAGATATTGCCAAAACATCGTCGATTCCACCTTTTAAGCTAATATTTGACAAACTGAAGAAGCTTGGAGAATGTGTACATTGTCGTACCAAAAGTTGGTCTACCAATCCACCACCACTCAGCCACATGTTCATGAAGAGTGGGATCCCGTAACCACATAAGCTGGAACTTGAATGAGGGAGAATGAGGCCCCCGAGTAGAGATAATACTAAGCTTAATAGGCCAATGATCAGAACCTCTCCACTCAAGAATTTCAGATCGAGTGGACCATAAGTCTCCAACCCAATAATAGAAAACCAAGAATTGATCCAGCCTCTCAACAACACAACTCTCACCAATTCTCCTATTATTCCAAGTGAAGCGACCATTACTTGGCAGAACATCAATAAGATTTCATTCAGAAATGTTATCTCTAAATAATATAGCAGAAGGCTCCAACCTAGGAATTCCACCTCTTTTCTTAGACAACTCCACTATAGCATTAAAATCGCCAGCCATAACCCATGGATGGTAAGGAGCTAAGTTATGAAAAAAATGAAAATGGGACCATAGAAGTTGTTTACCCAGAAACTCAGCAGGAGCATACACATTAGAGAGGAGAATACACTCACCAGTCTCATACCAAGAGGTGACTAGGGATATAGAGGATCTAGAGGACATCCACCAGAGAGGGAAAATCTTCTGAGGGTTCCAAAAGCAAGCCACCCCTCCGAAAGCACCAAGAGCCCCCACACACTGGCATTCACCATATTTCCACAACTTAGGAGCCATGGCCAACATATTATCTACAGATAATTTAGTCTCCTGAAGAAAAATAACATCCAGAGAATGATTCCTAACCAAATCATGAACAACTTTTTGTCAAGGGCCATTGTTCAAGCCCCTTACATTCCATGAGAGAACAATCATTTCTGGGGGCATGAAAAATGTGAATCCAGAGTCTTGACTGACCCTGACTCCACCAAAGTTTCCCCAGTTAATTTAATCTTCTCCATATCCTTTTTCCTTCCCAGCTTGGAAGTCTTGTCACCAACCCCTTTCTTCAGTTCATTTTGCTGAATACCCAAACGAGAGGAGGCCAAAGAGCTCTTCCCCACATCCTTGCCTCCTTTCAGGGGCAATGGGGAACCACCTCCACCACTCTTCGAAGCTCCAATAGAACATTCTTGTTCAGTCTGGACAATCAATTGTTGATTTGTATCCATCTGCCCAACCCCAATCTCCTACACAACCTGCATGGCCCCCAATGGTGGCCCATCCTGTCCTGTACCCAAAGTTCCCTTATCCAAGTTCAGCAACCTTGGATTCACTTCCTCCTGGCTGAGATCATCTAGCACCTCAAACCTATTAAAATTTTCATCATCCTGCCTCTCCCTCAAGGTCTGCTTCTGGCCCCGATTCCTATTGTGAGCCTTGACAAGGACATAACCATCATCTCCATTACCATCACTCAAAATAGGATCCTTACCATTATCAGTCCTAGGTGGATTACAAGAAGGCTGAGAAGGTTGGGGCACCACAGGCTTAGCCCTAGGGCACCTACGCTACAAGTGACCATATTCATGACAAAGATGACACCGAAAAGGTAGGGTTTCGTAATCTAGCTGTTGAACCCAAGTATATGATGCAGCACTCACTTCAACAGAATCTGGCAGTGGCTTGCTTAAATCAATTTCTACATAGATACAAGCAAAAGTCATTACCTTTTTATACTACGTCTATTGTGAAGACCCAACAGGTTTACCGAGCATTGAAGCCACCAAATGCAACACGTCATCCCACCAACACTCAACTGGAAACCACGATAACCGAACCCAAACTGGGATCTGACTCAGTATTTCCTTAGTCGGGTTGAAGCCAGCATGCCATGGCTTGATAAACAAACCCACTTGGTTATAAAAATAGGGGCCACCCTCGAAGACCTTATTCTGATCTACCATGCAATCAAAAGAGACCATAAAAAGTTGTTCGCAAGGAGCCTAATCTCCATCTCCCCCTCCAGCATCCAAGTTTGCTGAGCCCAGGATTCCAAAAATTGCAGCAAGACTCTCAAACCCATGAACTTGCAATAAAAAGAGTGCCTTGAATAGTATTCAATATCATCTGCAAGCATTTCCATCGGGATAATCAACTTCGGTCGCTCTTTGCATCTTTCCAAACACCCATTAATCTTTGTTATTCAGGAACCACTAACCAATCCTAGATCATTCATCTCCATCTCTGAAGAAAACAATGTATTATCAAAAAAATTCACTCCATGTGCTGAAGGCTTTGAACCAAATGCTAATCAGAAATCCAATTTGGGACTAGCCCCAGATGTTTCCCCACCTAGCATAGCAAAAAACAAGATCCCCAATAGGCATGCAAACCCCCAGGACACTTTAGCAAGAAATGGATAAAAAGAAAAGACCCCAAGGGAAGGATCAAAACCCTTCCACCCACAAGCCACCCAAACGCCAGCAATAAGGCCTCCAGAAAAGAAAAAACCCCACCACCACAACCCCAATAGCTTCAAACCCTGCAGAAGTGAGCAACACACAGAGAATGAGCTAGGGCACGGTCACCCTAGCTCAGCTTACAAAGCACGCGAATGCCATCCTATTCTGTAGATAAGCGAAAAGAAAACAAATTGATTTAAGTATATTTAAATGATTTTTTTCTTTATTTAGAAGTTAATAAAGTAAATAGGATTATATTTAAGTTGGAAAATGTTTATTGAATATGTTTGTTAAATGAATAGGGGAAATTTTTTTACTTGTATTTATATAATGGAAAATATTTTGTTAAATAAATGGATTGGATTATACATTGCTTTGTGAACTCACTATGCAATTAGTATAATTGTGTTATAGTGGTAAATGGTCTATTAAGTAATTTAAGTGGATTAAGTTAATGAGTAATCTGAATTGTGGAGACAATGCCTTTTAAGGTGTATTTCATGGTTGCTTTGATTGTTTGTTAGGGTTGATTTATTAGGTTGATTTTAGAAATGAGTTGTGAATTCGTTGATTTTACTATTGTTATCACGGTTGATTGATATTGGGAAGATTTTGATTATTGTGGTTGATTTTGATTTTGAGTTGATTTTGGTTATTATTTTATGGAGGGAGCTTTTTGTGCCAAATGGCTATTGAGAGACTTCCAGAGGCTTGGGGAAAATGGCTTGAGTTTTTTTTTCACATTTTTGTCATTTTGAAAGTGGATTGATTTTTGTACTTGGATGGTGTTCATGAGGGTTTTATCCTTGCACTATTTACTTGTGATTATGGTTGGGAAATTGTGAGCGAGATGGTTCATGCCATGCTCAGGAAATGTGATTCTTGTGGCTTTGTTTCGGTGAGCAAGATGGCTTGCCCTGTTGGATGTGTTTGGGTCTTCTAGTTGTTATTAGGGAGAGTGGCTTTCTATGGGGGTCCGGTGCACAAAGTGGCATTAGGGTAACTCATTGAGTTTCTTTAATAAGTGATAACCTAAAATAAAATAGGGGGTTGGCTAGTTCACATTAATCAAGATAACACCTCACTCATGGCTCAAGTTCTTGTTTAGGCGTGAGATGAGTGGGAAATCCTGAAATGGCAAGATCAACTCCCTTGTCCTCTTGGAAGGTATGTTGATCCCACATAAGTTTGTATGGGGTCCGGTGACTGGTAGAGGTGGCCAGGGTAACTCAAGATGGGGGTTTGATATCCTAGGAAGGTTCACCAGGGTAACCCATAGCAAGCTATCTAATGACACTCCTCCCTATAGCAATCTAGCATTCCCTAGTCATGTGGTTTTCATTGTTGTTTGTGTACCTTTGGAAGCGGTGCCACTATTATGTTTTGTCTTGTTGCACTTTGTATGTTGGAGTCATGTTAGCCTTGTCTACTTGACTACTTGTGTTGTGGGTCCTTATTGTCATTTCCTCGCAAGGGGGGTGGACCTTAGGGTTCCACATGGTTGGGTATAATGCGCCATGCACTCCATTGGGTTCCCAATTGATGTTTGTGAGCATGGATATGGTACCTACTATAGAAATTATAGATCTTGTACCAGACTTGAGTTAGCATTGATGTTATGTAATGTAATCATTTTAGTTGTCTTACCATGTATTTGATGTAGCATTCTTGTTGTTATAAGAGAAGCTTTGATGTAAACTTGTAAATAGTATAATGATCTACCCCATGTATGGGAAGTTGTATATGTATTCATAATTGAATTTAAGAAACATTCAGAAACACATCCAAACAATCAAGTAAACATTTTTGTAATTCCCTGCCATGAAACCCCAAAGGACAACACAACTAACATTTATGACACAAAATTTTTTAAAGTGTGAATCAATGTATATATCATACTAACAACAACATAGAATGTAAGCCACATGTACGTTTGCACTGACTATGCCCTTTAGGGTATCATGAATGGATTATGAACATAACGATTAACTAACCTAAACATACATCATAAAATAACTAATAACAAGAGTTCATTTACATCTTCTGCATTAAAAGAATTAGATATACATATTTTCATAGACACAACACCATTCAAGAGCATAAAATATGAACCAAGGGTGATCCCACAATAGTGGTTTACAGTTTTTGGCCAAACTAGACACTGAAATTATTATTTTTAACTAAATCTTCACATTCGGGCACCTATAGCAGCTAAACCATGAGGAATTTGAAGATGATGCAAACTAGAGTCTCGTCACATTTTTTCTGTAGATTCTAAAAATATTTTTTCCAAAATTTTTGGAATTAGATTGCACTTCTTTTTCCATCTCCCACGAAAACTATTTTTTTTAGAAAACAACATTTTAAAAAAAGTGGCGCACACCGTATAACACATAACTTTTTTCCATGAAGGATAAAATTCTAATTCTTTCAAATTTAGATTTGTAACTCTGATATCTAGTGCTTCCACTTGGTTAAATAGTTTTTTATTGAATGTTTTTCTTTAATCAAGTTTCAAAGTCAAACCAATTACAATTCAGACATAGCGCGACCGTATAACGCATAAATTTTATTGTATATATCAAAATTCAATTTATTTTTTGTTGGATCAAGGACTTCAATATTTGGTGCACTCATATTTTTCCAAAAAAAAAATTTATAATCTGCTATTTTTCCACATGTGTAGAACTAAGACCTTCATTTTCAATGAAAACCCTATGTTTAATAAGACTAAAAAAATAAATACATAATAAAACCAAAACATATTAAAATTATATTTGTTAGATAGCTCATTCTGAGGACTATCTGATTCCAATTGGGTTTGTGAAGACTCCTCCATTTTCATCCTCAACCCAAGCTTTGAAGCATAAAAATTTAGGTTTTTTTTGTGTTTCAAGGGGAGAATCAGGAATTAGGGGGATTCGTACGAACCCCTAGAGGTTCGAGCGAACCACCCTTCATATGCATTTCTTTTTCTTTTTTTGGTGGAAAATGCAAGCCCAACAATTAATGGGTTCGCTCAAAACCTAGTTCGAGTGAACCACTTTTGGCTTCGGTTGAACTTGTAGCTTCATTCAAACCCCCAAAACTAATTTTTTTGCCATGGGGTCATTTTTTCTCAATTTTCCTTCCTCCATCAAATTGTAAACCACTATTGTGGCTTCACCCAAAGATTTCAAGCTCTTCCTTGCAAAATCGATCTTGTCCATATTTGGCAATTTATTTTATTCTTGTCGAAATATTTCTCCCAGCCATTGTCATTTGTTTGAAATTTTCTAAAGCCTATTCAATAAATCCAATTTGTGTTCTTTTCGTATACATCCAATTGCATTTTCTTGAAATTTATTTAAGCCTTTTTTAGCAAATCATTTGAGTGCACCCCTGTTATTGCTTGATTTGGAATGCATGCCTTAGATAATTCTATGCAATTGATGGCTATACGTTTTGCTGGAATTTTTCTCATATTATAGTTTATGGTGATTCCATCTTATAAACTGTGTACTACCTCTACGTCTTATACGAGAAATTTTGATAATTTTGAATCTAAGTGATAGGGTTGCTATGTCGCCTTCATTGTTGGTTGGCATCTGATTGCAAATGTTTTGATTATGCATATAACATAGCTTATAAATTTATTTGTGCTTAACCTTCGATCAAATATAAATAGATATATATGCATTGAGATGGTATTCAAATTTTATATGAGTCAATGAGTATGTTGTTTGTTTGGAAGCTTGTGTTTGTAGAGGCTATAATTTTTCTTTTCTCCATGAATCTTACATACTTTGTTGTAGGTTTCGATTTACATTAAAGGTTTCATTCTATGTTAGTCAATGTTTTGCATTGTATATCTTTCGATGAGCATATCATGTATATAATTCGATATATTGATATTTGTTAGGCATTTGAACTGTATGTAAGTTGATATATTGATATTTGTTTGGAAATTCAAACTGTATGTAATTTGATTATGTTGTTTGCTTGGAAAATTTGGCAGTATATTGATATTTGCTACTAAATGAATATATATAAAACGTTGATATTCAATTATAATCAATTCGATGAATCTAAAAATGTGTTCTATTTGGCATTCAGTGTATATACTTATTTTCAAAGTTTGATCTTTGATGAGTATATTTAGTTTTGATTATATATATAAATATGTATATATATGTATATATATGTATATATATATGTTTTATATATGTATGTATATATGTTGCCATTTTATAAGTTAAACTATTGTATTGAAAACAACATTTAGTTTATAGTATATACATATATATGTGTGTGTGTGTGTGTATATATATATATATATATATACCGATATATGTGTATATATTTATATATATATATATACATGTATATAAATTATGGTGTTACAAAAAGGATATTTCTGCTTTGTAATTAATTGATTGTGTAGATAAGTAATTGGAAAATTAAATAGGAATAAAATTGAGTTACTCATAGTTAGGTAATTGGAGGATGCATAAATAAATGAGGTAGATTATCTTTTTGTAAATTATTGAATGTTGATCTCTGTTACAATTATTTTATTGTTGATGTGTGTAAATCCACTATGAATTGGCTATTAGAATAATTGTTGATATATATGTTTATGAATTATTGTATTAAGTGACCATTAAGCTAAATGTGTGGAAATAATGTTTCTATGTTTGTATTGCTTGATTGATTACTTGCATTAAATATGGTGTTTGATTAGTGAAATCAAGGTGAATTTTGGGTTATTATTTAAAATGGGAATCATTTGTGTGAAGTTGTTATGGTAGTCTCCCAGAGGTTTAGGAGGGAGTGTTTTGTATGTATGGTTTTTATGTTTGTATCACTTGGAAGTGGTTGGTACTGTTTTGAGTTGTATGCAAGAGGGTCTATGCCTTGCACTGAGTATACATTCTTGTGATTGTGATATGTGGGAAAGATGGTCTATTTCTTTCTCTATGTGTGGGATTCATGTGGTTACGTTAAGTGTGTAAGAAGGTAAATTCCTTTCTTTTTTGTATGGTTTACTAGTTTCAAGTAGGGGGAATGTCTCTCATGGGGGTCGACATCTAGTGAGAGATTGTTAGGACAACCCAATGGAGAGTTTCTTAATCCAGTCATAACCTAAAAATGAATTAGGAGGATGGGTATATTTCATATTAAATAAGACAATGGATGCCTCACCCATGCCTGTAGTGCTTGTTTAGGCTAAGGATGGGTTGAGAAGGCCTGGTTGGAAAGATAAACTTCCTTGTCCTCAAGAAAGGAATGGTGGTTTCGCATGTGTCACCCTATGGCCGATGTCTAGTGAGAGATTGTCATGACAACCAATGCTAGGACCATACGATGATGTACTCTTCCCTATTGCAGTCTAGCATTCCCTAGTTATGTCTTTCCCTTGGGTAAACCCACAAAACTGGTTTACAATTCTAGTGAGGAAGGAAAACTTGCAAAAACTGCCCCAATGCAAAAAAAATTGGTTGTTGGGGATTTGAATGAACATTTGGTTCGAGCAAACCCAAAAGAGGTTCGCTAGAACCCCCCTTCAAGCGAACCCATTAAATGTCAGGTCCCACATTTCACGTTAAAAAAATCAAAGGAAAGGGTTGTGGAAAGGGGGTTTGCTCGAACCCTGGTTCGAGTGAACCTCCAAGGGGGGTTCACTCAGACTAGGGTTCAGTCAAACCCCCCTTCTCCCCCTCTAGCACCAAAAAACTTCATAATTTTTCCCTTTGAAGCTCAAGTTGAGGATGAAAATGGAGGAGAATTCATAGACCCAACTAGATGATGGTAGTCCTTGGAACGAGCTATCCAATGAATATAATTTTAATATAGTTTTATTATGTATTTATTTTTTTAGTTTGATTAAACATAGGTTTTTCACCGAAAATCAAGCTCTTTCTTCTGCACATGTGGAAAAATAGTAGATTATCGAAAAAAGAAAAATATCAGTGTACTAGATATTGAATTCCTTGATCCAACAAAAAAAAATTGAATTTCGATACATACAAAAAAAGTTATGTTGTGTACGGTCCGCCTATGTCTGAATTATAATTGGTTTGACTTCGAAACTTGATTAAGGAAAAAATATTTAATAAAAAACTATGAAACCAATTGGAAGCACTAGATATCATAGTTACAAATCTAAATTTGAAAAACATAGACTTTTATCCTTCATGGAAAAAAAGTTTTGTATATGGTGAGTGCCACTCCTTAAAAATGGTGTTTACTGAAGGAGATGGTAAAATAAGTGCATATGATTCCAAAAAATTTGAAACAAATATATTTAGAATCTAAAAAAAAAATGTCACAAATCACTAGTTTGCATCATCTTCAAATTCCTCATGGTTTAGCCGCTATAGGTGCCCGAAAGTGAAGATTTAGCTAGAAAAAATTAGTTAAGTGTCCAGTTTGGCTAAAAATTATAAACTAGTATTGTGGGATCACCCCCTTTTGTTGTGTGAATGCCTCTGGAAGTGATATAAGTGTTGTATTTGATGTTAATGTTGTTGCAGTGTTGTGTTGGAATCATGTGTAGCCTTGTTATGTTAGATTGCTATCTTCTTGATTGTTTGTAGTGAGACCTTATGTTATCTCCTAGCACAGGGGGTGGACCTTAGGGTTCCACATGGTTGGGAGGTTGGTTCTTTTTCCTCCATTGGGTTTCCTTGCTACTTGTTCAAGTGCATGGAGGTTGTACTTTGTGTAGCAGATTCTAGTTCATATTTCAAATTTGAGAAGACAGTCTTTCATGTATTGGATCAATTGTACCATTTATTGTAATTTGATGTATTCTTCCCAATTGTATTCAGGGAAGCATTATTGTAAACAATGTAATGATGTAACAAATTATGTTGTATTCTCATGTAATGAAATTTATATATATATTTGTTAGTTATTTATAAATTATCTTTAATGTTGTTAAACCGATGACATGTTATGGAAATGCATAGTGTAGAATCATTTAATGTGATGGTTTAAAATGAACATTATTATTAGATAAATCATATTAGCATATTAGTTAATGAAATAATCCTAGCTCTTGATTAATAGCTATGTTACTAACGTAGTCATGGAACCTTAGAAGACTTACGATTAGATTGTATGTTATGTTATAGTATCCAGTTCACTATTATTTCTTTAAAAAAAACATGTTTCATTATTTAGTCATATTTGTGTGTTGTCCTTTGGGGTTCCTTGGCAGGGCATTACACTCGGTATCAGAGCCCAAGTTCTAACACTGGGTACTCTGGTTACATATGAGTCTATTATGTTGTCCTAGTTGCTTAGACTCTTGAGCTTATGTTTTTCCCATTCTGTCATCCTTGCCTTATAATTTCAAACTTGTCATTTGGTGGTGTTGTGTAGGAAGATGCCTAGTGGTCAAGGTCGAGGTCGTCGAGGTGGTGGTCATGGGGCTAACCACCATAACACCCCTCCTCAAGGTTCCCATGAGGGAAAATGTGAAGAACAGTTGGGTTCTCAAAACATTCGGCAAAGTGGGGGTCAGAATCATGGGCAATCAGACTTAGACGGAGCTCAGTTACATCCTTTACTTGAGGAGATCCTTGCTCACATAGGCCCTAGGTAGGAGGGTAATTAGAAAGTGGTTAGGGTGAAAGAAATGTATCCTAGGAGGAGAGATGTCGCAACAAAGTAGGAGACTATTTACCAGGTCATGTGAGGGATATTTTGAGGGCATGTCCTCCTACCTTCAATGGATCTAGTGGTGGCTTGGAGGAAAAGACTTGGTTGAGAGGTGTGTAGATTAGTAGTGCACCTCCAGTAAGCCTTGGGTTGTTGGTTATTTTTCCAATGGGCTCTTGAAATCATCTAAAGGGTAGCCAACCCTTATGCTCAAGAATTTACAAGGTCAGTGGCCAACAAAAGGGAGAGTGAATAAAATAGACCTTTCAACCCTACACTTCAGGCTCTGTTAAACCTAGGAGGGTAATCCCAATAGTGTGCTTTAAGATACTTGTATGCCAAAGTATCAAACACACAGTGAACAAATAAATCTCCTTTATATGCTTAATAGACACAATACGCTAAAGTTATGGTTGACCTTCATTGCAGTGTACACATTAAACATGAGAGCTATGATTCTTTGAATTCCACACACACCCACAAAAAGACTGATAAGTAAATTGATTATAAATTGTGATTAGTTGTTGCATTAACCAACAAATGTGACATGAATAGCACACTTAGATCAATGCCTCAGCCTTGCAATGGAGTCAACTCAAACACATAAATAATCTAATAACAATTTTCACACCTGACAATATATGAAGTTCTGAAATGTTGCATTACAGTACATTTCAGCATTGTGTCTTAACCTTTACTTCTTACTAGTATCCTAGCACTTAGTTCAATACAAATTTATAGCCATATTCAAGAACCTACATTAACTCTTTGAATTAATAAACAAGAATAGAGTCACACATCCATCTAAAATTGATAGAGACAAATAAGACAACCTTGATGGTATTACTCATAATCTGTAAAACCAGTACATAGGAGAGTAAAATAGTATCAAACTTGAAACATACAACATTATTTTGCTAGTATTGTAATCAAAATTACATAAATATTCATAGAATCTAACCCAAAAACTTGACTCTAAAATGCTTTGTATTCTCATCAAAATGTTCTCTATGATTAATTACAAAACAACCCTCAACCTCTAAAAATGAGGCAGAAAAAATAACACTTAAGGAGAAATAACCCTAAGTGGAGATCTCCCAAAGACATTAGGCACACTTAGCACCATAGATCAATAGTCGTCCACCATTGAAAGAATTCCAATCTTCCTTTGCATTCCTGCTTCATCATTCACTTGTAATAGAAATATATTCCCTTCTCCGTGAGAAACTTTCACTTCATCCATTTACCCCATAGATGAAAACTTACTCCATTTTCACCATGAAAATCCCTTTACCTTGTTGTAGAAAATTCCTCTTATCTGGGAATTTTTTACTTCACTACACTATAGCAGTCTCCGTGAAATACATTGTTCCAATACCCAGCAAAAAAAGTTTTTAACTTTATTGGGAAGGATTTAATTTCACTTTATTGGACAATAAAATAATTATTTGTGCCCCTCTATAATTATTTTCCAGCCACTTTAAAAACTCTTGTGTTTGCTTAGTGGAGGCTCGATATTTATTTCACTAGGGAAATAAACATTTACACACGTGGAATTACTTTCAAACAAACTCTCCACATTAAAAAACTATCAAATAATAATATTTGAAAATAAAAATTAGGCCCCACACTTTACTCCATCATCACACACCGCAAATAGAAGGAAAGAAATGAAAATATAATAGCAAAGATAATGCAGCCAAGTTCTCATGAAAGGTTTTTTTATAAATCATTTATCGAGCAAGTACAAATTTACCTGTGCACCTTTAAAATTTATCATTTTAAAACTTTTCTTTAATGTGGGGGACTAAAATTTATTTTATCGGGCAATTTACTCATGCATCCACCTTTTCACTATTCAAATTTATCAAATAATACCCTTTGAACTCTTTCCATAGGCCCACCCCACTTATCTAGTTATTCTCATCGCAAATCATAAATACATTTAGAAAAGCTAATATTTATTAGTGAAGAGGAAAATGTGATATCACACCATCGCAAAAAGCTAATATTTATTAGCGATTGATGAAGAGGAAAATGTGATATTGCGCCATCATGAATAGAAAATGAAAAAGATTCATTGAACAATGATGAGAAAGGCTGAAGAATGCACCATCGTGGATCGCCAATGAAAATAGGAGAAGAAAAATAAAATTTGTGATGGGCGAAGAGACACTCTTGTTTTCATTCAACCACTCCTCCATTTCATGTGAACCCTCCATTCTTTGTTTTGTTGCTTTCGTGGGAACTTTGACGGAACTTATTGTAGCCATGGCAAGATAAAAATGTGCAGGTTGTTTCTCTTGATGTAGGGGCATTTTTACAACTGCCAACAACCAAAATTCACAATAAACATGTTTAAAATTCTTCCCAGAGTAATGGGAATAGTCATGGGATGAAATGGAAACCTGGAACAACAGTTTTGAACTCCAAAACACCCCCAAAAATGTGTTGTAGCGCAAAATACATTATCAACATTCTCCAGTTGTAGAAAACCCTCATTATTTACCTGTGCATTTACCTTCTTCATTTAATTCCTCAACATCAGAATTTTCCCTCAAATATTTCATCATGCAACACCCACGGGCCCAAAGACATCTTTTTCCATCACTGCCCTGGCCTCCATCACACATCACAAATGCATAAGAAAATTGAGATACATATTAGCGATACACGTTGAGGAAGATACGGGATCACTGATAGAATGTGGAGAAAGATAATCAAATCTGTGGTCAGCGATGAAAAGGAACTGCCATTGTTGATTGCCAATTCAAATGGGAAAACCAACCCAAAACAATTGGAGATGAATTCATTTGTGCAGTAGTGAAAGCCATGAAAGTCATGTTTGACCAATCAGAAGCAAGAATTAAACTTTCTTTTCCTTAGAAAATTTGAAAATGTATTTTATGTTTTCCCTAAACACCCCTTTTCATTTGAACAATATTTTAAATATTAACATTTGAAACTTCAGAAAAATTGTGAATGTCAATTATGCCTGCGACCCATTTGGAGAAAATACACTGCATGGAAACTAGGACACTTGGAATAGTGAAAACTTGCATAGTGACATTATCAATTATTTAGAGCAAACCCATTTCGTCAAATTTTTCCTAGCCCTTAAAATTCAAGTGCATCCTTTGTATACTGGCCCTTCGGACGTGTTCGCTACACCAGAAATACATTAAAGTAATGTATCAAATGACCTATCTTTTTGATGAAAATGGAGATGTTGAGGTTTTAGATCAAAACAAGAAATGGGTTGTCCTTATATTTTAAAATTTTGAAAAAAATTGAAACACCAATTTCAGCCATGTTGCAGTCAGAAGTGGATTGGTTAACACATCAAAACTCATCTAGGAGGCACGAAACTGAGCATGCATGTTACCATTTGAACTAAAATCCATTGAAATAAATGGTAAGGAAAAATTAATCCTGAGGTGCAAGATATTAAATTCCAAAGTGGCTCACTCAGACTTTTCTGCAATTTGCACCTATCAGAAACCAACTTGAGCACACCAAGTCACCTCCTTGAAAAAATATCAAATCACCTCCTAGGAAGATACCACTAGAAACATTAGATAATTTAGGTCCATTGAGAATGTGTGCAAGAGTTATTTCCTTCAATCCATATTTATCACCAAATATTAAGGGTCAAACTTGACCACCTTGAAATATTTTGAACATGCAAATGTAAAATCAGAACAAACTGCATTTGCTTTGACCAAGTTAAAATATCAATTCAGATCATGAGACTCTAAAACTAGACTAGAGAGCATATGAATATGATTGGAATGGAGAGCACCAATCCATTTGTCTTGGCGATCACCCAGTTACAAAATATCAACTTGAATAGGAGGCCACTTCGTAGGACTGAGAGTTTGCAAACAACAAAACAGTCCCAGAACCTTCCAATTTTGCACTTCAAAACCTTATCAAAACTTATGTGCAGGGGGCTGAAAAATAACACACATATTCACATATGCAACATGAGTGTGCCCACAAATGTATTTTGCATGAAAGTAAATGGCCTTTGAATTATGACCCTCCAAAGTGGGTCACTTGGGCAGATTTTTCAAGGGCACTTCTGAGTGTGCAAATCAACTTTTTTCATCATGGGCACTCAAAATCTGAAAATTTTGAAGGTTCCAACAGTGGCTCTGACATGGGACACATGCCCCTTGTGGGCATGGTGAGATTCCATCTGGGAGAACATACCAGGTGCTAAGTCCATTTGGGCTTCCAGAGCTACTTCTTTATGGTGCATTCAAACTCATTTTTCAAACTTTATTTGGTGGCCCCAGGCCCCCAAAAATGAAATACCAATATTTACCTCTATCAAAAACTTTTTTCTCTGTTGTCTGCAGTAGGTCAGGTTTTAAAACGCTGCCATGAACTGCCCACAGACTAACCCTATCACTAGCTTTGTCATTGGCCATCACTACCACATGTCTAAGCTTGCCACTATCACCATGAATTTAGTCAATCTATAATTTGCAATTAGGCATTAGCTGAAAACATTCATCATCACATCACACATATGTGTTATTGAAACGAAATATTTTGGTACCTAAAACCTTCCTTGCTCTCTTAGGGTTTTTCACCTAAAAGGGGAAAGATGGACCAAAATGCACAATGTTTCAATCAAGATTAATGTAAGTATGAATGGGATATTGATGTGAAGTGTGTGTGGATATATTTTGAATGGTTACAAATGAAAATAAGTGAATATAAACTAATCTAACGCAAGATGCTGGAAAATGTAGTGTTGATTGCAAATATGAACTAGAAATCTAAACAAATGAAAACATAAATTGATGAAACTGAACAGAGTGCACCTAGAGGTAGATTACTATTGTTGGAAGGTTCTGGAATGTTCCAGAAGTCATTGTTAATGGCCACTAGGACTGATTTTCCATGCATGGTGAATCAGTCTTGCTTCTGATGAAAAGTCTAGGAAATAGGTTTTTGACTATCAGGAGCTAAATTCTGACAAAACCACTTTTCAGGCCTACAGATGGTACTCATTCACCATGGGTGGTGAATTAGTCCACCTACAAGAATCAGCAAATTCAGGAGTAAATTCTATGGAGCTAGATTTACACTTCTGCTTCCTACAAGTGTCTGCTTCTGAAATTGTCAAATTTGGGTCTGAAAGTGACTTTTTGTTGATATTTTGACTTGAATGATGAAGGGATGACTTGAATAACTTTGCAACTTGTTCTTCAATGATTTCCAAGCCTCCAAGAGACATAAATCTGCAAACACACAAGAAGAGAAGAAGAAATGTTAAATGTTAGGGCATGGGGGTTTTTCTTGGTCAAACCTCGTTTAGGCAATTAAACCAAAATGATGAAAGAAAGGAATGAAACATACAAAAATGGAATTGATTATCTTTCCATGATATTGATCTTGAGATTCTTTAGCATAACATGTAGAATCTACCCTTGAATGTTCTTAGAAGCTTTCTTGATATCTTGCAATGATAAAACCCTAAGTTGTTTGACTTGAGATGAAAGATTTATGGATGAATGAATGATGAGAGATAAGAGATGGATCAGAGATGTCAAAATGAGGAGAAAACACATATTTATATACACATGTGCCTTTGTAACCTATTAATACCTCATCACAGGCTGACATGAAGCAAAATTAAACTCAAATTTCACTTTTTTTCCCACTCAAAGGTCAAAATTGGGCCAAATGGAACTCATTCACCACACATGGTGAATGGGTCCCACCTGGAAGGGACCGATTCGCCATGCATGGTGAATGGGTCCCACAAGGGCTATTTTGATAGCTCAAATGCCAAGAAATAAGGAAATAAGGTCTAAAATGCAACCTTGTCCGATGTTTGATCAATTTAAGCCTTGGGATGCACAATATGGCTTAATATGGGACTATTAGTGATGATGTAAATGTAAAATAGGGCTTGAGACACAAAATTCAATGTGAAAGTGTGATTAAGTACACTTTAGAACACTAAAATGAGGTCCACTTAGCCTAGGAATGCACAAGAACCAATGTGAATGTGCAAGACACATTACAACACTAGTTTAACATTAAGTTTAAGTTAAGAACCTTCTAGATTGATGTGATAATGTTATTAAATATGTTTTATAATGTTGAATTAGGGAGAAATAGGTTAATTAAGTCTAGAAAATCATGAAAGTCCTTTACAAGACTTTACAACACCTTTACAAGACATCATTAAAAGCATGTTATTCAATTTACAAGGGTCCAAGACCTAATGTGGACACATAAAATTCCTCACAACACTAGATTAAGTCCTCATTAAGTCCATTTTATCATGAATTAATCCTATGTCAAGCAAAGGGTCCTTTTTTCTATGGCATGGTTATGTTCATCATATAAAACATGTTCATATTGGAAATAACATTTATTGTTATTCATCTCATTGTCATGCTCCATCAAAATACCTTCCAACTGAATGGGAAATTGAAAGTATCCATACTCTTCCAAGTAGGCGGCATCATGATACTCAACCCTATTTGCAACATCTATTTCAAATGTAAAACGTTTATAGGCAATGCCCTCGAGGAGCTCATCAATGTTTTGCTCTATTTACTTAAGGAAACATTCAGACCTTATTTCAGATACATCATCAGAGTCCTTGACAAAGAGTGGATTATCTCTACACTAACAAGGATCATCATTTCACATCTTTGATGAAAATGGATGCTCATCAAATAAGGGGTTTCCTAGTACATTCATTGTTGTCATAAAAGCCTCAACCTCTTTAGCATGAAGGTCCAAATCTTTCATATCATCATTGTATTCAAAATTATTAAAATCATTGGAAGAGCATACAAATAGATTTTCAACTTCACTCTTATCATTAGTGGTTAACATCTCTGACTCATATTTTGAAAACTCTTCATAGGAAGAACATTGTTCCTTCTCAAACAAACATGTGTTCTCATCATTATCAGCATATTCCTCATTTGCAGAAAAATATTGCATCTCTACTTCATGAGGATAATCACAATCAATAGAGAATTTACCATACTCAATGCCATCATCATTACTACAGCAAGAGGACTCATCAATATTGCAACTTTATTTATATTTTTCAGACTAAATGCTCAGTGTTATGTCTTCCATAGGACAACAAGTGCTAGAATCTTCAAAAGAATTAAAACCAAAAATTTCATTTGCTTCATTGAGGTGTACATTTTCAACCTTTACTCTACTTCCTTCTCCTTCATGTGATATCTCACTTCTTAACTCATATGGAGTAACAGAATCATTATCATTGCAAATTGAAAACATAATAACCTTTTGATGATCATCTCTAATCTTTTTAAAAAGAGGAAAGTATTCACAAACTTGGTCAAGCTTGATAGCCTTCAACTCCTTTGGTAGAGCACTCAAACCTGGTTCATAAGATTCATAAAATAAATCAATGCATTCTAAATTTTCAGGTCCATAACACTCAATAATTGTAGACAAAGTATCCATAAATCTTGCATAGAGATCATATGATGATTCTCCTTTGTGTTTCCTTATTCAAGAGAGGGCTTGAACAAAGACCGTATGATCACAATTGCATGCAGCTTCTAGACAATGTGTTTGGAGCTCTATGTGATCAACATTGTGGAATGATGTGTAAGCTTAAACAGTAGGGGTGTAAGTGTTTTGACCTTCATTTTCAATTTCTGACTTACTCCTTTCATCAACATTTGGTGCCTCAGGGCAACAAACACTTGTAGACAAATAACTCCTTTGCATTCCATATTTCAAGTTGCTTTCAATGTTCATGGCCATCCCATATGCCTGATGCAAGGTTTTAGGATCTTTATCTCTTAGTAGATAGCACATCTCATTATCAAAAGCTCTCAAATAAACAACTAAACATATTGCATTACTTAGTCTCAAAAAATCAAGAATATCCCTCAATTCTTTAGCAAATCTCTGGTTAAATGTTGGGACCAACTCGTCCTCTTCTTTCTCAATGTTCATAAATTTATTGAGCAAATAACTAGTACTGATTATTTCACAAAATTTCTCCATGAACATTGTCGTAAACTCACTCCAAGAACAAATAGAGAATGCTGGTAAATCAGAGAACCAATCTCTTGAATCTCCTTTTAGAGACTAAACAAATAGCCTCATGATCAACTTCATAATCATCCATCAGATTATTGAATTCTTGCAAATGCCTACTTGCTGATCCAAACTTCTCACCACTAAATTTTGGTAACTTATCTCTGATGTCAGATGGAATAACATTTGGGTAACCATTAATACCACTAAAATTTATGGCTTTATGTCTTCTAGTGCTGAAATTTCTTTTATTGCATGGCAAGGCTTGATTACAAACCATGGTTTCACTAGGAAACATACAAGGACACATATATTGGTGCACTTTTTCTTATAGCTCGACAAGCCTTTTCATACTATGCAATTACACAGGGAAACTCAAACTTCTTTTAAAACCCGATCTTAAAATTTTACAATACAAATTTCTATCTCAACTTGCTTAAGATCTTCTAAATGAGTTTCTTCAAAAACATTGCATTCATCACTTCATAATAGATGCTACAATCTAGTAATACAAAAGTGAGAAAAAAAATTTGCTACTATTCCCTTCCTTAGTGCTTAATCACTCAATAGGGAATCAAGGTTTTACAAGAATTACAACTATGTTTTTCATATACAGATTTATCTTTCTTGAAAAAAAAATTGAAGAATACCTAGATATGTGCAACTACTACAAATTCTTCTTCCTGACTGGAAATCTTTGTAGATCTGAAATGTTCTTCACATCTTCATCAAGTTCTTTAAAAAATTTGCCACCTCTCTTCATAGAGGACTAAACTTCAAGCAATATGAAGCTCCTTCAAAGATGAATTTCCTTCTAGGTCATCTCCAACAATAGAGTCACACATATATTCATTTAAACTTGTTGCAACACAATCACTTCTAGGTCTAAAAACTTCAATATCTGAACTAGATGTTCAAATTCACCAAACAATATGACTCTTAAGTCTAGATGATATTCTATCAAAATTTTCTCAAGTTACTTCCAAATAGAGTTGCCAATCTATTGTTGACTCGGATGGGAAGAGTCCAAAATTTTCAACCTCTGGTTACAAATAATATTCAAGATTTTAATGACTCTTTGATAGGACAGTCTACAACCACATTTTTGAATGCATTCCCTAGCAGAGTCGCCAATCTATTGGTTATTTTTCTAGCAGACACTTGAAATCCTCTAAAGGGTAGCCAACCCGTATGCTCAAGAATGTTAAAGATCAGTGCCCAACGAATGAGAGAGTGGATAAAATATCCCTTTCTCCCCTACACTTTAGGAACTGTTAAATCTAGGAGGGTGATCCCAACAGTGTTCTTTCAGATACTTGTATGCCAAAGTATCAAACACATAGTAAAAAAATAAAACTCCTTTATATGCTTAATAGAGACAATACCCTGAAGGTATGGCTAACCTTCATTGTAGTGTACACATTAAACATGAGAGCTATGATCCTTTGAATTCCACACACACCCACAACAAGACCAATAAGTAAATTGATTATAAATTATGATTAGTTGATGCATTAACCAACAAATGTAACATGAATAGAACACTTAGATCAGTGCATCATCCTTGCAATGGAGTCAACTCAAACCCATACATAATTTGATAACAATTTTCACACCTGATAGTATATGAAGCTCTGAAATGTTGCATTATAGTATTTTAGCATTGTCTCTTAACCTTTACTTTTTACTAGCATCCTAGCACTCAGTTCAATACAAATTTACAACCATATTCAAGCACCTACATTAATTCTTTGAATTAATAAACAAGAATAGAGCCACACATCTGTCTGAAATTGATAGCATGACAAATAAGACAACCTTAATTGTATTATTCATAATCTATAAAACCAGTACATAGGAGAGTAAAATATTATCAAACTTAAAACATATAGCATTATTTTTCCAATATTGTAATCAAAATTACATAAATATTGATAGACTCAAACCCTAAAACTTGACTCTAAAATGCTTTGTATTCTCATCAAAATGTTCTTTGTGACTAATTACAAAATAGCCCTCAACCTTTGAAAATGAGGTAGAAAAAATAGCTCTTAAGGAGAATGAAACCCTAAGTGGAGATCTCCCAAAGACATCTGGCAAACTTAGCACCATAGATCAATAGTCGTCCATCGATTGAAGAATTCCAATCTGCCCTTGCATTCCCGCTTCATCATTAACTTGTAACAGAAAGATATTCCCTTCTTCATGAGAAACTTTCACTTCATCCATTTACCCCGTAGATGAAAACTTGCTCCATTTTCACCATGAAAATCGCTTTACCTTGCTGTAGAAAATTCCCCTTATCTTGGCATTTTTTACTTCATTGTCCTGTAGTAGTATCCGTGAAATACATTGTTTCAATACCCAACAAATAAAGTTTTTAACTTCATTAGGAAGGCTTTAATTTCACTTTATTGGATAATAAAATAATTATCTATGCCCCTCCATAATTATTTTCCAGCCACTTTAAAAAATCTTGTGTTTTCTTAGTGGAGGCTCGACATTTATTTCACTAGGGCAATAAACATTTACCCACATGGAATTACTTTGAAACAAACTCTCCACCTTAAAAAAACCATCAAATAATAATATTTGATAATAAAACTTAGGCCCCACACTTTACTCCATCATCGCACATCGCGAATAGAAGGAAAGAAATGAAAAATATAATAGTGAAAATAATGCAGCCAAGTTCTCGTGAAAGATTTTTTTTTTTTAATCATTTATCGGGAAAATACAAATTTACCCGTGCACCTTTAAAATTTATCATTTTAAAACTTTGCTTTAATGTGGGGGACTAAAATTTATTCTATCAAGCAATTTACCCATGCCTCGATCTTTTCACTATTCAAATTTATCAAACAATAACCTTTGAACTCCTGCCATGGGCCCACCCCACTTATCTGGTTGTTCTCATCGCACATCGCAAATGGATTTAGAAAAGATAATATTTATTAGCGATTGACAAAGAGGAAAATGTGATATCACACCATCGCAAATAGAAAATGGAAAAGAGCCATCGACCAACAATGAGCGAGGTTGAAGAATGCACCATCATGGATCGCCAATGAAAACAAGAGAAGTAAAATCAAATCTGTGATGGGTGAAGAGACACTCATGTTCGCATTCAACTGCTCCTCCATTTCACATGAACCCTCCATTCTTCGTTTTGTTGCTTCCCTAGGAACTTTGACGGAACTTATTATAGCCATGGCAGGATAAAAATGTACAGGTCGTTTTTCTTGATGCAGGGGCATTTTTACAACTACCAGCAACCAAAATTCACCATAAACATGTTTAAAATTCCTTCCCAAGTATTGGGAATGGTCATGGGATGAAATTGAAACCTGGAACAATAGTTTTGAGCTCCAGAACACCCCCAAAAATGTGTTGGAGAGAAAATAACATGATCAACATTCTCCAACTGTAGAAAACCCTCATTATTTACCTGTTCATTTACCTTCTTCATTTAATTCCTCAACATCAGAATTTTCCCTCAAATATTTCATCATGCAAGACCCACGAGCCTAGAGGCATCCTATTCCATCACTGCCATGGCCTCCATCGTGTATCACAAATTCATAACAAAATTGAGATACATATTAGCGATACACGTTGAGGAAGATACGAGATCATTGATAGAATGTGGAAAAAGATAATCTAATCCGCGATCAATGATGAAAAGGAACTACCATCTCTGATCAACAATTCAAATGGGAAAAACCAACCCAAAGCAATTGGAGATGAATTCATCTATGCAACATGAAAATCGTCAAAGTCGTGTCTGACCAATCAAAACCAAGAATTAAACTTGCTTTTCCTCAGAACGTTTGAAAATGTATTTTATGTTTTCTCTAAATGCCCCTTTTCCTTTGCACAATATTTTAAATATTCACAATATTTTAAATATTTACATTTGAAACTTTAGAAAATTTATGAATTTTAATTACGCCTATGACCCATTTCGAGAAAATTCACTGGAGGAAAACTAGGACACCTAGAGCCATGAAAACTTGCATAGGGACATTATCAATTATTTAGAGCAAACCCATTTCCCCAAATTTTTCCCATCCCTTAAAATTCAAGTACCTCCTTTGTAAATTGACCCTCGAGACGTGTTCGCTACACCAGAAATACATTAAAATAATGTATCAAATGACCACCATTTTTTATGAAAATGGATATGTAGATATTTTAGATCAAAATAAGAAATGGGTTGTCCTTAAATTATCAAAATTTTAGAACTTTTGAAACACCAATTTTGGCCATATTGCAGTTAGAAGAGGATTAGTTAACTCATCAAAACTCATCCAAGAGGCATGAAACTGAGAATGCATGTTACCATTTGAACCAAAAATCTATTACAACAAATGGTATGGAAAAATTCATCTTGAGGTGCAAAATATTAAATGCCAAAGTGGTTCACTCAAACTTTTCTGCAATTTGCACCTATCAGAAACCAACTTGAGCACACCAAGTCACCTCCTTGAAAAAATATCAAATCACCTCCTGGGAAGCTACCACTGGAAACATTAGATCATTTAAGGGTCAAAATTTACCATCTTTACAAGAGGGCTTTCCTTCAATCTATATTTATCACCAAATATTAAGGGTCAAACTTGACCACCTTGAAGCATTTTGAACAAGCATATGTAAAATTAAAACAATTTCCATTTGTTTTTTACCAGGTAAAAATATCAAATCAAATCATGAGACTTTGAAACTGGACCAGGGAGCATATGAATATGAGGGGAATGGATAGCACTATTCTGTTTGTCTTGACAATCACCCAATTGCAAAATATCAACTCGAACAGGAGGCCACTTCGTAGGACTAAGAGTTTGCAAACAACAAAATAGTCCCAGAACCTTCTAGCTTTGTGCTTCAAAACCTTATCAAAACATATCACAGGGGGCTAAAAAATGACATACATATTCACATATGTGTCATGAGTATGCCCACAAAGGTATTTTTCATGAGAGTAAACGAGCTTCGAATTATGACCCTCCAAAGTTGGTCACTTGGGCAGATTCTTCAGTGGCACTTATGAGTGTGCAAATCAATTTTTTTCATCATGGGCACTCAAAATTTGAAAATTTTGCAGATGCGAGCATGGGTCTCGAGGAGGTCAGTCTTTGGAAGTGGGTTCCTCTAGGAGCCATCATGCACCCACTAAGGGTGGACAACAATTGCGGTCCCAAGTGAAACCTAAGAACTCTCAGTCTCAACAAGGTAGTGGATCTTAGTATAGGAAAACCTAGAATTGGTGGCGATCCAAGCATTATCATTGTAACTAGCTAGCTCAGAGCACATTGTTTGCAATCACTAGAGGTAGTTTCTAGCAGTCTAGTATACCTTCAAGCGACAGGGGGTATGGCAGAGGTACAAGATGTTTTTCTTGCAGCCAGCACAGCCACATAGCTAGACAGTGTCCTCAGAAGAGCACATCTTGGGTTTTAGTCAAAGGTTAGCAACCTCAGAGTCAAAAATTGGTGATGCAGATAGGTCTCACAGAGTGTTTGCAGCAATTGACAACTACCAAGCGGAGCATCAGGGCACAGTTACAAAGTCCACAGGTGTGTTGCAGGGTATTGGTATTTCTATCCATTTTGACTCTAGTGCTTTTGATTCATTAATTTCCATGTCTTTATTGGAGCGGTGTGGACTAGTGGCAGCAAGCAGGATGTTAGGTGGTAGGTTGAATTGGCCTCTGGGGCTAGAGTAGTGGTAGAATCCCTTGTGTTTGGATGTGGATGGAGGATTGGTACTCTCTTTACCACGGTAGATCTTCGTATCATACCCTTAGAATCTTATGACACAGTGTTGGATGTGGATTGGTTGGTTGCTCATTGAGTAGTGATAGATTGTCGATGAAATTTAGTGTGATGTTTTGATGATTCAGGCAGGGAGGTAGAGGCAGTTGGCATTCAAAGGCCCATCTCCTTGTGTATGATTTTTTCTATGTAGTTAAGGAGATGTATGTGTCAGGGTTGCCAGTTGTTTGTTGTCAAGGTTAATGATTTGGAATTGGGGGAGATTCAAGAGGTGTCCCTCGATGATCATCCTATCCTTAGGGAGTTTGCAGATGCCCATAGGGTTGATCATCAGTTTTCTATAGGTGACTAGGTATTTTTGTAGGTGCGTCCATGAAAGAGTTTGATCTACTACAGAAAAGGCTCTAAACTTGCACCCTATTTTGTTGGGTCATTCGAGGTTTTGGAGAGGATCGGTCCTATTGCGTACCATCTTGCTTTTCTGCCCAGACTATCACATATTCATGATGTATTTCATTTTCTGTTCTCAAGCCATATTATCCAAATATTTCTTGTGTTCTTGACTGGAATGCTTTACAAGTAGAGGATGGGAAACAAGATCTGGATCCTGTGACCATTCTGCAGCACATGAGACTTGATTTTAGGGGTCAAGACGTTGAGCAGGTGAGCATCTAGTGGGATCCTAATGATGATTCCTCATCCACTTCGGAGGATGCATCCTGGATGTAAAAGATATACCCTTACGTGTTTGTAGGCTTCCAGGAGTAAGCCTAATTCTAGGGGGATGTGGTGCCCCTCATACTGTTCTCTATTAAACTGGTAATTGATCTACTTAGGATCAGACATTATGATACTTTGTTTGATGTTGGAATTACTGCTATGATGATATTTTGATTATACTTGGTGATACTTCTAATACTATAGTTTTATGCATATGTTACGACTGTTATATGGATTTATTTGATTATGTGGACTAATTCTATTGTGAGTATTATGTGGTTATCTGATCGTGATTATTATGTGATTATCTTGTGATTGTTCTTATCTTGTTTGTTATGTAACTGGTTGTTATGAGTTGGTGTGGTTACTTGATTAATGTGTTGGGTGAAAGCGATAGTGTCACATTACTCACTTGTGAGTACCCTACTAAGTTGTGATTTCCTTTCACGGTGTGCCTGATTGTATGATTATGTATATGCTAGATTGTTTTGTGTGTTGTAGGTTCCAAGTACTAGGAATCAACTCCACCTGAATTGGTAGGTCTGAGCGTGCTTTAAACCTAATGGAATAGTTGATCGGAGATAACATTTGATCCCCTACCC
The DNA here is from genome assembly GCA_007258455.2 of Sequoia sempervirens. Classification (NCBI taxonomy): domain Eukaryota; kingdom Viridiplantae; phylum Streptophyta; class Pinopsida; order Cupressales; family Cupressaceae; genus Sequoia; species Sequoia sempervirens. The sequence continues at coordinate 402,910,716 of VDFB02000003.1, read as the reverse complement.
TAGCCATCATCCTCAAAGAGGATGAGTATCTGGTTTGTTACCTCGTTAGTGTTATCATATGTCTATGGTTAGTTGGTCTAGCTTTTTGACCTTGGTTAGGGTTTAGGTAATTTTTGTTGATATTTGGTTTGTTTAATTTAAATTTGTTTAATAAATGTTGTTTTTGATCAATTGATGTAATAAATAAATTATTAAGTAAACTTATTTTGATAAATAGATATAAATATATTTATTAATGACTACAAGTTTATAATAAATTTTAAAGGGTAATGTAATATTAAATCAAATCAAATCAAATCAAATTATAATGAAATGAGATAATGGATAAATAGTAAAAATAATATAAAAAGATAGAAAGAATTTTTATGGAGCACATGCATAACTTCGAACTAATTGTCGAAAAGAAACTTGATGTTTTATTGGAGATTTTAGAGATTTTTGCAGATTTTTGTTTTCAAAAATCAAATAGCCTTCCTTTTGTAAATAATTATCCTTCTGAGATATTTTCATGATTATTGATTTTGATTCGAGGAAGAAGAAAAAAATTGTTTGCAAGGAAATTTCTTATGTTGTGAATTTTGTGGGGAAGTTGGGAATTATTGGAAAGATTGATTGAGATTTTGAAGCAGTAGTTGTTGAAAATGATTGCTTGATTGTTTGGATGTGTTTCTGAATATTTCTTAAAGTCAAAGATTTCAAGCTCTTCTTTGCAAAATCGATCTTGTTCATATTTCACAGTTTAGTTTATGGTGTCGAAATATTTCTCCCAACCATTGTCATTTTTTTGAAAGTTTCTAAAGCCTATTCAATAAATTCAATTTTTGTACTTTCCTTATACAACCAATTGCATTTGATTGAAAGTTATTTAAGCCTTTTCAACAAATCATTTGAGTGCACCCATGTTATTGCTTGATTTGGAATGCATGCCTTAGATAATTCTATGCAATTTATGGCTATACTTTTCGCTAGCATTTTTCTCATATTATAGTTTATGGCGATTCCATCTTATAAATTGTGTACTACCTCTATGTCTTATACTCAATGTTTATAATTTTGAATCCAAGTGATAGGTTTTCTACGTTTCCTTCAATGTTGGCTACATTTGATTGCAAACGTTTTGATTACGCATATAACATAGCTTATAAATCTGTTTTTGCTTAACCTTCAATCAAATATAAATTGATATATCTACATTTAGATGGTATTCAAATTTTATATGAGTCAATGAGTCTGCTTTTTGTTTGGAAGCTTGTGTTTGTGGAGGTTGTAAGTTCACTTTTCTCCCTACATCTTACATTGTTGTAGGTTTTGATTTACATTAAAATTTTCATTCTATGTTAGTCGAAGCTTTGCATTGTATATCTTTCAATGAGCATATCATGTATATAATTTGATATATTGATATTTGTTAGGCATTTGAATTGTATTTAAGTTGATATATTGATATTTGTTTGGGAATTTGAACTATATGTAATTTGAATATGTAGTTTTCTTGGAAAATTCGATGGTATATTGATATTTTCTACTAAATGAATAGATATAAAACATTGGTATTCAATTATAATCAATTCGATGAATCTGAAAATGTGTTATGTTTGGCATTCAGTGTATATACTTATTTTCATATTTTGATCTTTGATGAGTATAATCAGTTTTGATTATTGATGCAAGAGCATCCAGCGGTGTAGGGAAATCTTGCATCACCCAAAAAAAAATGTTTTCTTTATTTTCTTTACTTGTTTTGAGTCCCATGATGGCACTTAAAAGGGTTTAAGATTGTCACGCATCATAAATAGCGAAAAATAGGAACTTACTATTTTTAGTAAGTCAGCCAAAACGGGCTCGTATGGATGTGAAATTTTACCCCAAGGAGCAGAGCCGAAAAACATCTTCGATCATGCAAGAATCACCATAATACCCTGCATGGTTTGGGAGAAATGAAATTTTCCATCCCGGGAAATTTTTCCAATGCAACTTCAAATTCAGAAATAGTGCAAAAAAAGTGGGGGTTGTAGAAGGTGGCCCTGATAGTGCAGATTGTGGCTCTGAATACTAGATTTTCTTTTCTGAGTTGATTTTGTTGTAATGAATCAAGCCCATGAGGTTGTAGCATGTAAGTTTTGAATCTCTAATTCCATTATATGAAAATAATTTAAAGTGGATTGTTTTTTCTATTTTGCATTGTCTATGTTGGTATTTGTTGTTGTGATTTCTGTGGGTTTTGGGCGGTGTGGCCCTCATCAAGTGGTATCAGAGCAGGAGTTCCTAAGCCTATAATAGAGTGTCAAATGTGAGGTATTTCCAGTAGGACCTATCCGTGTGGGTTGAATTAAACATCCCTCCAAGGCATGCCCAATATGGGAGAGGTGGAGGACGGGGTGGAGGAGGTCCACCTAGAGATGAAATCAAAGCCTTTAAAAGGAAATTAGATACCTTGCAACAAGAGGTTCAAGAGATGTGCAACGAAATAGAAATGAAAGTGAAGATGAAACAAAGGAGGAAATGGAAGAGGAAGAGCAGGATCCAATGGATCCTTAAGAAACATGATTGTTGCAAGCGATCTCAAGCATTGGGAAGAGACCTAAAATGGAGGTTTCAACTTTTAGTGGAAATTTGAATCTTGAGGAATTGATTGATTGGATCAATAACATGGAGGAATTTTTCAATTTTTAGGAGATTGAAAATCCTCATAGACTTGAGGTTTTCAAAGACAAAATTGAAAGGTCATGCAAGTATATGGTGGAAAGTGGTCCAGTTAGAAAGAGGAAGACAAGGGAAAGATAAAATTTCCAAATGGGACAGAATGGTGTCAAAATTCAAGAAACAATCTATTCCAATTGATTACGAATTGGAGTTGCTCAAGAAGATGCAGAGCTTGAGGCAAGGAACAAGGAAAGTGAAAGAATACACAGAGGAATTTCACAAGGTCATGATTCGGATAGGATATTCTGAAGCGAATAAGGAGAAAGTTGCTAATTATATTAACAGATTGAAACCAAGCATATAGGAAGAATTCGAACTGGTAAGAATAACCACCATTGAAGATGCTTATCAGTTTTCTCTAAAGGTTGAAGAACAGTTAAACAAGAGGTTTGAGAACATGGAGGAAAGACCGGTCGACAGTCATATGGAGGTCAAAATGAAGATCAAAAGAAGGGTGAAGGCTCCAGTAGTAGCCAAAACTAGAAAGGATATAACACCTATTGTCCTCATGATCAAAATAATGGAAACCAAAGAGGAAGGGGGAGATCTGGATGAGGACTAGGAAGAGGAGGCCTTCGTGGAACATGTTTTCAATGTGCAGAAGGACATAGAAAAGACCGGTGGACAGTCATATGGAGGTCAAAATGAAGATCAAAAGAAGGGTGAAGGCTCCAGTAGTAGCCAAAACTAGAAAGGATATAACACCTATTGTCCTCATGATCAAAATAATGGAAACCAAAGAGGAAGGGGGAGATCTGGATGAGGACTAGGAAGAGGAGGCCTTTGTGGAACATGTTTTAATGTAGAAGGACATAGAGCCCATGAGTGTCCTCAACATCAAGGAAGGACAAATAGAAGACCTGAGGGTAATGCACAAGTTGCACATGTAGATGAAGATTTTGAGTTTTCACATTCTAAGGATGTAGAAAGAGGAGAGGTTCTTGTTACTAGAAGAGGTTTGTTGAATGAGGAGAATGAGCCAACTCAAAGGAATAATTTTTTTCACACCAGATGTAAGTGTGAAGGTAAAGTTTGCAATGTTATTATTGATGGAGGTACTACTGATAACCTTGTTTCAGAAGAAATGGTTAGTAAGTTATGGTTGGAGAGAAGACGACATCCAAACCCATACCGGATTGCTTGGTTGCAGAAGGACCATAAAGCATTAGTAAATGAACAATTTCTAGTAAAGTAAAACATTGGAAATTACCATGATGAGGTATTGTGTGATATTATTCCTATGGATGTTTGTCATATGCTTTTAGGTAGACCATGGCAGTTTAATCGACGAGAAATACATGATGGGCATGCCAACACCTATTATTTGACAAAGGATGGAGTTCATCATAAGTTGAAGCCCTTGAAGGAGGCTGAGGAAAAGGTATGCAATAATGCAAGAATTTGTTTGGCTGATGGAAGAAAGTTCCTAGAATTTATGAAGCATGAGCATATGTGTTTTGCATTGATCTCTAGAGTTGATAAAGAAGATACTACTGAGGTACCTGTAGAGGTTTCAGATTTGTTGAATGAGTTTCAAGCTATTATTTCTGATAATGTACCTAAAGTTTTATTCTAGTAAGAAATATTAGTCATCAGATGGACCTAATTCCTTGAGCTAGTTTTTCGAATAAGACAGCTCATCATATGACTCCAGCAGAAAGCGAAGAGTTGAACAAACAAGTACAAGAGTTGTTCTGGAAGGGATTGATCAGAGAGAGTTTAAGTCCATGTGCAGTACCTGCAGTACTAGCACCAAAGAAAGATGGGGAATGGCGGATGTGTACAGATTCTAGAGCCATCAACAAGATCACCATCAAGTATAGGTTTCCCTTGCCAAGGATGGATGACATTATGGATTATTTGAGTGGAGTTGAGTACTTCATGAAAATAGATGTGAAGAATGGATATCACCATATCCGGATTAGAGAAGGAGATGAATGGAAGACTACCTTCAAAACTAAGGAGGGTTTATACGAGTGGTTAGTCATGTGTTTTGGGCTAACCAATGCATCGAGCACATTTATCCAGCTTATGAATGATGTATTGAAAGAATTTTTGGGAAAAAAAATTACTGTTTATTTGGATGATATTTTGATTTTCAGTAAGACATTGGAGGAGCATTTGATGCATATCTGATGCAGGAGCATCCATCATTCTTAGCAATATTGCATCAACCAAAATATGTTTCTTTCATTTTTATTCTTATTTTCTTGTTGCTCAGTTCATGTTGGTGGACCCGTCATATGGATCTAGAGAAGGGGAGAGCTATCATTGATTGGCCTACTCCAAGGAGTGTTATAGAGGTAAGATCATTTCATGGTCTAGCAAGTTTTTACAAAAGTTTATTCAAAATTTCATTAGTATTTGTGCACCTCTAACTGAAGCAATGAGAAGGGATAGAAAAGAGTTTAAGTGGACTACAAGAGCAGACAAAAATTTTGATATGTTGAAGAAGAAACTTACAGAGCAATCTATTTTGGCACTTCTAGATTTCAATAAGGTATTTCAAGTAGTTTGTGATGCTAGTGGCACTGCCATAGGAGCTATTTTGAGTCAAGAAGGTAACCTATTGCCTATTTTAGTAAGAAGTTAAATGATGCTAAGAAGATATATTTTGTCTATAATCAAGAGTTTTATGCTATAGTTCAAGATTTGAAGAAATGGAGACACTATTTGTTGCCAAAAGAATTTATTTTATATACTAATCACCAGGCTTTGCAGTATCTCAATAGTCAAGGAAGGTTGAATCAAAGGCAGTTAAATTGAGTTGAAATTTTGAATATTTAAAATTTTGTTTTGAAGCACGAGAGTGGAAGGTCAAACAGAGTTGTAGATGCCTTAACTAGAAGGAAAAATTTGTAGATAGAGATGAATATAGAGGTTGTTGGGTTCAATGAACTCAAGAGTTTGTACCCAGAAGATCCAGACTTTGCAGAAGCTTGGAAGGCTTGTTTGGAACCTGTTACATTAGATAGGATGACATGGTTGTATTTCTTAATCTAAGATGGGATGTTGTTTAGAGGAAGCCAATTGTGCATTCCAAGGAGTTCTATGAGAGAGAATCTAATCAAGGAGAAGCATAGTGGAGGATTAGCTTGACATTTTGGCCAAGATAAGACCATTTCTCTTGTCAGTGAGAATTATTATTGGCCACAGTTAAAACAAGATGTGAAGAAGTTTTTACAAAGTTGCAGTGCATATTAGATGGAAAAAGGAACAAGTTAGAATAGTGGATTGTATCAGCCATTCCCTGTACCTAAGAGGTCATGGGAGGATATTAGCATGGATTTTGTTCTTGGATTGCCAAGGACACAAAGAGGGAATGATTCCATATTTGTGGAGGTGGATAGATTTTCAAAGAAGGCACATTTCATTATGTTTTATAAGAGCAATGGTGTTGTTCATATTGTAGAGTTGTTTTTCGGAGAGGTGGTGAGACTACATGGTCTACCAAAGAGTATAGTTTTAGACAAAGATACCAAATTTGTTGGTTATTTTTGGAGGACATTATGGAAGAAGTTGAAGATAGATTGTAAGTTCAATTCTACACACCATCCATAGATTGATGGACAAACAGAGGTGGTAGGAGTTTGGGTAACCTACTAAGATTCTTAGTAGGAGATAAGCCTAAGGGATGGGATTTGATTATACCACAAGTAGAATTTGCTTACAAAAATTTTGTCAATAGGAGCATTGGTAAATCACCATTCCATATTGTATATGGGAGTAGTCCAAGGACTGCTTCTGAACTGAGAAAGATGAATAAGGGGGAGAAGAGTAGTGTTGATGCTAAAGATTTTGCTAAGCACTTGAAGAATTTGTATGAAGAAGTGAAGAAACACATCAACAAGATGAAATCACAATATATGGCTCAAGAAGATCAGAAAAGGAGGTATAAGGAGTTCTAGATAGGGGATGAATTCATGGTTAATTTGCAAAAGGAAAGGTTTTCAGTTGGTACATACAAGTTAAAGATGAAGTTTGGACCATGCAAGATCCTGAAGAAGCATGATTCAAGAAATGCTTACGAGGTAGAGTTTCCTAGTTGAATAAACATTTCTCTTGTGTTCAACATTGTTGATTTGATAGAGTATCATGAAGGTGATATAGAGGAAGGTCCGATGAATGAATAGTTGAAAATTCCAGAACCTACTTCAGACAAGGAAGAGATAGAAGAAATCCTGGATAGCCATGTGGGTAGAAGCACAAGATGCATGCAGTATGCAGAGTAATTGGTGAAATCGAGAGGAAGGCCTACTGAAGATTCATCAAGGTTATCTAAGGCTGAGGTTAACCGTCTTGGTTTTTCCTTTAACTCCTAATATGTGACAAGGTCACCTAACAAATTACCTTGGGTGTCTAGTGCAGGAGCATCCAGCCGTGCAGGGAAATCTTGTATCACCCCAAAAAAAATGTTTTCTTTATTTTATTTAGTTGTTTTGAGTCCCATGATGGCAATTAAGGGGTGTAAGGTTGTCAGGAATCAAAAATAGCAAAAAACAAGCACTTACTATTTTTAGTAAGTCAGCCAAAATGGGCTCATATGGATGTGAAATTTTACCCCAAGGAGCAGAGCTGAAAAACATCTTCGATCATGAAAGGATCACCTTAATACCCTACACGGTTTTGGAGAAATGAAAGTTTCCATCCTGAGAAATTTCTCCAATACAACTTCAAATTCAGAAAAAAAAAAAATTAGAGGCCTCCAAATAGCTCAAAAAGTCGTCAAACTGACCAATGGTGCATTCATGTTTTGTAGAGCTCGTCTAGAGCTTTCTGACGATATGCAACAATAGCAAATCGGATGCCCAGAACAAAAGTTATGGCCCCGCAAAGTTGGTCCTCTAAAAAGTGAATTTCATAAAAATTTCTTCCTAGGCCACAAATCATTCGGCGGGACTTTTACCGCCAAAACAAAAGGGGAAATTTAATCTTTCTAGAACATTGTAGGGTGGTTATTGGGGAAAATAAAAAGGGTTAAGTGGGGGTTGTAAAAGGTGGTGCTAATAGTGCAGATTGTGGCTCTGAATAGTAGATTTTGTTTTTTGAGTTGATTTTGTTGTAATGAATCAAGCCAATGAGGTTGTAGCATGTAAGTTTTGAATTTGTAATTCCATTATATGACTTAATTGAAAGTGGATTTTTTTTATGTCTCGCATTTTCTGTGTTGGTATCTGTTGTGATTTCTTTAGTTTTTGGGCGATGTGGACCTCATCAAGTGGTATCAGAACAAGACTTCCTAACCCTATAACAGAGCGTCGAATGTGAGGCAGTTGTAGTAGGACCTGTGAGTGTGGGTTGAATTCAAGATGCCTCCAAAACATGCCCAATATGGAAGAGGTGGAGGCCACGGTGGAGGACATCCACCTAGAGATGAAATCAGAGCCCTTAGAAGGAAATTAGAAACCTTGCAACAAGAGGTTCAAGAGATCTGCAATGAAATAGACATGAAAGTGAAGATGAAATGAGGGAGGAAATGGAAGAGGAAGAGTAGGATCCAATGGATCCTAGAGAAACTAGATTTTTGCGAGCGATCTCAAGCATTGGGAAGAGACCTAAAATGGAGGTTTCAACTTTTAGTGGAAATCTGAATCCTGAGGAATTGATTGATTAGATCAATGACATGGAGGAATTTTTTGACTTTGAGGAGATTGACGATCCTCATAGAGTGAGGTTTGCAAAGACAAAATTGAAAGTTCATGCAAGTATATTGTGCAAAGAGGTCCAGTTAGTAAGAGGAAGAAAAGGGAAAGATAAAATTTCTAGATGGGATAGAATGGTGTCAAAATTAAAGAAACAATCTATTCCATTTGATTATGAATTGGAGCTGCTCTAGAAGATGCAGAGCTTGAGGCAACGAACAAGGAAAATGAAAGAATAAATGGAGGAATCTCACAAGGTCATAATTCAAACAGGAAATTCTGAGGCGAATAAGGACAAAGTTGCTCATTATATTAACAGGTTGAAGCCAAGCATACAAGAAGAATTGGAATTGGTAAGAATGACCACCATTGAAGACACTTATCAATTTTCTCTAAAGGTTGAAGAACGGTTGAACAAGAGGTTTCAGAACAAACAACAAGGTGGAGGCCATGGAGGAAAGACTAGTGGACGGTCATATGGAGGTCAAAATGAAGATCAAAAGAAGGGTGAAGGCTCCAGTAGTAACCAGAACCAGAAAGGAGATAACACCTACTATCCTCATGATCAAAATAATGGAGACCAAAGAGGAAGGGGAAGATCTGGATGAGGACCAAGAAGATGACGCTTTTGTGGAACCTATTTCCAGTGTAGAGAAGAAGAACATAGATCCTATGAGTGTCCTCAACATCAAGGAAGGGAAAATAGAAGACCTAAGGGTAATGCATGAGTTGCACATGTAGATGAAGATGTCCAGTCTTCACATTTTGAGGATGCAGAAAGAGGAGAGTTTATTGTTACTAGAAGAGGCTTGTTGAATGAGGAGAATGAGCCAACTCAAAGGAATAATTTGTTTCATATCAGATGTAAGTGTGAAGGTAAATTTTGCAATGTTATTATTGATGGAGGTAGTACTGATAAAATTGTTTTAGAAGAAATGGTTAGTAAGTTGCAATTGGAGAGAAGAAGGCATCTGAACCCATACCAGATTTCTTGGTTGCAGAAGGAACATAAAGCATTGGTAAATGAACAATGTCTGGTAAAGTTCAAGATTGGAAATTACCATGATGAGGTATTGTGTGATATTAAGCCTATGGATGTTTGACAAAGGATGGATTTTGTCATAAGTTGAAGCCCTTGAAGGAGGCAGAGGAAAAGGTATGCAGTAATGCAAGAATTTGTTTCATTCATCGAAGAAAGTTCCTAGAAGTTATGAAGCATGAGCATATGTGTTTTGCATTGATCTCTAGAGTTGATAAAGAGGATACTATTGAGGTACCTGTAGAGGTTTCATATTTGTTGAATGAGTTTCAAGCTATTATTTCTAAAAATGTACCTAATTTTTTTCCTCTAGTAAGAAAGATTAGTCATCAGATGGACCCGATTCCTTGAGCCAGTTACTCGAATAAGATGGCTCACTGTATCACTCCAACAGAGATTGAAGAGTTGAACAGACAAGTGCAACAGTTGTTGTGGAAGGGATTGATCAGAGAGATTTTAAGTCTATGTGTAGTACATGCAGTACTAGCACCAAATAACGATGGGGAATGGAGGATGTGTACAGATTCTAGAGCCATCAACAAGATCACCATCAAGTATAGGTTTCCCTTGCCAAGGATGGATGACATTATGGATTGTTTGAGTGGAGCTTAGTACTTCACGAAGATAGATCTGAAGAGTGGATATCACCATATCCGAATTAGAGAAGGAGATGAATGGAAGACAACATTCAAAACCAAGGAGGGTTTGTATGAGTGGTGAGTCATTCATTTTGGGCTAACCAATGCACCAAGCACACTTATGCGGCTTATGAATAAGGTATTGAAAGAATTTTTGGGAAAATTTGTTATTGTTTATTTGGATGATATTTTTTACTTTCAGTAAGACATTGGATGGGCATTTGATGCATATCTGAAAAGTTTTTGAGAAGTTGAGGGATGAGAAGTTGTTGATTAGTTTGAAAAAACTGTGTTTTGTGAAGAGAGAATTGGTGTATCTGGGATTTTTTGTCTCAGTAGAGGGTCTCAAAATAGATCCAGAGAAGGTGAGAGCTATTAATGAATGGACTACTCCAAGGAGTGTTATAGAGTTAAGATAATTTCATGGTCTAGCAAGTGTTTACAGAAAGTTTATTAAGAATTTCAGTAGTATTTGTGCATCTCTAATTGAAGCGATGAGAGGGGATAGAAAAGAGTTTAAGTGGACTACATGAGCAGCCAAAAGTTTTGATATGTTGAAAAAGAAAGTTATAGAGCAACCTATTTTGGCACTTCTAGATTTCAATATGCTCTTTCAGGTAGATTGTGATGCTAGTGGCACTACCATAGGAGTTATTTTGAGTCAAGAAGGTAAGCATGTTGCCTATTTTAGTGAGATTTTAAATGATGCTAAGAAGAAATATTCTATCCATGATCAAGAATTTTATGCTATAGTTCAAGCTTTGAAGAAATTGAGACACTATTGGTTGCTAAAATAATTTTTTATATATACTAATCACCAGGCTTTGTAGTATCTCAATAGTCAAAGAAAGTTGAATCAAAGGCACTTAAATTGGGTTGAGTTTTTGTAGAGTTATACTTTTGTTTTGAAGCACAGGAGTTGAAGGTGAAACAGAGTTGTAGATGCCTTAAGTAGAAGGAAAAAATTGTTGATAGAGATGAATATAGAAGTTGTTGGGTTCAATGAACTCAAGAGTTTGTACCCAGAAGATCCAGACTTTGTAGAAGCTTAGAAGGTGCTGACAATGATTTTCCTCGCAATAAAAAACTCGTATAGAATCTCCACAGAAAAGACCACAAAGAGCCTACCTTTCTTGAAAGATATGAAACAAAGACAACCTAAGAAATAATTCTGCATTTATAGAGAAAAGATTGACTTCCACTTAATCCCAAGTCTTCGAAAATCAAGTCATGATTGCAATAAACATAGCTCTCGGGTAATGATGTGATAATTTGTTTTTAATCTCAAAGGGGACTATGGTTATTTCTAGCTTTATCAAGAATTACTAACATTTTACATAAAACTTCATTTTTGTCATCAAATGACATCATGAAATCAAAAGATTCATCATAATATTTCATGAATAAAACAATTTTTTTCTATCACTTAAGTAAATTTTGCATTAAGCATTCAACAATTTCATGGAAAATAAAAGATTTTCAACAAAACTATTTCCATTCAGTTGTATATTTTTAGAACATTTTCAAGAATATTAACATCTAATCTACAACAAAACATAAAAAATGCTAAAAAAATGAAAATAAAAAAATTTCTTCCTCTTAGTCTCCATGGATGCCCCAAAGAATTAATCAAAACAGAGCAAACTGCTTTATATTTCACCAGATTGCTTCACAGCTACGTTTAAAACGGTGCAAGATTTTAAAGAGAGGGTTTTGTTTACGAACACTGAATAGGTTTTGTATGCACCCTTAAACAACGCAACATATAGTCTTGTTCAGCTGAACTTACAAAACTAGCTACAAAAGATACTTAGATAGGTATCTATCCATAAAGCTCTGATATCAATTAATGTCTATGTGGATACAAAGTTTTACATCGAAATGGTTCAGAAAATTGGAAAAAAGAACAAAACCTTAAAGAATTTTTTGCTTCTCTGACATCCACAAATTCCAAACTTAAAATAAAAATGTGAGAGGAGATGACCTTTTATAGAAATAAGGCACTTTAGAAGTTCAACTTAAAAGTATCTCAGAGAAATCAGAAACAACAAATTAAAATGTGTCATGTGGCATATGCCAAATGTCATCAAGACTTTCTAGAATAAGTCAAATCTTTGACTTTATCCATAGCAACGCTTTTCTCCATACTTCAACATGAACACTTTATCTTCATCGAGGCTACAAACTTTCTTTTGAAATGTTGGAATGAAAAAAACCTACTAGGACCGCAACCAGCCTGCAAAATTAACAACAAATAAATTATATTACATTTTCGATATCTGGTATCCAGTTCTTTCTGTATTCACTTATGGCTCTAGTTTTGGACTCCCTCCTTCTTTCTTTGATTGGTACTCTCAAAAATATCTCATTATTTGATGCATGTGTTCTTTTTAAATCCTTCGTATTGCTCTCCAAGTAAGTTTGAGCCTAATATATTCTTCAACCACTTGAAGTAGGACATCATTTTTTTGTGCCTTTTATGCCTCATATTTGACTATAACATTTTTGCACTGTATTATTTCATTGATGACCTCCCTTGTCAACAATTGAACAGGATCTCTATTTATTCTTTCTATCCATTCTTTGAAGGCTTTAGCCTCCTTCCCGTCCTGCCCTAATGTTTGGGGATCAAAGCATTGATGTGACAATACTTCATTAAATTTTTAATTTTATCTTATTAACCTTCTGCACTCAATGGTGACCTTTTCAAATCCTTCAATGCATTGTACTAACATGTCACCTTCCCATTTCAATTGTTTCTTCCACTTTCCTAGATATGAAATTTCAGGTTCTGATATTATATTGTTTTGTATTAACTCTTGGACATCTGTTTGTATGAGAATTTCCATATTTAGCCTTTCGTCAATGACTTGCTCTTGGCGAATTCTACATTTATCTTCAAATATTTTCAATTTCTCTAAATGATGATATGCCTCCCTATACATTCTTATTGCATCTATAATAAATTCATCTACCTGATTTATCCAATATTCAATCCATTCTTCAAATATATTCATTTTATGATGAACTGTAGCAATGGCATCCACTTGCTCTTGTGACATCAGTACTGAATGTTGGGCAGTTCAGCTTGTTCTTGACTAGATAAAGTCAGTGATTTGATAAAATTCTCCAATGTAGCAACTTGTTCTTTCAATTCTATTTTCTTTTGTTTATATTTTTGTACTCTGGCAACAATAGCATTCAAATTCACTTTTATTTCTTCTAGTTCTTTCTTCCAAGATGAGTGTCCAAGATTAATACTTGTGATTTTATATTCCTTAGGTGTTATCTCATGTCTATCTTTGTCATGTGTTTGAGTAGCTATCAGGATAGTTCTATTACCATCTGCATTCCTTTGTATGACATGCTTTTCTTTTGCTCTGCGCCTAGGTTTAGGAGTATTTACTTCTTGTATGAAATTACTGATGTTCAAAGGTAATATCTCTACTTCCATTGGAGAATATAATTCCCTAATTAACCAATCAAGTGTATCATCATCTTGTTGTACCTTTGTAACTCATTCTTGTCTCTATTTATTACTTGATTTAGGAATAACATCTCTTTGACTTGCTATATTTTGTGAAATGGGAATTTATTTATCAACTTCTAACATAAACTCAGGATTAGTCAGATTTTGCACTGCCTCTTCTGTTTGGAGACTTATTTTTTCCTTTCTATCCATATTTTCTAATTCTTCTCTCTGAATCTTATCTTCTTCATTTACAACTACACCAAGATTCTCTTCATTTTTAGTTCCATCTCCTATGAATTGTGTAGTCTCTTCTTCTAAAATTTTAGTTTCAATTTCAATTCCAGCATGGCCTTTATCTGATTTATCAAAGACTTGCGAGTGTTCATTAACAATTTGCACATTCTCAAATGAAAATTGATAATCAAGAGTGTCTTCAATAACTCTCTTATCAACAGGATTTTTCTCTTCATTTCCCCCTATTTCCATTTCAAGTATGCTATGATTTCCTCCCTTGAATAAATTATTCTTCTTCAATATTTATGGGATTAGAGCTGGTATCCTGTATTTCTTCTATCACTGAGTGTATTATGGCCTTGTCTTTGGATTTCTTTTCTTTTATCTTCTCCCACATAGCACCCCATCTATCTACGTGTTCCTTAATTCTAGCCTCATCTTCCTCAGAAATTTCCTCTAAAGCCACAAGGGTCCCACCCAGTGCTTGCTTCATACTAGCCATATTAACAGAAGGGGGAGAAGTAAATAATGTTGCAGCTCTTTGAGATGCAGATCTTGTTTTTGTACCAACATTCCATGTTACTCTCGTTCCTTCATCAACAATTATTCTAGTTATGGGTCAGGTTGTAGAAGAAGATGCACCTCTATGTCTTGCTTTAGACTTATCTTTACCTTTTTCTACATTTTTTTGTTTTTCTGATAACTTTGTGGGAACTTCTTTTCTTGTTGTTTCAGGGGTTCTTTCTTCAATTCTAACACTTGGAGTAGCCTTCCTAGTCTTTATTTTCTTCTTAATAGGCTCTCCACTTTCAAAAGAAATTTCATCTCTTTGCTTTCTTCTTTTATCTTCTAAGTAGATGGGTTCAATTCCTCTTTCTCTTTAACTCTTACAAAAGTCATCAATCCAGTGTTGAGTAAACCTTAGGATTGGCCTAGTAAAATCATCAACTAATGTCAGGGTGAAGCCATAATAGTGGTTTACAATTTGATGGAGGAAGGAAAATTGAGAAAAAATGACCCCATGGCGAAAAAATTGGTTTTAGGGGTTCGCATGAACCTACAAGTTTGATCGAACCATAAAGGGGTTCGACCGAACTAGGGTTTGAGCGAACCCATTAATTATTGGGCCCACATTTCCCGCCCAAAAAATAAAGGAAAAATGCATATTAATGGGGGTTCGAATGAACTAGGGTTCAAATGAACCCTGGTTCGCTAGAACCCCTGGGGGTTCACTAGAACCCCCCTGGTTCTAACGAACCCCCCTTTTCCCTAATTTTTTAATTTGTTCACACAAAAAACCTATTTTTTTACGCTTTCAAGCTCCAGTTGAGGATGAAAATGGGGGAATATTTAGAAACTAAACTTGGAATCAAGTAGCCTTTGGAATGAGCTATCCAATGAATATAATTTTAATATGTTTTGGTTTTATTATGTATTTATTTTTTTAGTTTTATTAAACATAGGTTTTTCATCAAAAATGAAGGTCTTTGTTCTGCACATGCGGAAAAATAGTATATTATCAAAAAAAAAATTGAAAAATATGAGTGCACTAGATATTGAAGTCCTCGATCCAAACAAACAAAAAAATTTGAATTTTGATATATACAAAAAAATTTATTCATTATACGGTCGCGCTATGTCTGAATTGTCATTTGATTGACTTCGAAACTTGATTAAAGAAAAAATATTCAATAAAAAAATATCTAACCAAGTGGAAGCACTAGATATCAGAGCCACAAATGTAAATTCGAAAGAATTGGAATTTTATCCTTCATGGAGAAAAAGTTATGCATTATACGGTGTGCGTCACTTTTTAAAAATGCTATTTTTTGAAAAATAATAGTTTTGTGGGAGATGGAAAAATAAGTGCAATCTAATTTTAAAAAATTTGAAAAAAATATTTTTTAGAATCTATAGACAAAATTTGACGAGACTCTTGTTTGCATCATCTTCAAATTCCTCATGGTTTAGCCGCTATAGGTGCCTGAATGTGAAGATTTAGTTAAAAATTAAAAATTCAATGTCTAGTTTGGCCAAAAATTGTAAACCACTATTGTGGGATCACCCATCATGTCTTCATCATCAACACCTAGATTTGGAATGGGTTCATCATATATCTTGTCATTGTTATAAAACTGATTCAGTACTTGACCATCATCTTCCACCAATTGGTCTAGGATATCATAGAGTTTGAGCATTCTAGCAAACCCTAGTCATTCTTTCATACTTTTTCCGTATGACATCGTGCTCATCTTCACAATTAAGCCAATAATCTTCTAAATGAGGTACATGAGCATGATAACCAGCTATACTTCTTTCAATATTTCCTTCAACATCATAGTACATTCTTTGAACTGGAAATTCTTCAAAATTGTAGGTTCTCAGTTCCTCCTCACATAAATCAGCTACTTTGATTGAACTGCACTTATAATTCCCTATTGTAATGGGAAACTTTAAAGAGGCCTTCTTGTGAGCATGGCTATAAAAAGCCTGGGAAGTTTTTAACTATCTCATTAATTCAAATAAAATAATTTTGTCTGCAGGGTATCTGGGCAACATGAATGGGTGTCCATCAAATCCCTCCACTCTAATATAGGAGTAAGTTGGGAATTGTATGTACCATCCTCCCATAGGCCAAATGGAACTTTGGGCTTCTAGGGATATTCTCTTAGATTTGTCACCTTCCATTTTTCTCACCAATTTCATGGAAAACAAATCATTAACTTTTATGTAATCACCTTTATACCCGTTAACAGTGATTTGGGGTAAATGTGCGTATATCAAACTATTTCCAACTTTTGTGCCTAGCGTACCAATCTATTTTAGTCCTTGTTTAATACCTCTCATAGCACAGGAGTAAATAACATATGATGACATGTAGAAACATTTAGTTTTGGGGAATGTAGTAATATGTTCATGTAACCTATTGCTTATCAATTTTCCCCAATACAACTCTATAGGACCTTCTATCATTTGAGATATTATCATGAATATCTAGGGTTCAAACTTTCTTGCATCTCTTAAACTAGCTACTCTACTCAACAAATTCATTATGTCTTGTATTTCTTGTTTAAACGTAGACCTCTGAATTACCTAGATCTATGGTGTGATTGGTTGTTGGCACCATTAGGTGCTCATAATTTCTCTGTTACATTCTTCAGCAATCTCATATGTCTTGGCCTTTTCTTTCAGGTCGACATTGAACATCCTTGTGTAGGAGGGGAGACCAAATGTACACATAATTCCATTCTGAGACAAGTCTACATAAGTTCTTCCTTCCCTTTCAACAACCCTTTTGGCTGAATTATAATAGTTTATACATTGCATTACTAATTTTGGAGCTTCCATCGCTGGTGGAAACCATCCTACAGGATGTAACCCATTTAATACGGCATTTTTAGTGCATTGGGTAGCATTTTCTTACAACAGCCATGAACGGATTTCAATGTTAGAAGACCATCCCATGTGGGTATCTATGACCACCATATTAATGGGTACTTCCTGTGAATTGCAATGTTTGAATTTGTCTTATGATCTTGCTTCAAAAGTGCTCATTTTTGATATAATGTGCTATGCATTTTTTCAAAATATTTGTCTATGTGTGCAAGTTAGGGTTAAATTTAGCCAAACATTACATTTCATAAAATTTTCAATTCATTCTTTGATCAATTTAACAACCTAGAGGAAAATTAATATTCCAATATCATAATGAGAAAATACCATTATCAAAGATTTATATCTTGAGAAACTCTTATCAATGAATCAGTTATTCAAAACATCCCTAGTTCTAGTTAAAATTGTGATTCTTCATAATACAACTTCAAAACCCTTGGGTAGCCACAACCTAGTTTCTCAAAAAAATTAGCTCTCCTTTTGTGCCAAAGTAGCTCTGTGAATTCAATGTCTTTAGACAGTTTGCAATAT
>VDFB02000003.1:402835380-402892964 GCA_007258455.2 Sequoia sempervirens | reverse complement strand
AGGAAGTTTGTTTATTTTTGTGGAGTGATCCCTTTGGGTGGAGCCTGTCGGAACACAACATGTATTTTACTTTCAGAGTGGAGCCTTCAAGTTGACATCATCAACCTTGATATTGACCAATCAATTTTTTTGCAGGATGCATTTTCATAATCTAATCATTCTCTGATATCTATCTTCTCTAAATATCTAAAGAACCATTAATGTTGCAGTTGAGACTTAATGAGCAAAGATCACTATGATCTAATCAAGATTCAGGATCAAATCATGAGCTATCAAGCTAGGGAATTTGGAAGTTTCTGCTTCCAAAATGTCTTATGGTAGTGCTCTCTTTTGTTGGCTATAAATAGAAGCTGGCGACCTATTTTAAGAGTTAGAAATTTTTTCTTCAAGAACTATTTTTCTTTTAAAGATAGATCTAGTAGGGATATTTTCTTTTCATAAGTGTAAGGTGTTATGGAACACTGTTATTTCTCTGGCATGTTATATTTTTAAAGTATTTACTATTGTCGATTGGCATCCAGCCTTTGTTTTTTTTTTGCTCATTTATTTGAAGCCTGAAATATTTATAAGAGATCTTTAAAATTGTGCCTTATATAGCCTTTTTCAGGTTTCTTGTTTATCTTTCTTTCATGATTAAAGCATTTTGTTAAGTCTACTTTGATAGTATGGGTTGTCAATTTTCATGTCATTAAGCTTCTATGTTTGAATGTTAGCTTTCAAAAATTGGACTATGTCTTTTAGAATTTTCCATTTTTCATAAAAGTTATCCTTTCTTCATACTATGTTGTAAAGAGAAGAGTTTTCTATAAATTTTTATATTTTTGTTAATTGGTAGAGCATTCTTATATCTGATGGACCTAAATGGATGCTTCCCACGAGAATATCTAAATAACTGCACTGTGCTTTCACTAAGCCTTTCTTGTTTGTTCTCTTCTCAACAATTAAGATTTATGGCATTTTTTTGCATCATATTGTAAACAAAGATTTTGGCACCCAAGGTCTTTCTAGCACTTCTAGGGTTTTTCACCTAAAAGGAGAAAGATGGGAGAAAATGTAGTGTAAACATTCAAGATTAATATAAAATAGATGTAATATTCCTAGATGAGATGATCTAAATGAAAAAAACTAAAGAAAGATATTGATTATTAAGTGAAAACTTAGAAAATGCAAGTTGTTGGAAAACACATTGTGATATGCGAAAAGACCTAGAAATCAATAGTAATATGTAACAGAAATGGAAACAGAATGTGTGCACCTGAGATCTTGTTATAGACTAGAAATGACTTTTGAAATACTGTAGATGCTGGAAATTTTTCCTATAGGGACTCATTTTCCATTCTAGGCAAATTAGTCCTAGTTCAAGGAAACTGTTCCAGAGCCCGTTTCGAAAAAATGGGTAGCCAAAATTGCAAAAAACCTATTTCAGGCCTAGCAGTGGGACTCATTCACCATTGATGGTGAATCAATCCAATTTTGAATTTCTAAAAATCCAAAAGTGGAAATTGAAGCCCTCAATATGCTCTTCGGTTCCTGACAGGTGTCCAGCTTTGAAAGTCTGATTTATGGCACTGAAAGTGACCTTTTGTTGGATATTTTGACTTGTTCAACAAGGAGACCTATCTTCAACAACTTTGCAACTCATCTTCAATGATTTCCAAGTCTTCAAGATGTCTAAATCTATAAACGCATAAGAAGAGAAAGAGAAATGTTAGATGTTAGGGCATGGGGGTTTTCCTTGGTCAAACCCCTTTGTAGGTAATTAAACCAAAATGAGAAAAGAATGTAATGAAGCATGTGATAATGGATTTAATACCTTGCCATGATGTTTGATATTGAATTTCTACAACAATATGAAGAATCTTCCCTTGAATGTTTGAAAAATGGTCTTGAATGACTTAGAATGATAAAACCCTAGCTTGCTTGGCTTGAGATGGAGGAATGATGGATGAATAATGAACAATGGTTATGATTTAGGGTTTAGAGACTTGTATTTATAGGCAATCCACCTTATTTTCCTATTAATTGGATCCCTAAGGCCGACATGAAATAAAAATAAACTTAAATTCCAAAATTTCCCACTCAAAACTCAAAAATGACCCAAATGGGACTAATTCAACACCTTGGGAAAATCAGTCCCACCTGACAAGGACTCATTCGTCCAGATGGGTGAATTAGTCCTAGAGGGGTCCTTTTGACAGTTGGAATGCTGGGGAATGAGGATTTTTGGTTCTTATGTTGATTTCATCGAGTATTTGATCAAATTAAGCCTTAGGATGCACAATATGGGGCCATAGGGGCCTATTAATGATGATGTAAAGGTCAATTAGAGCTTGAGACACAAAATTCAATGTGAAAGTGTGATTAAATACACTTTACAACACTAAAATGAGGTCCACTTAGCCTAGAAAGGCACAACATCCAATTTGAATGTGTAAGACACATTACAACACTAGATTAGAGTTAAGTTTAGTTCACAAGCCTTCTAGATTGATGTGAAAATACATTTTATAATGTTGAATTAAGGGAAAATGGGTTCATTAAGTCTACAAAGGTGTGAAAGTCTTTTACAACACCTTTACAAGACATTGATAAATGCATTTTATTCAATTTGCAAGGGTCCAAGACCTAGTGTGAATGTGTAAAACACCTCACAACATTGAATCAAGGCCTCATTAAGTCCAATTTTTCATCAATTATTCCCAAATCAAGTAGGAAATACTTTTTTCTATGGTACACATATTAGTTATAAGAAACAATTTGAGGTTGGAAACATAAAAGCTTTGGCACATCGCCCCTTTTTATGTTTTATTCACACTTCTTTCTACCTCTTTCCCCAAAACACAGAGAAGAGCCCATTTTCTATAAAAAATCCTGGAGGTATTCAGTGAGGCACAAATTAGTCCCCCACTCGTTGAATTTCCCATAAGACATTTGAAGAAATGCAAGCTTTGATGATCAACAACGCCCAAACATATGGGTTGAAATTGTAACATCCCTTTGTTGTCTTGTTCCTCTTGGCTATTATTACTATATTTCTTACAACAATTCATAAATCATAAACTATCATGTTTGACCATCCAAATGTGTGCATCTCAATTTCTCTTCATTCAACCCATTGAAAGATGCTCCATGAAAAGTGTACAAGCCTATCGTAATGATGGACAAGACTCTAATGTAAACTCCCTCTTACATTCTCTTGTGCATCTTTAAAATTTGTCATAGTAACCTTTGTTATGATGAGTGTAGACACTCTCTATGATGCTGACACATGGCCCAAAGTGCCACATCAGAGTGGGACACATACCTTCTCATATGAGGATAAAAACCACTTAAAGATGAAATTTATGCAATCTCCAAATGGGATACCAACATCCCATGTCAAAAAAAAAAACACAAAAGATGAAATAGAGAATCCATACAAAAATATATAACATTAAGAATACAAGATTGAAATTCCTTCCCTAATAGAAAGAATAAGACTGATAACTTTGCAATACTTTCCATATTCTTGTGTGTATTAATAAAACAACAATGTTGTCTATATGGCCCTCTGGTATTATTTTTAATTAATTATCTCATGTTTAAATTTTAAAAACATATTTATACTAATGGCATAGTCTCAAGTGTTGTGTTCAATTATTTGTAAGAATTAGAAAAGCATTTCCTCGTTATAATCTTATCAAATTCAGTTACTTCATTTTTTGTGAAAGTCAAAATAATTCAGAGGTTATTATTCTATGAGATGAAATTATTTAATGAAAATATATAATTAAAATAGAATTAACCTATTTTATATGGAAGTATAATTAAAGGAAACTTTAAATTTTATATCTGTTGAATCGAAAAGGAGTTTTAAAGTTTTATGAAACTTAATTTTACGTTTTTACTTAAAAATTGTATAATAAAAAGGAATTTACAATTTTCTGAAATTCTATCTAATTTTGAAGATACCTAATTTTTAAAAGTTAATCATTTAAGTAACCGACAAGCTAATGTGTCTGTAAAATTCTTGTGCATACACATCGGTAAAAGAGACATCATGTAACGTCTGTCCTTTTGAAAGAGACTTTTAATTCTATGCCCGAAAAGCCTATCAAGTCGAAGGTTTCAATTTTATAAAGTTCAGTGTAATTGAAACGGAGTTTGAGTGATCCAAAAGCCAATTTACTGACAAAACAGTTTGGCATTCACCTGTAAAGACCGCTGGCAAACTTCGCATTGAATGCAACATTAAACATGATCTAGGAGGCCTCTAGTCTCTCACTGATAAATACACGAACAGCGCAGGCTTCATCATACAAGCCTTTACATTTTAAAAGAAAAACCTGAGGTAGCTTGCAGAGATTGTGATCATAATACTCAGGATGGAGTTATTCGCTATTGCAGTTATTCTGAGTATTATGAGTGCAGGTGTTTATGGAGCAGACCCTGATCCGCTCACAGACTTCGCTTCAGGAACAGAAAGCTTCACCCTCCGTGACCTGTTCACTAATGGGGATGTAACTATCGACTCTGGAGGAGTACGCGCTGCCACTTCACTTAAAAAGTTTCCTGCATTGAAGTAAGAATGTAATACCACTATTACTGTTATTATTCTTCCCAACTCTTATTTGTTTTGCAGATGCAGTGACAGAGTGTGGCAATGCAGATCACAGGGCCTGCAATATGTGATGTTCAAGATGGTTCCGTGTGGGGTAAATTTACCGCATTCTCATCCACGAGCCACAGAAATGCTTACTCTTATCTCAGGAGGGCCTCTTCAAGTTGGTTTTGTTGACACTCAAGGTAAAACATACTCCAGCCTTGCTTCGTTCATAACCCATTGCTTTGTTGTCGCAAAATAATTGAAGTCGTGACGTATTAAATTAGGTCAAGCTTTCATTGATATTCTGTATCCTGGAGATGTCACCATATTTCCAAGGGGAACATTGCATTTTGAGCTTAATGTTGGATCTAAAAAAGCTAAATATATCTCTGCTCTCAACAGTCAAAATCCTGGTGTTCTGGTAAGATCAATACATATATTTTACAAGTTAGTCTTTTAATACCCCATTTTAAGGGGCATCACAATCCTTTACTGTTGATCATGGCAGACAAGCAGCATGTCAATATTGAAGCTTCCATTGAGAACCGTGGCAACAGCCTTCAACGTTACCCCACAGGTTGTAAACGAATTGCATTCAACGATATATGCCAGTGGAAGGGGACTGAAAAAAACAACCAAAAGCGGTTGTGTTCCAGGGAGAGATATTACTCTAGACTTTTGAGTTATATGCTATTTCCTACGCCCAAATGGCGTCTATTGGGAATGGTGCTCAAAATTTGAATTGTCTATCATCTGTGTTTCATCTTCTTTTAAATAAAATGTTATTGTTAATCTCTTTTCAGAGGTTTGTAGAACATATCTCAATATAGTCTGAATGGAAATCTCTTCTTTATCCAGCAGCCACTACCTGCCTTTGTATTGCCGATTACAGAAGCAACTGCTGCTGTTGTGCTGTCATATGGTTTAACCAAAGTTTTATTGGGTTAAAGAAGAAAAGTAAGTTTTAGCAGAGAAATGGCAAAGCTTGTCCCAGGACCCACGTTATGCTTGTCAAATCTTTTCATCTTATTTATGTGATGGATGTATTATGATAATAGGCAATTCTTCAAGCAAGGGACCCCTCGTCGATTACTTATGAGTCGTTCTAAACTATCCTTTCTCTGAAGTATTATTAAATAGTTGATGGTTATAAAAAAAATTAGTTTATTTGTCTATTTGTAAAATATTGTATTTATTTTTTCTTTCGTCATGACTTATTTTGTGTACTATTTAGTTGACTAGAAAATATTTGTAATTTTTTAATTTAGTAATTTTTTTTATTTTTTATTTTTTTAAAGTTAGTGTTATCAAGAAAAGGGGGTAACTCTTATCAAAGTTTTGTGTAGCTTGTGTAATGGAAGATACTCCATTTGCCCATTTTGTCTTGATAATTTTTGAGTCCATAGTGTAAGGGTCTTTGAAATAATTTTTTGACTAAGCCATATTTTTCATCTTGTTAGGGCCTTTAGTTTTGAGTGAGCCACTCATACTTTAATTGTTTTTGGATATTGAACTATCCAACCTTTGTTCCATTTTATTTACCCGTATTTACCCCCAAATCATGATTTTTGACCTTATTTCACGTGCCCTAAGGAGGGTTTCCTCTATTTTACATGTTTGTCTATTCTATCATTTTTTCCAAGCATGTGAATTTATTAATGTTACATCATCCTTGCATATCTACCGCCATAATGTGAAGTTAGGGCCTGATACATGGAAGAAGTATTACTCCTTAATGTACTTGTGCTTGGTTTTATGCCAACGAAGGAGCTAAGGGTTTCAATTCTACCAAGATTTTGTGTTTAACCATGTGTTGCAATCATTCTAGAGTAAGTGTTTCTATGTTTTGCTCTAACCATGTATAGAAATGATTATTTGTCATTGCTGAGGTTGAAACAACCAAAGGCACATGTGAAGATGGTCATTTTGGTTCCCATACCTCGTTCCACTTGCTTGGTATACATAATGGGTTGTAAGGCTTTCTAGTTATTGTCTTTTCACTTTCATTGGTATATAAGGTCATTGGAATCCTAAACATGGAAACCCTTGTGTTTTTGTCAAGCATCAAATCATAGTTGGCCTTTCTAGGTCCTATATATGATCGTTGATTGAAGGGTATACTGCTTAAACTAGATAGATTGACCATTAAGGCCATGAAAATGGTTTTGGGGAGAAGGTTTATTGACACTAGTGAGCAATACCATGTTAATTCAGGCATTTCTTCTCGTTTTGTGGCCTCATTGTTGGATCTTTACACTTCTAAGGAGATGATTCCTCAGTTAGCACACCAAACCTTTAAGCCTGCATTTCTCTATGGTTTGGAGGTGGTGTTGGTGGCTACACATCTGGGAGAAGGGATTCCTCACCCCCACAACTTGTTGCTCCCTACCATAGAGCTTCATCCATTTATTCCAGACATTTACGAGTCTGATTATTAGATGCATTGCTTTCACTCCAAGACAATTTATGATTTCCTGAAGTGTTTGTATCAGCTTGTACTGGTGAAGAATTCTCAATGGATTTCCCAGTTTATTGCTTATATAGACTAGGGTATGTGGGTTTCCATTCCTGTTTTATACATGTTTATATATATTATCTTGTGTTTTTATTTTGTTTAGGGTTAGGGTAAGCTCAAGAAATACTAGTTTAGAATCCCAATTTTGTAACTTAGCAGCTAGGGTTATCTTTGAAAATATGACATTCTATTACAAATGATGATGAATTTTGAGAATAGTTTCTTAATTAGCCTTGAAAAAATGATTACATTATAGACTAATAATCAAATTATTATAATAGCTTAAGTTATCTCATGCTTGGAATGTCAAGTAAATTTAGTTTCAATTTGCATAGTTTTTATGATGCAATACTTTCAAATGAGGATATTGTGCCATGTTTTTGACTTGCAATGGTTAGGGCTCTTATATTTGGGCTTTTGTGCTTGTTTTCCTCTATGTTTATTAATTGAGAAATATAAACTTTATATTTAATTATTTTGTCTATGCCTTTTCATGGTAATTCTTTATCTTTTACTTACAATGGCACACCTACTATGGTTTTCTCAATTATCCTAGCTTTTGTATGGGCTATGTGAGATTTCTTCATTTGTGCTTAGCCTAAAAGGGAAGCCTTTGTGTGAATCTCGTTATGGTTTCCTTAAGGGTCTGAGAATGGATAAAACAAATGTTGTGGTTTCTTGATATGTTAATATCTTAGAAAATGTTTTTCCTTCCTTTGAGCTATGCTATTTTGGCATATCTGCTACCTATTATAAACCTTGAAATTGCTTGCAGTTTGTCATAAACCCTAGAATTGCTAAAATATTGTTTCAATTAGGTATATTTCCATGTACTATACATTTCCTTTTTAGTGTGGTTGAGTGTGTTTTGCTTCTAATTCCATCATAATTCACTTTTCATCAATTTTATTTGTTCAAACCTACTCTTACTATACTTTGGTTTTAAATCAGAACTATCTAGGAAGAAAATACTATAGGATGGTTTATTTATATATAAGTACATGTTTTTTTTTAATCATCTATATGTGCTATGGCTTTCCCATGTGTATGTTTCATTTGTGTATTCTCGAGAAAACATCTAATTCACTTATATCATGTGCACCTTTAGATGATTCAAATACCGGGTTCTTTAGTGGGCGATTTCTTCATATTATGATGCTATTTTGCTCTTTCAAGTCCTAGGATTGTCAATTTAGTTCTAGAAATTGATTTTGTTAGGGTTAATTTTTAAGTACAAGAATCTTAATTAAAATAAAAATACAGTCAGTTGTGAGTACTTATCTCCTTACCGGTTATACTTACCTGGCCCCTTGTTCTTATTATGCTCCTTCCTTTATACCTGCTTCCTTCTGGTCTTCTATGAGAATTATTTCCAGTCCTGTCCACTTTTCAGTATCTAGTTCTACTTTGCATTCTTCCATTTGTAGGACACCCAAGCTTGCTAAAGCATATTCTGCCTTGTTAGTTTCTCTATGGATGTGGGAGAGCATTATAGAATCTTCTAATTTTTTGAGTCTCTCTTAGATCTTGAATATCCAGCTCTTTAGTTTGTAGTTTTTCGTGTCTCTTTTTGATATTTCCTATATATATAATAGTGAGTTCCCCCTATAGATGTTGACTTTTTTTATGTCTTTTTTGTGTGCACATCCACATACCTGTGGCTAAGGCCTCCATTTTTTCTTCGTTATTAGTTGTAGATTCTATTTTTTTATATTTCCCATACAAGCTACCCTTTATTATTCCTTAGTATGCTTCCTGGTCTAGCTGGTCTTGGATTCCCTTTTACAGAGCCGTCAAAATTTAACTTATATCTTCCTTGCTCTAGATCTTTCCACTTGACCCCTTTATTATTTTGTGCTTTGTCTTTGAAGTTTCCCTTTGCTCTTTTTAGGTTTTCCCACTTCTTTTGTAGCTCTTTGTCACACTTAGTGAATATAGTGCCATTTTTTATCATATTTTTTGCATTAAGAACTTCGTAAATCCCTTCTTCTATTTTTTGTATGACCTTCTCCAAATCCATATTTTTTTCTTGGAATATTTGATGGTTCCTCTCTTTCCAAATATTCCATGCTATCATGGATGGAGCTACTATCCATAAATCAACCCATAGTGTGATCTTCTACCTCTTCGCCAACTAATTACCCATTCTTTGAAGTCCTTTTGTCTTGGGCCAAGCCATTCTATTATATTTTGAATCCAATCCCAACACTTGAATGCATATGTGCATTCTAGCAGTAGATGATTAACATTTTCATAGTTATTATAGCACATAATGCACTTGTTTGGACCTTGAAATCCTATAGTGTTCAATATTTCCATTGTGAGTATCCCGTTATGTAGTGCTGAGCAAAGGAAGGCTCCAGCCTAGGGGAGAATTGCAGGATGCCAACACATTTAATAGGCCAATTAGGATTTACTCTTGTAACTGTTTGTATCAAGTATCCCATCTTAATGGAATACTCCCTAAATTTGGCACCACACCGAATGATGTCATCCTCTTCTTTGTTTAGTAATATCCTCCTATTGTTTAATTAATGCTACAGTTTTGTTTTAGATTCTGTGGGGATCGAGAGCAACTCTATGTCTCTCCATTCTTGTTGAAAGTTATATTTGGAGTTGCTAGTTTTGACATAGTCTATTAGCCTACTTCCAAATGCACTTTTAATGGCTTCCTTGTGTTCTTTTATCTATTCTAGTGGCGTATAACCATTCCAAGAGTCTAACCAAAATTTAGCTTGTCTTCCATTATTTACTTTTTATGTAAGATGATTTGTTATTAGTTTCCTACTTTCCCATAGGAGCTTCCATATCGATGAGCCCCAATTCACTACTTCTATTGTTAATATTCTCTTAGGGTTAGCAGTGTCAAAATATTTATTATGAACTAAGACATTACATATATGGGTATTATTGATAGCATGGTGACCTTAAAAATCAGTATTATGCCTACTCTAGAGTGTTAGCCACTTAATTTTTTATGACAGATTTTTTTCTACATTTATCTATTATTTCTATTCAATTTCGCATCTTATAAGGCCCAGAGAATATGAGCACCCCAAGATATTTTGCTAGAACGGTTGCTACTTTGAATTCCAAATGTTTTGCTATTCTTCTTTGTATGGATTTCTTGGTATTGAAGAACATTATTAAGGATTTATCCTTGTTTACTAACTATACTAAACATGTCATATAGTCTTCAAGGGTTTCGTTGATTACTATCGCTTCTCTCATATTAGCTTCCCCAAATAGGAGTGTGTCTTCTAAAAACTATGTATATGCCATTGGATCAATGTCAAGAGCCACCCTTATGCCTTTCCATAAGGTACTTTCCTTTTTTATTTTGATAGACCTACCCATGACTTTTTCCATGATGATAAATTGGAAGGGGGGCAAGGCATCCTCTTCACGAAGGCCATTTGTTCCTTCAAAAAATCCACATAGTGGTCCATTGAATATTGGTGACTACCTTGTTGTTGTGATGCATTATTGAATCAGAGAGACCCATTTGTTTTTGAAGCCAAATCTTCAGAGGATTTCCAATAGAAAATTCGATTTATCTCTATCATAAGCCTTGCTTATGTCTAGTTTAATCAGCATCCTGTTAGTTCTCTCTAATTGTATGGAGTGCACCACTTCATTTATCATGATTATGCTATAAATGATTTACCTCCCTAGGCGAAAGCCGCTTTGTTCTAATATTATGGACTTGAGCACTTTCTTAAGTCAGTTTTCCAATATCTCGGTGATGATTTTGTAAATTGTGTTGCATAATGATATTGGTCTATAGTCATTAAGTGTCTCACACTCTTGTTTCTAGGGGATAAGAGAAATGACTATATTGTTCATGTCTTTTACAAATTTCTGTTTAGCTCCAAACTCTTCTACCACCCTCCACACATCCCCACCACTAGAGCTTTAGCAGTTTTGGTAGAAGCTTGCTAGGAAGCCGTTAGGGCCTGGTGCTTTGTCCAAGTGAAGATGGAAGGTGGCTATTCTAACCTCTTCCATTGTGATAGGTTTAGTTAACCTTCTATTGTCCTCTTCAATGATGCTTCTTGGTATGTAATCTAGAATCGATTCATCAGAAAATACTACTATTGTCCTTTATGCCCCCAAGATATTTTCAAAATACTTGACTACTTCCTTTCTATAGATTTCTTATCTTTAGTAATTGTTTTGCTCCCTATTCTTACTTCATTTATTCTATTAAGTGCTCTTCTAGCTTTTATTGTTGCATGAAAGAACTTGGTGCTTGCATCCCCTTTTTGTAACAAAGACTATGTTTTTGTCCCTCCAAAAAACTTCTCTTGCTAAAATTTCCTTGTGGTAATCTTTTATTTAGTTTTTTTCATAATCCTCCTTGAACATTTCATGATTTATGATTTTGTTATTCAGGTCTTCCTATTCTTTCTCTACTATCTCTTTTTCTTAAAAAATATTTTTGAATACCTCCTTTCCATCTCTTTAGTTTTGTTTTTAGAAGCTAGAGTTTTTTCATGAATATGAAGCTAGGAGTACCATTGATTCTACTTTCCTTCAACCATTTGTCTATGGACAGGATCAGACTTTAATCTCTCCACCACATATTTTCAAATTTGAAATAGATTTTAACTTTCGTTGGGCCTGTTCTTATTTCCATTGACACAGGAAAGTGATCAAAGACTATGATAGGGAGAATAGTTGTTCCCAAATGTATGTCTATGTTCATCCAATTGTTAGATATCAAAAACCTATGTAATCTCTCTGCAATTTGTTGTAAACCCTTACCTCCTATTTGTCTAGGTGAATATCCCATTGGAAGTTTGACAATCTACAACTTTGATTTTTTCCACAAATTTTTTGAAGTCTTGCATATTTCTTGTTACTTTCTTTAGGACATGACATATTTTTTGATAGATTTGTGATGGTATAGAAATCACCACCCACTATATACAAGTTGTTGCTAATTTGGTTTATCCTGCTAATTAAGGCATTCTAAGTTTCTTTTTTATCTCTTATTTGTATAGGGCCATAAGCATTGAAGAGGTGTTCTTGTGTTGAAATTAGCTACTTTACATTCCATCCAATGGTTATGTGCCTAGGTTTTATCCAATTTGACACTTTTGTTTTTCCAAAGAATTGCCACACCTCCTGCTATACCTTTAGTTTCTTGAAATGTACCTTCCCATTTTTTGCAATGTTTTAGGAACCTCTCAACTTCTTGTTTTTGTAGCTTTGTTTCTTGCAACACCATTATGTCTGAGACTTCTTTTTCCATGTGATGCTTGACGAAGAATCCTTTGTCAAAGGCATTCAAGCCCCTGACATTCCATGTGGTTATCTTCATTGCTCGCCAAGGGAGGTATTTCCTCCTTGGAATATCGAAAAACTAGATATACTCTTAAATCCCTTCTCCATCACCTCCTCTTCTCTCTTTTGCTTGCTTGTCTTTTATCTCTACCTTTGTTAGCTTTTCCCAATTCCCTTGCTGCAAATTAGCTAAGGCTCTATGATGTCTAGTTCATCTACTTCTATTTGATCTTGTTCCATGTATGTGTCTTCAAATTCTGATTATTCTACCTCTATGCCATTTTCTTGAATTACATCATCTCTTATTGTATCAAGCGCCTCTGAGTTATTAAGGGCTGCTCCTTTGTTTGAGTTTCTTTCTTCCCCCTTTTCTTTTTGTATGTTAGGGCTCACTCTTGTAGGTATTGTTCTCTCATTTCCTAAAATTGTTTTTGTTTTGGCCACATTCATCTATTCTTTCCTTCTCCATACCATTTTTTGTTTTGTATATATCTTTTTTTTTGTAGGGTTCGATTGCTAACGGTCTTTTGGTTCCTGACCTCTTTCTTTTTGCATACCATCCTTATTCCTTTATGCACCTTAGGGTTTCTTAGTGAAAGTGCATTATTATTTTCCTCTTGTTGTCTCTCTTTCTGCCAAAAGTCTCTTTTCTTGAAATCCTCCACCATATGTTTCCTTCTTCGGAGTTTGAGGCAAATTTTTTAATCTTCCTCCACCTCCATGTTCTGCATCCAGTGTGTTCTATTAACATAGAGAAGAATTTCTGTAGGATTTTTTTGAATAGGTACTATCTTAATTCAGCCGTATAGACAGGAGTCACCATTAAAAAGATCTGCATCTATATCAACCATGGTTCCTAACAACCTACCGATCTTCTCCAAGCATTCCTATGATCGGTACTCAAACGAGAGAATGTATAATGGAATCCATATTGGCTGCTCATTTGGGTCTGTGTTAATTGGGTTGAAGTTTTGATGCCACTTCTACATATAAACAAGATGCCCTTCTATCTCCCATAGTCCTGGTTCAAGAATTTTTTCTCTTTCCTCCGTATTGGCAAAGATTGCAACACAGAAACCTCTTGGGAGGAATTTTATTAAAGTCAGAGTCTTCCATGTATTTTCTATCCAGTCTTTGATTTTTTTCCTTTCGATTTTGGGCCCAATAGCTACAAATAATCGTAGTATTTTCTAAAATGCCCAGATCTTCTTTAGCCTCCTCAGTTAGGTCTATTATTGTGTGATCCTTGTGTTTTCTTCATTCACATTTCTTTACTGATTCAGTTCTTTGTTCTTCCATAGTGCATAGTTTTGGTCAATAACGAAAGTCATATAATTTTTTTCTTTTTCCTTCCTTTTGCTTCGGATGTGCCTCCTGCTCTTTTGTCTTTGCTAGAGGATTAGATTATAAGTTTGATTCCCTTTGTATTCTATAGGTTTCTTGTTACTTGATATTTTTTTTAGTTTTCAATGAGATCACTCACTTTGTTCTTCGTAGGTTTTTTTTCTTTCAGATTCACAAATATAATTCGTAATTCTGAAATTCGCATATCGCATTCGCAAGAATTTATAGAATAGGAAGCTTATCATATATTTAATATAGTAATTTTTTAAATGTTATTTTCGATAATAAATAAAATTGAAATTTATGGAACGTAATAATATTTTTCTTTTAAATTATGAGTTTTCTTTATTAATAAATAAGGTGATAAGATAATTTTTTTAATAGTTTATGTAATTAGATGAGAGTTCTTTTGAATACAATTGTGCATAAATTTTTAGTATTGATGTTTTGGATCACACTTTGTATAATGGAGTATGATTTGAAATCTCCGTGCTCTTTGAATTTGGAAAATGACCCAATAAATGAGTGTGATCTACTAATCATTATAGTGTGACACAACAATGATCCCTTTTTCATACCTTTATTTATTACTACTAACGTGACAAAGATATAGCCACTATATTTTTACTTTAAATTGGATACAAAGTATTGACTTTCACAAGTCGCATCACATAAATAGCCAATCACATAGTAACAAATATGACAACTAATAACACGTGTTGATTAGCATGTTTTGAAATAATTCGTGTTGATATACTTTTGGACAAATCAAAAAAGATATTTCTAATGTAAGTACATTGTCAATGTCTATAAGATTAGACAATATATTTTAAACTCTCAACTCATATATTAAAATAGCAGAGAGGGGCGAGTAGTTGTTTGGGGTTCAATTGTTGTTATAGCACTTGTGCTTATAATATTTAGT
The DNA here is from genome assembly GCA_007258455.2 of Sequoia sempervirens. Taxonomy (NCBI): domain Eukaryota; kingdom Viridiplantae; phylum Streptophyta; class Pinopsida; order Cupressales; family Cupressaceae; genus Sequoia; species Sequoia sempervirens. Next base: position 402,878,306 of record VDFB02000003.1, on the reverse strand, counting down.
CTTGCCACATATTTAAACTGGACATTATAAATAATTAGTCCACGTGTAAATAAAAAATTAATCAAATATTTTTTATGATATACCCATACTTGAACACATGCAAACCTCTGAATGTTATATAAAATTAACATAAACATTTATTAACAAGTTAAATAAAGAATTTTTTGTTTCAAATAATATATCATAACTAACCACTATAAGTGTGTCATTTATAAAACAAGATTCTCATTTAAATAAGTATTGTTGTTGAACAAATATTATTCCTATGTGTACAACTATTTGGTAGCAATGTATATGCATTGGAAAATTTCATATTTATATTTTGTCCTATCAAAACCATAAAAAGTCAGCACAATAAATACCTTGTATTTTCACATGAAACATGAAGAATTGTCAAAAAGTTTTAGCATTCAATTATTGGTCCAGTTGTGCTGGATATAATTTGTATTTTAAATAATAATGTGCTGTTTCTATAACAATAAATAGTTTTTATGTTCAACTATTGATTCATTTGTGTTGGATATAAAAGTTAGAGATAACAAAGATTTATGGTTACCAATAGGTATTTGGTCCATTTAGGTTGCATATAAGTTATATACTAAATAAAAATATGATATTCTAATAACAAAAAATGATATTTTTTTGTTCAATTAATGGGGATGGCATGATTAAGTTTTAGTCGGAATATTAAAAAGTAAATTTTTGGACACTTCTCATTAGACGTGCTGATGTGGCAAGTTGCATGATGATTCCTATCTCCAAACCATAGTTCTAGATAGATAAGAGTCCAATTCACATTAATGAAAAATGGATTTCCTATGAAATTCCATGCAACCCCTACATATTCCCAAAATTAACCTGCACAACTGCTCACCCCTCTCCCTTATATTGATTTTTTTATAAAAAATGAAGATACATTATTGTCTCCACTAACAAAACCTATATATGTTAAATGATAATTGATATTCAATTAACATTTATAGATCGTTCCAAATGAAAATCGATATCCAATTAACATTTAAATATCGTTCCAAATGATAATTGATATTCAATTAACATTTAAAAATCGTTCCACTTTGATATCTATTTATCATGCCGGTAAGTATTCCTTTATATGGGAAAGCTTCAGGTCAAGTAGAAATACAATTAAGATCAATGGCTTAAAACTGTTAAACGAATTGACTGAACATGCAAACGATCCTAGACAAGCATGTTCCACACCTTACCTTATGTGAGAAAGAATTTATTGCAAATATAGATATGATAAAGATATCAAAGTTTTAGAAGACAGGAAAGGATTTGGACTACCTTGAGAGCAGTCTTAGACACTTATAATTCGTAAATGGAGAAGGTACAACAGCACGAGATTTATAACGGAGAAGGCAAGTACGACCATCACTTCTGTCCACGTAAGTTTTGTGAATAGTTGGTCAAGTCGCTTAATGATAAAAATATCAAATGTTAGAAGACAGGAAAGGATTTGGACTACCATGAAAGCAGTCTTACAGACTTATAATTCTTAAATGGAGAAGGTACAATAGCACGAGATTTATAACAGAGAAGGCAAGGACGACCATCAGAACCATGTAAGTTTTCTGAATACTTGGTCAAGTCGCTCACGATTGTTAAATGTAACGGGAAGAAGGGAAGGGTGGCCATCAATTTTGATCACTCAAATCGTGAACAGTTGATCAATGTCACGTGAACTACCTATTTTTCTTAGTTATTTGTTCGACAAAAAATGACCAGCCACGAGAAACTGCATCCCATTTGCTTCTAATCTTCTACCTTATTGAATATTAGAAGAGTTTGGATTGCACCCAATGGCTGCCTCACCCCGCGAAGACATCACCGACGTTATCTGCTCTCGGCTGGTCGAAGCCATTGCAACCAAAATTGTTAGGTATTGCGTTTTACAAAACTATGTCAATATCGAATGCCGAATCTCAACAGAGGATTTGTTGGCTCTATAGTGACTTATGCAAACAAGTCCTTACATTAACCTATCGTGGATACAATAGTTTTAGGGATTTGTAGAAAGTGCGGTGAAAAATGTCAATAGCGACTGCAAAACGGTTAAGGAGATGTTATTCCACGAGCAGGAGTATGCATAATCTAGTTAGACCACAAGCGCAAAGCTCTCTATTGATGTTCCAAATATCAACAGATCAATTGAATTCTAAAGACTTAGCCAAGGTCTTATGCTTAGACTCAAAGGTTGATTTGGCCAACTAACAAGATTCGGTCAAAGACTGAGATCTTCTGCACTTTTGGCTAGCTCTGCAGGATCAAGGTGGGTCAACCTATACAATGCCCAAAACTTAATTCACTTACACATACATTTTTTTTTATAGCAGATAAATCCCAATGAAATACACCAAGGAAAGCATTGACAACCTCAAATCTGACTATATTCTCAGTAACTCAACACTTACTCAGCAATTGGGAAGCAAAACACTAAACTTCAACCAAACAACAGGGATTAAAATAATTTTGAGTTTAAACATGTTTCTAAGATGCATAAAACTGAATAATAGATCAGTGCCAATTTTGGGCCATGGAGTCAAACACATAAAGAGAATTCATCAGCAAATGACATTCCACCAGTGGATTTAAAATTGTTAATGCCTTGCATCAAATGTTCGTGTCTTACACCAACAATCCCACTCCTGTTGTCAATCAAATTCTTCTTATCAGATCCAACCTGCACACTTAAATCACAATTATCTACTCAAAGTATTTTAACTACTTCATTAAAACAGAACCATGAACAAACAAAACAATCTCAAGGAAATTGAGATGACAAATCCAAAGATACTTGATATTATTGAATTTATATGACTAAAATGTACAGATCTGGAGACAATTTGATAGCATTCATGACTTTCATGATTTATTTACACAAACTGGTTGTATTTGGTAATAAAATCAAAAATTACAGCTTACAGACTCAAAAAATGACTCAGACTTAGCAATTTTCTATCTACCCAGCCCAATTCAAAACCTCACAATCCTTTTACAATGAGAGAAGAATGGGATTAAATAGAAGGAATAGAAGGCTCCAGAAGAATGATCTGAAGATGCCATCTAGAAGTCTATTTCCCATTGATCAACAAATTTGCAAAGTCTCTATCCTCTCTCTGCAGCAACAAACTTTGCCTCCAAATCTGCCTTTGCTCCAAGTTGCTTAACAACAAAAAAAAATTTCATGTGATAAATTTCACTTCATTCACCTGTTGTGTGAAAAATGTCTCAGCCTTGCTTACCCATTAAAAACTCCATGAAAGCCTTTTAATTTTTGTTGCTGCACTTTACTTTATACTTTCACTTTCAAAATATTAAAGTTTTATAACTTTAATAATTCACCTCCAACTCACATTAAAATATTTTCCTTTTATTTTCTAGCACAGAATGTATGCTCATGACCTTCATTGTGAATTTAAAATATTTAACCTTTGTAACATGTGTTTCACTTTATAGTGAAATATTAAATATTTCACTTTGAGCTCTATTTGAAATATTTTCCCTTTTCAAACAAAATTGCATTAGGTAAAATATTTTACCCATCCTTAACAATAATTTTACTCCCGCAAGCCAGCGAGGAGTGGTGGGGATTTACCACATCCACCTTGCTTTTATTTCACATGCCACATTTTAATCCTTAAATTTTCATAGGGCACATTTAATTTTTTTTTTTTTAAACTTCAATGCCCTAGGCTTTGAAAATTTCATCGGACCCCTTGAAAAATATCATTGTAACCCATGCAATCAAAATGCCTCGGGCCCATCTCACATTGGGCTTTCTCGTGCATCCCACAACCTTAATGAGTGTGTGGAAAATAATTTCCTCCTCTGTCGCTGATTTTACTTCTTTGGTTCTTTTGTTTTAAATTTAAAACAATGTGCCCTAAATGTTTTATTTAAAACATATGCCACTTTCACCATTTAAAATGATTTTCCTTTTTTTAAAATAAAACCCCACCATACTTTCCGCGCACTCCCGCGAGATTTAATTAGTGAGCATTTTACTCCCGCGAGACAGTGGGGAGTGGTGGGGATTTACCCACATCTCCATGCCTTTATATTTCACTGGGGCATATTTTAAAAAAAATCACTTTATATTATATTCCTACCCCATTTAAAATATATTTCCATCGAGAATTTTTCCAATTGGATAATATTTTAAATATTATGTTTTTGCAACTTTAGAGTATTTAGCAATTTTAATTTCAATTATCATCCAATTGGAGGAAATTCACTGTGAGCAAACCGAGACACCTAGAGCCATGAAAATTTGCGTAGGGGCATCATAAATTATTTAGAGAAAACCCATTTTATCAAATTTTTCCTAGCCCACAAAATTCAGGTACCTCCTTTGTAAACTGGCCCTCGGGATGTGTTAGCCATGACAAAAATAAATTAAAATAATGTATCATATGACCTCCAATCTTGATGAAAATGGAGCTATAGAGGTTTCAGACCTAAAAATTAAATGGGTTTTCATTAGAATTGCAATTTGGAACACTATTTTTGGCCCTGTCGCGATCAGAAAATAATTAAATAGCCCATCAAAACTTATCTTGGAGGTGCGAAACTGAATAGACATGTAGACATTTGACCCAAGAATGGAGTACAAAATATGGCTTGGAAAAATTAGTCACGAGGTGAAAGTTATTAATCAACAAAGTTTCCTACTCAAACTTTCTACAACAGCCTGTTCAGAACCAATTAAAACTCACATGATCACCTTGTTGAAAAAATTCCAAATCAACTCTTGGTGAGCTGCCACTAGGCACATTGGATCATTTAGGTATAATGAGCACATGTACAAAAGGGCTTAGCTTCAATCATCATCCATCAAAAGATATTAGGTGTCAAAGTTGACCTCTCATAAAGGTTTTAGAAAATACAGGTGGAAATTGCATTTGGTTTTGACATGGTAAAAATAGAAAATAAGCTCATAAACCTTTGAAAACTAACATGGGAGTTCATTTTGGCATGGAGAATGTAGAGCAACAATCATTTTGATTTGACGATCATCCGATTGCAAAATGCAAGCTTGAACGGGAGGCTACTTTGCAAAAAATGAAAGTTTACAAACAACAAAATAGTGCCAAAACCCTCCAGTTTCGCTTTTCAAAACCTCATCAAAAAAATTTACATATGTCACATGAGTGAGTCTGCAAATGGGTTTTGCACGAAAATCAACAGGTATCAAGTTACGACCCTCCAAAGTGGGTCATTTAGGCAAATTTCTCAGGTGCACTTCTGAAAGTGCAGAGGCTCAGTATTGAAATGGAAACTTCAAATTTGAAAATTTTGAGAGTGTCAACACTCTCAACACAATCCTTGGTCACGCTGCAAAGAATGGTGATTTAACTATGGTTGAGAGTTTAAGAGGTCATGGCCTCCTAATACACAATCATGGTTGAGCACTAATGGTCAACTTCTATTGCATTATGTGCTTGGTTGGGAGCAACAAAATGAAGAGCTCAGTGGTGTGTTGATGTTGATGAATGTAGAGGAAGCCAATATCATCCAGTGGATACAAAATACCACCATGGAAAGATGCCTTTCAAATAAAATTATTTTACTAATAGCAATTGTCAGTTTTATATTATTGGTTTCAAAATGATAATTTTTATATTGTACAATATATGCTGCAGTAATATGTTTATATACTAAGAATTATTTATATATATATTGGAAAGACTAAAAACTAGTAGAAAAATATTAGATGCATTAAAGCATGAGCACATTAAATAACAATTGTTGCATGAAAAAATTAATAAAAATAATTATAAAAAAACATCACACAAATTTAAGTAAGCAATGACTATGCCAACTCAACAAACTATACACATTTATCATTCAATGAATATGCATCTTCAATCTCCCATTTGATGATCAATAAGGGCAAGTCGTAAACAGTGTGTTAAAGCTACAGAATTATCACTAGAAAGAGCTTTGGTGAATATATTATCTGTTTGTTTAGATGTAGCACAAAACTATAGTTCCACTTGCCTATCTTGGACCAAATCTTGAATGAGATGATGTGGGATCTAATTTTTATTTTATCTAACATGTAACATAAGGTTTTTACTCATTAGAATGGTGCTATTATTGTCACATTATATAGCAATTAGATATTATTGTAACAAATGTGGATCCTCCAATATCATTCTAATCCATATGCCTTGACAACTTATGATTGTGGTAGCAATATATTTTCCTTCCGCTAAAGCGAGAGCCATAATTGTTTGTTTCTTATTATTTTAAGCTACAATTCCAATAATTGAAAAATATAACTAAATTTTAATTTTCTATCATTGAAAATAATGGATGATGAAAAAATTATGCCACTCATATACCTTAATATTTCTTTGGCAACACTCCAATAAGATTCGTGTATATTGTTCATGAAATGAGAAATGAGGTTCAAAGCTTATAATATCGAGTTTATTTGTATTGAGGTATATGTCTTCCCACAGAAAATTATGCACAAAGGAGCAACCACCTTGGAACTTGCATCTTCTTTGGTCAATTTTTCACCAAGTGCTAAGGGATTTTCAACTACAATATATGTTGTCATTCTATTGTTTTTAGATAAATATACTACATAATTCAATTGAGAAATGAATATATGATGTAATCAATAATAGGGGGTCTTATCCAACTACTTAATCTTACAACCTAAACCCACACACAACAAATAATGTTATAAATTGCACAATTTCACTACTCAAGAACATACTTTATTCACTTCTTGGATTTGTTATAATATAACTAGAATACATAAAAATTGCTACAACATGAAACTCCTATAGCATATCAAAACAAACATCACCCTCAATATATTACAAAATTGGCCTTTTCATCATAGCCTTCCACTCTATTACATAATGGAATTAAGCCTCTTATCTAATACTTTTGCATTTTCTAGTGATTGACCCTCGTATATCCTTCTTGGTTTTCTCCCATAAGTATTCATCTTATTGGAAAAACTCATTTTTTCACATAGGAACATTTGAGAAGTGTTCCCCATTTCAGTATTTCTAAAAAATACCCCAATAGATTACAACAAATTTCTATTGGACATTGGGCTCAAAGTTAGTTAAATTGTTACAATATTGGTCATTAAATAGGTAACTCAATTGTTGCATAAATAGAATGTCTAATATTAGGGTAAAGTGTCATAAGTCACTAATTGAGGAATGACACTTCACATATCCAAATCACTAATAGGAATTTACAAATATGTAGTTTATTAATTGAAGTCTGTAAATATCATTACAAATGGAAATCCCCACCAAGGAAAAAATAGTATTATATAAATGTTGGAAATAGTTGTTTTCATTGATTTCAACCCAATATGGGGTGTCATTGATATCATTGATGTCTAATGCATATGATAAAGTATGTACAAGCTCCAGAGATAGTTATTAAGATGTGATATTAGTTGGTGCAAGTCTACAGAGTTGTATAAGGAATAATAATGTCCAATATTCTAATTAGGTGTGATATGGAGGATGATACACATGTCTTGATGAGTCTACAACATGTCTACATTGATATCATTTCATTTTGATGTATTGCACACATAAATAAGGTGAAAAAGTTTCACTAAAGTATTCATAGTATAGACTATAAGGTAGAGCCATGGTTTTCTATTTTGCATCCTTCTGTTGAGCAATATTTAGTCTTACGGTTCAGACAATACATTTTTCAAGCTATGAAGGTTCCATATCCAAGAAATAAAGTCATCATAGTCTACAATGCATGTTAAAAGTACCAATGTTTCAGTTTGTACCCTAACAAAGGAATGTAATGGAATTCTTTGCATTCCTCTGGAAGTAAATTATTCGCTTTGAAATTTTGTGGACATGATCAATAATTTAAAAAGCACACTATTGAGAAGCTTCATGTGTTTTGGTGTTTCACAAGATTAATTTTCAAATAACATCTTGCTACAGTTTGTTTGGAATGCTTTGTTCTTGTATATTCAGTGGGTTTCTCCTCTTGTGCCATCATATGATAATCATTTTCTTCACTAGAAGATTGAGGAGGTATTGTGCATGTACTACAGTGCTTGCATCTTGATCCTAATGATGATTTTGATCCTTAGTGGTGTAAAGTTGCACAAATGGTGGTTTTAGTGGTGTTGTCAATATTTGGGCCGATAGACTTATTTCCTCCATCAGTGGTTGATCGTGATTAAATAATTTTGCTTTGGAGGATGTGTTATGATGTGTTTTGGTCCTGTAATACCATGCATTAATTGAAAAAAACTTTATTACAATATTATATATGTTTGGAGTTGACAAGTGTTATACCATGTGTTTCCTCTAAAAGATCATATTGGAGCCAACCTAATTAAGATTTTGTGTTGTTGCGGAGGATATATATAGATGATCGAATTCATTTGTGAATTTTTTGTTGTTCACAGAAGTGTGACAGAGTAGTATGTTGAAAATGAAATGTGCAAAGTTTGTGTGAAGGGTTAATTATGTGAAAAAGGGATTGCAACATCAACATAAGTTGGATAGTTCTTTGTAGTAATTCATATTTATATTTCTCATTAAAATCTTCATCTATCATGCTCTAAGATAGTGAGTCTCATCAGGTCCTTTGTATCTTACCCTAAGGTTTTGCACCTTATTTTGCAAGTCACTAGGCACTGAGCCTTAAACAACATTGTAATTTTTGTTAGCGGTATGTCATAACCCAATTTTATTAAATACTTATCTTAATGTGAAAAATTGAATTATTGATGAAATTCAATTAAATATTAAATGGAGATTTTGGAATATTCAAAAATTTTAATGAATGGAGTTGACTGATGTTGTCTTTGTGAATTTTTGAAAATTATTTTATATGTCATCAAGAATTGAACATTACTCATCAATTTGCAAGTGCAAGTGTGTGCAGTTGTAGGGTGACAGGTTGAAGGACAAGAACTCGGTTGAAGTAGGATTGTTTAGCCAGATCAAATGGTCAGCTAGTTGGGATCTGGGAGCACACACCACAATGGCATGATGACTTGCAATTGATTGATTTGCATATATAAGAAAATAAAATTTTCTCAATTTGAATTATTTCATTGCTTGCAAATGAATGATTAGTAGATTTAATTGTCTATTCAAACCTTGTGATTTGAAGAAGCTTAAAACAAGCAACTTGTATAAGAATGTTTTATTTAAAAATATATATATAACTATATGTATACACACACACACACACACATATATATAACAATATGTATACATATATATATATATATATATATATATATATATATATATATATATATATATATATATATATGTATGTATACATATAGTTATATATATATATATATATATATATATATACACACACACACATATATACATATATATGTATATATAAATATATATCTATATATATAGATATATACATTATTCAAATGCATGGTAAGATATGAATGAAATAATTTAAATGCATAGAGATACAAATATATATAATATATATATACATACATATACATACATATACATATTCGAATTTGAATTGAAATTAAGTTGAGAATTGATGCACTAAGAGTCACACTATGGAAAAATCAATGAAGAGGTAGACCCACGATGTTCATGGCTTGCCCAATAATAATGGCATCATTCAAAATTAGAGGGCGGATATGGTAGGAAACAACCATAATATTAGCACCCAACCACATGCAAAAGTGGGGGTTTTCACCTTTTTTGAATAGAAGATGGTGGGTAAAAAAGCAGGGAATCGATTTGGAAAAAAATCGACAAGCATCCTAAAAGGCAGAAAAAGAGATCAAAGTTGTAGGAAAAATCAGAGAAAAGATTCAATCGAAGGGATTATCCATTGATGTAATTCTATTCTTGAATTAGAATCGAAATCACTATCATATATTTTCATTATTTTAGCTAGTGTTTATCATTGCTTATGTTGGTAGAACCTATAGCATAGAGGCATACAATTTTTCTATCTCTAGAGCTAAATGTATAGATTTGGCAATCACCCTCTAGGGTATCACATGGCCTACGACCTGCTCTTGTTAATAATATGAATTGAGCCATTTGACTAGTTTTTTGTGCTAGTCTGAGGCATCGAATTTCTAAGAAGTGACTGTTCAGAATGTTGCTCAATAAAGTAATCCATATCATGGCTACTGAAAATCATATTCTGAATTAATGAGTACCAATAAGTGTCAATTTTCTAAAGGTTTGCTTATGGAACCCATGTAAAGAGGAAATAAACCTTTGTGATACCATCGATATGTGTCGATAGTGTTATCTTTTAAAGCCAAACACCTTCTATTATAGGCCTAGCCCATAATGGTTAAGGGGAAATTCGTACTTATGCATGAATGTGGTAAACATATTTGTATAAAGAAGAAGCCTCGATTTGAAGAATCGAAGGAATATTTGAAAAGGGTTCTTTGTAAACTTGAAAGGATCGATCGTCATGATCGATTGTATAATTAATTTGATTTAGTATTAGATATGAGTTTGCATAAAATATAGAGCACCTTGCATTAAGGAATAATCGAGTATGCCCATAAGGGTAACTTTGAATGAAACTGAAGGTTAAGATAAGAAGTACTCGACAATAGAAATGGGTCAAAATATAGAACAACTTTGGTTTATTTGTTGTAGCCTAAGTAGGAAAAAGTATTGTTTGAACTTGAAACCTCTTTGTTTTCTTAACTAAAACATTTGCTTAATAAATTCACTAACAAGCATGTCAAATTTGGTTTCTATATAATATTGGAGTTTCTCATAGTGAATCTAGTGATAAAAGAGTTCAATATCTAGATAATAAACATTATGTTCTTAAGGATTGAAACTATGCTATCTGACTTGTTCATTTTTTGTTCATAATGAAGAAACTCGTCTAGTATTAAATGGTGAACAATTACTTGTAAGTGAATATGTAGCATGTAAATAGCTTATGATCAAAAAAATGACTAAACGATATTAAGTGTCTTTAAATGTATTTTGTTAGTTTGAAAAAGAAGTGTATTGATGTAAACAAAAGTTATTCTTTAGCAAATGACTCTATTTTATTGAAAAATTGTCTTAATAGTTGGAAACAACTTTACTTTATAACGTGTTTAGTATGCAAACATCTTACTTTATGACTATTTAGTAGGAAACATTACATGTTTTGTTAAAACAGTGAATGATCATATGCAAACAACTTACTTTATGACTATTTAGTAGGAAACAATACATGTTTTGTTAAAATAATGAATGTTCGTATTATGCAAACAACTTTCTTTATGACTGTTTAGTAGGAAACTATACATGTTTTGTTTAAACAGTGAATGTTCTTACAGAAACAACAATGTTATAATGTAACATTATGTGAGAAAATTTTAGCATATGTACTTGCTTCTAAAGATATTTTTATTTTGACACTAAATGCCAAGGGAATACTATTTTAATATTGCAAATCTGAATTTTATAATTATTTCAAAATGTATGCACAAACTTAAACATTAGTAGGCACATATATGTGTATTCTCATAGACTTCGTCTATGTACATACATGTACTTGTGACATATCTTTTTTTTTTTTTTAGTGCATTTACAATAAGGAAAAATGTTTATAGTTATAAGTAGAAACTAGTCATAAGGATGATATGACTGATTATTGAAATACTCTATGAATCATCAATTCTGATTTTATGTTTAGAGAATAAATTTGCATTTTGTCTCTTCTTTTTGAAGAAATTTACAAAAGAATATATTCAGTACAATTGAATAGAATAGTGATACCTTAGTTGACTAGAGCATCTATGGGTAGTTGTTGCTAGAGGGTAGATAGTTGTTATAGTAGAAAGTTACCATTTTGGATGGGTGCCGAAATAGAGTACAGAGTGTATAGGTTTGATTTACTAGAACCTATTGTTTGTTGTTGTTGCAACACAATTATTATGATTGACCACACAATATTGTTCATTATGTGTGTATGAATGAACTCTATGATTTCACTCTCTATCATTCCTAGCATAGATCATACATTTTCCTTTCTAACTTGTAGATAGACTTGCATGTTGATGTATGGGCACGCAACAGATTCCACCTTCTAGATTGTTCTCTTGCTAAACTTTTTGTGTAGGGTCGAGCATTCTTCAAGTTAGAAGAATACTGGGGAAGCATAAGCTTCATGATTAGGTGGTAAAGTGTCTCAACCATGTTCTCGTCCACCAGTGGAGGTGAACATCAAAGGAGAACCTTAGTTACTCACTAGACTATTATAGTTTATGATGTAACTTGATGAAAATTCATGTACTTGATAGAAAATGCACTATGTAATGACATTGTGGCCTTAGAAGCCAAGTAAGACTTGATATTGTAATTTGAATTTTGATGTGAATGTAAGAATCTTTGACTCATTTTAAATGGACATGTGTAGCTATATTGACTTTAGCCACTAGTTACATCTTTTTAATTTGGAGTATATTCATGTGTCATTTACATTAATATTAATTAAGTAATAACTTCGAATGGGTTATTACATTTGGTATCAGACCTTAGGGTTCAACTCTAAGCCTTTTGAGTCTAACATAGTTGAATAGGAGTAGTCAACCCTTCACCCAAAATTTGAATATCCTGAGAATTGACCGAACCTAAATTGAACGTAGGAATGGGAAGGTCAAAGGTAGGAAAAAAGAAAGGGAAAACTATTAGAACCTCATGTAAGAATGACGTAAGGAAGGAAACACCAAGGTAGAGGTTCCATCAGAAATTCCCAATGAACAAACTCTAGCTCAGGCTCTCACATGACTCAAGCTAGAGAGAGGCTTGAAGATTGATGACAGGAAAACAACTAAGATCAAAAATCCTTCCACAATCCAGGATTGGCCTCTAGGGTGTGGACCCAATGCACCCTTGTTGACCAAAAAGGAAAAGGAGAGCCTACACACTCAACCATCCTCTTTAGTAAAGATTGATGTAAACTTGAATAATGATCCAGAGGAATGTCCTCTTTCTAATACCAAGAAATCAAAATGATGTAACTCAAAGTCTATTGTAAATAAAGGTCTATTGACTCACCTTAAATATAAATAAAATCAAATACTAGCTTCTGTGTTCAATGAGAGACTCTAAAATGTGTTTATCTTGCATGAATGTGCATGTCTTCTATGTCGAGGGATGTATGCATATGAAAATTATGTGATGTAGCATAAGAAATTTTATTTGTAAAACCTTGTTTTGAGATGCGATAAATGTGACTGTGATGCAAGATAAGTGTGGGACAACATGGTCACCGCCAAGAAAGATGGGGGTGGTAGTGGTTCCAATAACAAACCAAACAATAAAATAGAGAAAATTCTAGAGCTTTTGAATCAGCAAGAGCCTCACATGGATCACATAGAGCAAGAAGTCCGAGTGGCATGCAAGGATTGGGACCACAAGAATGCAGAAGTAAATCAAGGAGATGGTGGTCCAGGGGTAGGTCCATGAGGGTGAATCAAGGAAGAGCTTGGGAAGGACCTAAAATAACTAGCACCGCCCAAGTTTGATGGTAAGGCTATCAGAACTAGAGTTGAAGCTTGGATTATAGAAATGGAAAAATATTTTGGGCTCCATAACCTTTTTGAATAGACTAAGGTGACATGGGCTACACATCAGCTCTTAGGTAAAGAAGAAACATGGTGGGAAGTTGGAACAAAACCTACAGCCTACTGAGATCACTTGGGGACTCTTCCTCTAGGATTTCAGGAAGAGATGGTTACCATAGATTTTCTTTGACAAGAAAGTGATAGAATATTAGAACTTAACCCAAGGAAATATGACTGTGATTCGGTATTGGAAAAATTTCACTAACCTGTTGAAGTATGTGCCTCAATATCAAGGGGATGAATGGTTTTGTATCTAAAAATTTATAGGGCGACTCAAAACCACCATAGGAGCTGAATTGGATATGTACGAACCTCAAACCATGAATGAAGACTTTCAAAATGCCACCAAACAAGAACAAAAGTTGTAGTAGTTATCCAATATTCGCAGTGATTCAAGTTCTAAGTCTTGTTATGGGAAGAAGAAATTTCATAAGGGAGACAAGAGCCATCAGATCCATAATTTCAATAGGGGAAGTGAATCACAAGAGAATGGTGAAAATCATAATGGTGGAAAGAACAAGAAAGAAAACAAGGGTAAGGGAAAAGAAGACCATAAGCAAAAGGGCTTTAGAGAGGAAAATCCAGGAGGTCGCAAGGGGCCTCGAGATGGATGCTATAATTGTGGAGGTGACCATTATGCCTCAAATTATCCTTAGTGGTCGAAGCCACGAAAGGAAGGAAGTTACCAGCAGACTCACTAGATCCACGCTGGAGTGGACAACAAGCAGGAAGAATATCAGGCTTCACCAATTCAGCTAATGGGTAAGCTCTATGCCCAATCTATCTCTATCTTAATTGATACTGGAGCTACCAAATGTTTTATAGATCCTAGAATAATATGTAAGATACCCATTAGACCTAGATACATGGAAAACTCATGGATAGTCCAGTATGGTATTCAAGTAGAGTGAAGGGTAGATACCTATCTCTTTTGTAGTGAGTTAGAGCTTCCAACCTTTCAAACTCAAGTCAACCTGTATGTGAACTCCTTAGGTTCATATTATGTAATTTTGGGAATAAACTGGTTAACCTAGCATAAGGCTTTAGTGAACTATGAGGATAAGGTGGTCAACTATCTAGATGATTATGGAAAACCAACTGAGGTTTGTGGAATGCAGAGACCCTTAGAGCTTAGATAGATTTTTGTGATGTAGCTCAAGAAGGTTCATCAAAAGGGATGTGAAATTTATGTAGTGCATATTAGTAATCTTGATAGCAAGGAGCCATATTTAGATGACTATCCTATTCTCAAGGAGTTCCAAGAAGCATTCCCTGAAGAACTTACAAAATTTCCTCCGAAGGGGGAATTTTATTTTTCTATCGACCTAGTGCCAGGAGCTGAGCCTCAATCCAAGGCACCTTATCAGATGACCACCACATAACTCTTTGAGTTGAAGGCCCAGCTAATGGAATTGCTAGATAAGGGACTCATAATTCCCAGTGTGCCTCCTTTGAGAGTGTGGGTTATTTTTTTGAAAAAGAAAGATGGAACTTTGTGTCTATGTATAGATTATCAAATGTTGAACAAGGTTACCATCAAGAACTGGTATCCACTCCCAAGGATTGATGAATTATTTGATCAAATGAAGGGAGCGACGGTGTTCTCCAAAATTAATCTCAGGTCAGGGTACCATCAATTTTGGATTAAGGAAGAAGATATCCCAAAAACTACATTAATAACTTGGTATGGACATTACAAGTTCACAGTGGTACCTTTTGGCTTAACTAATGCACTAGTAGCCTTTATGAACCTTATGAATAGTTTATTCAGAGACTGTTTGGATGATTTTTCCTAATATTTATTGATAACATTTTAGTCTACTCAAAGACTGTCGAAGAGCATGATAGACATTTGAGGATATTTTTCCAGCAATTGAGAGAAAGGAAACTCTTTGGAAAGTTGTCCAAGTGTTCATTCTATTAGGACAGAGTGCACTATTTGGGCCATATCATTTCAGCTAAAGGAGTCTTTGTAGACCCTAAGAAGATCAAGGTGATTGTGGAATGGCTAGTGCCTCAAAATGTGTCTAAATTTTATAGCTTCATGGGCCTCGCAAGATACTATAGGAAGCTTGTGGACAGGTTCTCCTAGATCGCATCTCCTATTACCTCACTCCAAAGGAAGGGAACGTAGTTTGAATAGACCAAGAAATGTGAACAAGCAATCCAACTCCTAAAGGAGAGGCTCACGAAAACACCAGTACTGACTATCCCTGATCCTAATGGGAGGTTCACAGTAATCAAATATGCTTCAAGAGAGGGATTGGGTGTAGTACTAATGCAAGACGGATAAGTGGTAGCATATGAATCAAGAAAGCTCAAGTAGCACGAAGTGAATACGTACCTCATGATTTGGAATTGGCGGCCATAGTTCATGCCTTATAGATGTGGAAGCATTATCTTTTGGGAAATCCATTTGAACTCAAGATAGACCACTTGGGGTTGAGATACATATTTACCCAGCCAAACCTTAATGCACAGTAGAGAAGGTGGCTAGAATTCCTTAGCAAGTATGAATTTGGAATTGAATATATAAAAGGGAAAGAGAATAGAGTGGTTGATGCTCTTAGTAGATGAAGAAATATGGCAGCCATGATCTCAACAAGGTATAACTTGAGGCTGTAGGTAATTTAGAATATGTCAGGGGATGAGCATTATGAAAGAGTGAAGAACACTCTAGCAGCGAATCTTTCTGATCATCAGTTTCATGGGTATGAGATCGAACCAAATGGTATTTTGAGGTACCAGAGAAGAATGTATATTCCTAACTCTGGAGAGCTGAGGAAGTTGGTTTTAGAAAACGTTCATAATGCACCTTATTCAAGACACCCTAGTGTATCTAAGATGATCGTGAAGTTGAAGACTCGGTATTTTTAGCCTAAACTCAAGAAGGATGTAGTGGAGTACGTATCCAATTGCTTGGAGTGCTAGCGAGTTAAGGCTAAGAATGCACACCACCTGGGTTATTGTATCCTCATGACATACTTGAGTACAAATGGCAGGTGATCAATATGGATTTTGTACAGGGGTTGCCATTGAGCAAGAATAAGCATCATGTCATGTTGTTCATTATTGATAAATTGACTAAGGTTGTGCACTTCATTCTGGGAAACCTTAACGATGGATCATTGACCTTGGCTAATAAATTTGTTCAGGATATCTTTTGTTTGCATGGAGTGCCAAAGACTATTATATCTTATAGGGATAAATGAATGACCTCAAGGTTTTGAACATTGAATGTGGCATTGGGGACTAAATTACATTTCAACTCAGCTTATCATCCTCAGACTAACAGGCAAACAAAGAGGGTGAATCAGGTAGTCGAAGACTTCCTCCGAATGTATTATATGGACCAATAGAATAGGTGAGAAGAATACTTGCCTTTGGTATATTTTTCTTACAACAACTCCTATCATACATCCTTAGGCATGACATCATTTGAATCCTTGTATGGGAATAAGTGTCATACCACCATCAATTGGGTTAAATTGGATGATAGAATCATAGTAGTACCTAAAATGCTTAAGGAAATGGAAGAGAAAATGTGGGTCATTAAGAGTAGATTGAAAGAGGTGGCAGACCAACAAAAGAGTTATGTCGATAAGAACTAAACTCTTAGATAGTTCGCAATATGGGACAAAGTTTTCCTAAGAGTCAAACCTCATAAAATCTCTATTGCTTTTAGAAAGTCTTTAAAGTTGGCCCCAAGATATGTGGTACTGTTTGAAGTCTTGGAAGTAATTAACCTAGTTGTAAATAGACTAGCTCTACCACCTGCTCTAGCTCAACTTCATAATGTGTTTCATGTTTATTTGCTTAAGCCATATCATCCTAATGTGACTCATGTGCTTGATTGGAAATCCTTGCAAGTACAAGATCCAAGAGTGGTGCTAGTGGATCCCATTAAAATCCTAGATAGACACAACATTAAGTTGTGGAGTAGAGATATTGCTCAATTTAAGGTCTAATGGGACCAATACTCAGAGGATAGTGGAACTTGGGAGGATGTGAAAGAAATAGAATGCTCATTTCCACATTTTCTATCTTGAAAAAGAAATTGAGTAATTTTGTTTGAATTTTTTTGGATTGAGATACTATGGTATTTCATGCTTTAAAGTTCTAATGTTGAAATAGACATGTTTTTTATCTGATTTTGAAATCGAATTTTTGATGTGATGTTGAAATAGACATATATTTTTTGTCTGAAGTTGAAATAGACATATATTTCTAATGTGATGTTGAAATAGACATATATCTTTGATGAGATGTTGAAATAGACATATATTTTGATGAGATGTTGAAATCGACATGAATGTTAAAAAATTAATATGATGTTCTTTTAATCGACTTATTAGACATTGGGACGACGTCTCTTCCAAGAGGGGAAGGATTTCATAGCCCAATTTTATTAAATATTTATCATAATGTGGAAAATTGAATTATTGATGAAATTCAATTAAATATTAAATGGAGATTTTGGAATATTCAAAAAAATGAATGAAATGAGTTGACTAATGTTGACTTTGTGAATTTTTGAAAAGTATTTTATATGTCATCAAGAATTCAACACTACTGATCAATTTGCAACTTGTGCAAGTGTGTGTAGTTGCAAAGTGACAGGTTGAAGGATGAGAACTTGGTTGAAGAAGGATTGTTTAGTCAGATCGAATGGTAAGACAGTTGAGATTTGGGTGCACACACCACAATGGTATGATTTGCAATTGATTGACTTGCATATATCATAAAATGAAATTTTCTCGATTTGAACTATTTCAATGTTGCAAATGAATGATCAGTAGATTTAATTGTTTATTCAAACCATGTGATTTGAAGAAGCTCAAAACAAGAAACTTGTATAAGAATGTTTTATTTAAAAACATATATATAAATACACATGTATGTAAATCACACACACACACACACACACATATATATATATTGTTGATGTAGCATTGAAGATCCCTTTGCAAGCATTGTTTCACATCCAATTTGAGATAAAGATCTACATTATTTATGGCCACTTAATGTTAGTTTGCAGATTTGTATTCCAAGACATCATCCAGGGTATCATCATTTAATGTTTCATCTTTCATGTCCTTATTTCATTGTTTCATCATTTGGTTTAATTACCTAAATGGGGTTTGACCTAGGAAAACCCTGATCCCCTAACAAAACAACACGTTTTCTCTCTTTTTGTATGATTGTAGGTTTATAGGTTGAAGAAAAGTGGATTTGAAGCCTTCAAAAGTGCCAAAATGACAAAGTTGCCAAAGTTGTCATGAAATGTTGTCAAGGCTCACAAAAAATTGGATCTAGAGCAATATATCCAACCTATTTGCATGAAATCGGTGGGAAAGTGCTTGTTTGATCAATCTTCAGAGGCTCATAAAGTTTCACTTCAGAATTCTGCTCCTAGGACACTTCACCACAAAACAGGACTGATATGCCACTTGTGGCGTATGATTCCCAATATACCTACTTTTAGGTATTTATTGTGGATCCTGATTTAGCAGTTCCAAATTCCTATTTCCACCTAGAAACCCTAATCTAGGACTTATATGCCCATCCTAGCATATGAATCCCAATGAGCATTAAAGATCAAAATTTTAGGGTTTTGGAGTTTATTCTGACATCATCTTTCTCCCAAGTGCACCTTTATTCATTCTCAGTTTGTTATTCTGATTTTTAGTTTCATTTCCTAGGTCATTTAGTTAGTTTTTGCATAATTCATTCATTTCTTGTCTTTCCAAGCCCTAGCTTGGTGGTGAACCATCTTTTAGTATTTAATCATACCCTAGGACCAACGTTTAGCAGATCTCTTTCCTTTATCCCATCCTTGGATTGAGATCTATAGGGTTTCCTTGAGTGAAACTATAATGAAATAGGAATAGGTCCTAACCCTAATTGTTCCATCTCCAAAAAGGTGGAACACGATTTCTTATGTTTCATTTTGGTGAACCTAGCCTTGAGAACACCTTATTTTCTGATTTGGAGTGCATCACAATCCTAGATCTAGCTGGCATTAACTTTGCATTAGGTTTTGCATTAGTTAAATTCCATCTAGGGTTTCTAAATCTTGTATTAGTGAAAGTTCATATAGGTTACATTTTTGCATCTTACATCATTGAATTTCATTTGAAATCTATAATAGCAATCAGTCTAGACATCATACAAACCAAAACCCTCAACATTCACTCAGAATTTACTTAATCCAATGAAAAAACCCTAATCTAGGACTCATATGCCCCTCTGGGCAATTTAGTCCTAGTATAGATTGTTCTTCCCAATTTTTTGGGATTCTGTGTTGTGTGTTTTGCAGCATTTGAAACCCTGAAAAACCCTATATAGGACTCATACACCCCTCTGGGAAATTTAGTCCCAGATTAGGCCTAAAACTACCTTTTACAACATTGAAAACCTTGTTTTTGTACTTCCTAAGCATGTTGGTAACATATAGTATTAGTCTGGAAATTTTTAGTAACATTTTTTTTATGCATCTAGGTCATAAACATCAATTTAGGGTAGTCATTTTTTAAATCATTTCAATAGAAAAAATAATCACATATAAAAATGTTCACATTTCTGAAACTTTGCATAATATGGATAAAAGTACTTTTCACTTTCGCATGCACAATGTTTACATTCATGAAGCTTTGTATAAGTTTGATAAAGATACTCTTCATCTTTAGATATACATTGTTTGCATTCTTAAAGTTTTGCATACATTGGATAAAAGTACTTTTCATCTTTGGATATACATTATTCACATTATTGAAGCATTGCATAAGATGGTTAGAAGTATTTTTTTATTCTTGGTCAAACAATTTTAGTATCTAACCTTTCTAGGCATGCTAATAAAAAGTTCATATACCCTCCCTATGATGATACTTTAGTGAAAGAGAATACAATAGTGGACAATCCTAACAATCATATTCATTTTTCTCCTAATATCTCTCCTATTTGTGAAGAAGATATTTTGTGTTATAAGAACCAATCACTGAGAGTTTTGAGAGTCCTAGTTGTTTCTCTCCTCCTACCTCTCTTATTGGGAAAGACATTGGTGAATAGGAGGACACAACCATAGGAAATCATGATGATCACATAACACAACAAGAGACCAATGAAACCTACCTACATAACACTTCAACCAGTCTACATTCATCTCCCAACATCTTCCCCTCTTGTTATAATGTTGTAACTGATGAGGATGTTGGTGTTAGACAATCAAACCTTTAAGATCTATCACAACCCTCTTTATGTTTCTTCCCCTACCTATCCTATTTTGGAAGACAATATGGGACAAAGGAATGAAATTATGGACAATCATGACAATAACATTGGTTCTTCTCCTAGTATCTCTCCTAGTTATCAAGAAGATACTTTGATGTTAGAAAATGCAATCGATGAAAGTCATGAGAATATTTTGTCTCTCTTCCCCTAAGGAAAACATTATTGAACATGACAATGAAATCATTGATAAACAAGGAAATCCAACTATAGATAACTCCCTTACTTGTGATGAAGTCATTTTAGAAGAACCAACCTTTGAATGTCATGAACATCTAGTTTGTATTTCTCCTAAAAACTCTCACTAGGGAAGATATCATGGTGGAAGAAAATAACATTTCAACTTCCTTAGATGATGGTGAAAAGTGTAATGTCCCCTTCCATTTGACATCTCTTAGCTCTTGAGATTAGCCTATTATGTGACCCTCGTAGGTTGGTAGGGTGGATAGAGGGTCTTGTTGAGGCATGGCTTGGCTTCAGTTATCAAAATCATTCAGTTTGGCTTTCATTCGGGGTCGTTTGGACATCATTTGCTTGACTTACTATTTTTAGTAAGTGGAGACACACAGAGGAGCACCCCTACTATTTTTAGCAGTATGGTTTGGTCATATGTGGATTTGGTCACTTATCATTTGGCTTCAAACGGTTCATCAATTGGACTTATATTGAGAGAGATATTAATATCTATTTGCCAAAATAAATATTAATTAAATTGAAGCTTATTATATAAAGTTATAATATAATTTAATATTATAACTTAAGTGACTTTTTGAAGGGGGTCGGCCACCATGAAGAAAGGGCCATTTTTAGTTAATGATTATAATTAAAAAGGAATCCAAACTATTGAAAGATTAAAAGTGAAAATTCAAGTTTTATTTAAATGATGTTTTTTGAAGGAAATCAACCCAACTGAGAAGATATAAGTTTTCTTTGTGAAAACTTCATTCATGATGTTATGAAAATCGATTTTATCCAATTCTTCCTTCAGAGAACAAAGCCAAGGGTTTCAGTTGTCTTTTGCATTGGAGAACGAGCCATCATCAGTGTTTGCAGTTCAGAGGCTATGAAATATCAGCTGATTTATTGCCTGCAATTGAATAACTCCATTCAGAGGTTATTACAGATCTTACTGTGAGTTTCTGTATAGTCAATGATTTGGATCGATTCCTTACCAGAGGAGAATATTTTCATTTGCCATCAGTTCTCAGACTTCTAGTGCACTTCCCAAAGTGGTACATTTTTTTGCTGCTGTTTAAGGGTCGTACAAATCAGCTTGGGGGCCATAATTTTTATTCAAGCCTGGGCACCTTGTCTTTTGGCTTTCTTTTTTCACAAGATGGTATTCCTTGCACTCTAGGTTAGTCAGCATGGATTTTGAGGCTGGAGAAATTCCATTTGATGCTGGCAGTATTAACTCTTCATCATTCTGGGGTGGCTGCAATCAGCAAATGAGGTTTTTAAATAATGCAAATTTGTTTGCCTTTTTGTCTGCATGTTAGGCTTTCAATATTGTAATCACTAAGAAAGAATAATAAATCCATTTTCTATCGATTTAGGGATCTATATGCTTTAGTTTTTACCTTATTGTATTTATTAAAGATTTTAGAAGTATTTCTTTCAAAAGCTTGCATTATGTTCTTTATATGCAAAACCCTCAAAAAAATCAAAAACCTTCAAAACACAAAAAAACAATCAGTTTGAGCATCAGGGTTGAAGTTGAACCACCAGGGTTCTTCACAGTGGTATCAGAGCGGTTTCCTACCAGCCTAAGGGTTTGGGATTCATATGCGGCCATAGGAGTTTGGGCCTCACAGATATTACACTCACAGGAGAGATTTGTTTGATAGGGAATGAGGATTGAACAAGCAGTCGGGTACCATGGCTGACAGAACAAAAATTCCTCGAGATCCTAGGGATGATGATGCAAAAGTTAGACAGACTCTTAGAGATCTTCAGACAGGTCAGCAGCAAGTAGCTGATGTATTACAGCAGTTGACCACGGCGATACAGAGGATTGGTTCGCCTAGGAGACCATCACCATGTCGTGATGAAGACAAGAGTGATGCAGGTTCATGGAGGATACCCAGGACTATTTCATGGATAGCAGATAGGCCTACCCGGACGACTTTTGTGAGACAACAGCCTGATGGGGCTATTGTAGATGAGGAGCCTGAGGAAGTGTTCATTGATATTCTTATGGCAGTGAACGATGAGTGGGAGTTGTTGACCCCAGAGGTTAGAGAGAGAATTACCTTTGACAGGTTTATCACACAGAGGCAAGAGCATTACATGAATAGGCTAGATAGGAGGTCTAGACATCAGAATTTAACCTGAAGCATGCCACAAACAAGCTCACTTTAGCTATGTTTGACGGCAGTGGTAAGGTTACAGCCCAAACTTGGATCAGTAAGTTGGATACCTTCCTTACATTAAGTCCCATGGTGGAGAAGGATGTTATTAGATATGCTACTTTGCATCTTGAGGGGGCAGCTTATGACTGGTGGCATCATGGGATGGTGACACTTCAGCATGACCGTATCACCACTTACCACAAGTTTGTGGAAAGATTGGTGGAATGGTTTGACAAGAAGGATCCTGAGACTTACTTCAGAGATTTGGCCCAATTGAGACAGGTTGGTAGCTTGGAGGCTTACATAGGAGATTTCCAGCGGTTATCAATGATGGTTCCTAACATATCAAAGAGGAGTCTAGTTGTACTCTTCGTGGAGGGACTGTTGGAGCCAATGAGAGGATGGATCAAAGAATTTGATCCTATCTCACTACAGGAAGCGATGAAGAAGGCACGCAGCATGGAACTTGTAGCTCCATCTAGCAAGTTCAATCCCAGGAATACTTCTTCATTCAAGGATAACAAGGGATTTAATAAAAATAAAGAGAAGTCAGATTTTAGGAGTGATTCAAAGGGAAAATCAGCAGCACCCTTGGATCAAGAGACTCTTAATGATTTGTGCAGGAAGAAGTTTTGCTTCTACTGCAAGGGTCCCTATGAAGCTAACCATGATTGTCCTTTGCGTCCTAAGGGTAAGGCCAATAGAGTTATGTGGGCTTATTATGAGGATTCAGAATCTGAGAATTCTGAATAGCAAGAGAGTTCTAAGGAGTTAGAATCAAAGGCTTCAAAGCCTAAGGTGGGGGCAAAGTCAGAGCTCCAACTTCAGGAGGCACGATTGTCTAGCATTCAGCAGGAGGGATCTTTCAGACTTCATGGATTTTTGGCTAGTCAAAAGGTTATCACCCTTTTAGACATAGGTGCCACCCATAATTTTATAGATGCTAGATTTGTTGAGAAACATGGGCTCATAATCGAGTTTGAGGGAATTCGGGTTAAGGTGGCTAATGGTTACACTCTCAGGTGTGACTATATGATTAAGGATCTTCCTTTGCGCCTGAATAATTATGAATTCAAGGATGATTACTATGTGTTGAATATGGGAGATATTGATTTAGTTTTGGGCATGAAGTGGCTTCATTCCCTTGAGGAAGTTGCACTTCATCTCAATAACATGGAGATTCAGTTTGATGTGGATGGAAAGACTCATATCCTAAAGGCCATCCGAGACAGTAACGTCAGGACTATTTCCTTCCGACGGATGGAGAGACTTATGCGTCATGACATGGTTGAGTGGGTTGTCGAGTGCACTTTGACACCTACACAGGAGGGACAACATAAGACCAAGTATCATCCTGACATTCAGCAGTTGAGAGTTAAGCATGGGAAGGTTTTTAGTGGCATTCCACCAGGGAGACCTCCAGATAGGGGTATTGAGCACATCATAGAGCTTGAGGAGGGCACCAAGCCCATCATGATTACTCCTTACAGGCATCCAAAATGGCTTAAGGATGAGATAGAGAAGACTATCAAGGAGCTGCTTGCTATGGGTCATATTCGACCAAGTAAATCACCCTTTGCTTCTTCAATTGTTCTAGTGAAGAAGAAAGATCGTACACTTCGTATGTGCATAGATTACAAAGTCCTAAATAAGAGGACTATTAAGAACAGATATCCCATACCCCGTATAGATGAGCTTATTGATGAGCTCCATGGTTCCTGTTACTTTTCAAAGATAGACTTGAGATCGGGATATCACCAGATTAGAGTTCGCGAACAGGATGTTGAGAAGACCGTATTTCTTTGTCATTGTGGACACTTTGAGTTTTTGGTTATGCAATTTGGGCTAACCAATGCTCCAACAACATTCCATTCCACCATGAACAAGGTCTTCCACTCACATTTGAGGAGATATGTACTTGTCTTCTTCGATGATATCTTGGTTTACAGCAGGACATGGCAGGAGCACTTGGCCCATTCGGATACAATACTCAACATTTTGGAGAGGGAGTCCTTGTATGCCAAGGAATCCAAGTGTGATTTAGGGATGACTGAGTTGTTATACTTAGGCCATATTATCAGTGCAGAGGGAGTACGCATGGATCCTGAGAAGATCTGTGCTATTGTAGATTGGCCTACTCTGGCGAACCTTACACAGCTGAGAGGATTCCTTGGGTTATGTGGTTTCTATCACAGATTTGTCAGTGGATATTCATGCCATGCAGCACCTATGATGGATTTGTTGAAAAGGTGCATTCATTTGGACTCCTGAGGCATAGGAGTGTTTTGTGAGGTTCAAGGAGCTTATGACTACATGTCTAGTGTTGGCACTGCCAGATTTTAGGAAGCCTTTTGAGCTTCAGTGTGATGCTTCTGGTGAGGGCATTGGAGCGGTGCTTATGTAGGACAAGCACTTGATTGTTTATGAGAGTAGAAACTCAGAGGACCAGAGAGGGTTTATAGTATATATGATAAGGAAATGTTGGCCATAATGCATGCCTTGGCCAAATTCAGGCACTATTTAGTGGGTAGTAAGTTTTGCATTAAAACTAATCATAATAGCTTGAGGCATTTCCTAGGATAGCGGGATTTGAATGACCATCAACAAAAGTGGGTGAGTAAGTTACAAGCATATGACTTTGACATCACCTATATCAAAGCCACACAGAATGTTGTTGCTAATGCTCTTTCACGCCAACCTCATCTAAGTTCTATGGTACAGATTGCAAAGGACTGGAGGCACTTGATTGTGGTAGAGTATGCCAAGGATACATGGGCATCTGGTATTATTATGGGATCTATTGTGGACACCAGGTACACACTTGTGAATGACTTGATCATTTACAAGCACATGA
Source organism: Sequoia sempervirens (assembly GCA_007258455.2). Classification (NCBI taxonomy): domain Eukaryota; kingdom Viridiplantae; phylum Streptophyta; class Pinopsida; order Cupressales; family Cupressaceae; genus Sequoia; species Sequoia sempervirens. Next base: position 402,852,175 of record VDFB02000003.1, on the reverse strand, counting down.
TTTTCTTGATCCCAGGGTCAGAGATGAAGAACACCATTATGCGAGCATTCCATGATGTACCTACAGCAGGGCATCCCAGGTACTTCAAAACATACAGACAGGTTCGGGAGAGATTTACATGGAAAGGTCTTAAGGCAGATGTTCTTCAGTATGTGCATGAGTGCCCTGTTTGTCAGCAGAACAAGCAGGAGAACACGTATCTGGTAGGATTGTTGTAGCCACTTCTGATTCCTGACAGGAAGTGGGAATGCATGTCAATGGATTTTATTACAGGATTTCCTAGAGCCCAAGGACGTGATTGCATATATGTAGTTGTGGATCAGCTGATGAAGTATGCCCACTTCTTTTCGATCACCACTACTTACACAGCTACACAGGTAGCAGAGGTATTTTTTCATGAGGTTTTCAGATTGCATGGGTTGCCTCAGAGCATAGTTAGCGACAGGGATAGTTGGTTCCTGAGTCACTTCTAGCAGGAAGTGTTCAGACTTTGTGGGACCGAGCTTCAACTGAGCACTAGTTACCACCCACAGACCGATGGTCAGATGGAGATAGTGAAAAAATGGGTGGAAGGCTACCTTAGGAATTACATTGCAGGGCAGCAGAAGGCATGGTCAAGTGGATACACTAATGTGAGTATTGTTACAATACCACCTATCACATGACCATTCAGATGTCCCCCTTCATGGTGTTGTATGGGTATGAGGCGCCTAGTTTTCTTGATTTGCTACTGAGTGACAGTAGAGTGCTGAGTGTTGGAGACTTATTGCATGATAGCTAGGACATTAGGAGGGCTCTTAAGGAGAATATTGCTAAGGCACAGAATCAGCAGAAGTAGTATGCAGATCAGAAGAGGACAGAGAGATCTTTTGAGGTGGGAGATATGGTATATCTTATGTTGCAGCCCTACCGACAGTCTACTCTTAAGAAGAGTGGGTCCGAGAAGCTCAAGCCACAGTATTATGGTTCTTTCAGGATTGTGAGGCATGTTGGAGAGGTGGCTTATGAGCTAGAGCTTCCAGCGGATAGTAAGATCCACAATTTTTTTCATGTGTCACGTCTCAAGAAGGCGTTAGGACATCGTGTGGTACCTTCAGCAGTATTTTCTCCCTTAGATGATGAGGGAAAGTTGATTTTAGTACCTGAGTCGATCATGGAATATAGGGAAAGATAGCTACGCAGGAGGACTATCAAGGAATATTTGGTGAAGTGGAGAGATTTACCAGTGGAGGATGCTACATGGGAGAGTGAGTAGATTTTGCAGCATACGGAGTTGAGATTGCTTGAGGACAAGCAATTTCAAGAGGGGCGGACTGTAATGTCCCCTTCCAGTTGACATCTCTCAGTTCTTGAGATCAGCCTATTATGTGACCCTCGTAGGGTGATAGGGTGGATAGAGGGTCTTTTTGAGGCATGGCTTGGCTTCAGTTATCAGAATCATTCAGTTTGGCTTTCGTTCAGGGTCGTTTGGACATCATTTGCTTGACTTCGGTATGTGCAGGATCATGATGGGCCAAAAAGTGGCAATATGATGGGTATGTGGCTAATGGCTTTTTTTTTACCCAAAATTGATGAAATGAAAAGTATTTTTAAAGGAGATTCTCAGCTTTCCACCAATATAAATTATGCTTTACTTTGAATTTAATAAGTAATTATTATTTATTTTCTATTCAAATTATGACTAAAGTCCAGATTGATAGACTGATTGAGAAACATCTATAGCTTTCAAATGGTATCAAAAATTTTAATCTAGAACACGAGTCACATTCTATGCTTCTCATACTATAGGATTCAAAAAGAAAAATTAAATTTCATGAAGTTTTGACCAAGTTAAGGTGGTTAGACATACGAGTTTTTATATTTTTAAAAATTAATAAAAATTCATAATTAATTATTTAATTGGAAAAAATTTAAAAAATATGCATCACATTGAGACATGAGTCCTCTACTTATATCTAAAATATTATAAAAAAATATTAGCATTTTATTGTGGTTAGGGTGGTCAGACAAACACCTAGTTGTTATTTTTTCCCATAAATTTATGTACTACTGCATTGAAATTTCAAATTTTCACCAAATAATTTTTTTTAAAAAAACAAACCTAGTAGTTTAGAAACTAAATTCAATTTTCTAAAGATTCTATTCTTACATATTTTTTAAATAATATAGATAACTTATTCAATTTTTTACGTCAAGCTGCCTAACTCTGATTTTTCTGATTTTTTTGCCACTTAAGGGCCTATTTTTTCCATGATGATCCTACACATGCCCACTTACTATTTATAGTAAGTGGAGATACTCAACGAAGCACACCTACTATTTTTAGCAGTATGGTCTGGTCATATGCGGATTTAGTCACTTATCATCTGGCTTTAGACGATTCGTCAATTGGACTTAATATTGAGACAAATATTAATATTTATTTGCCAAAATAAATATTAATTAAATTGAAGCTTATTATATAAAGTTATAATATAATTTAATATTATAACTTAAGTGACTTTTTGAAGGGGGTAGACCATCATGAAGAAGGGGCCATTTTTAATTAATGATTATAATTAAAAAGGCATCTAAACTATTGAAAGATTAAAAGTAAAAATTCAAGTTTTATTTAAATGATGCTTTTTGAAGGAAATCGACCCAACTGAGAAGATATAAGTTTTCTTTGTGAAAACTTCATTCATGATGTTATGAAAATTGATTTTAGCCAATTCTTCCTTCAGAGAATGAAGCCAAGGGTTTCAATTGTCTTTTGCATTGGAGAACGAGCCATCTTCAGTGTTTGTAGTTTAGAGGCTATGAAATATCAGTTGATTTATTGCATGTAGTTGAATAACTTCATTCAGAGGTTATTACAGATCTTACTGTGAGTTTCTTTATAGTTAGTGATTTGGATCAATTCCTTACCAAAGGAGAATCTTTTCATTTGCCATCAGTTCTCAGACTTCTGGCGCACTTCCCAAAGTGGTACAGATTTTGTTGATGTTGTTTAAGGCCCGTACAAATCAGCTTGAGGGCCGTACTTTTTATTCAAGCCTGGGAGCCTTGTCTTTTGGCTTTCTTTCTTCACCAGATGGTACGCCTTGCACTCTAGGTCGATCTGCATGGATTTCGAGGCTGGAGAAATGCCATTTGATGCTGGCAGTATTAACTCTTCATCATTCTGGGGCGGCTGCAATCAGCAAATTAGGTTTTTAAATAATGCAAATTTGTTTGCCTTTTTGTCTGTATGTTAGGGTTTCAGTATTGTAATCACTGAGAAAGAATAATAAATCCATTTGCTATCAATTTAGGGATCTATATGCTTCAATTTTTACCTTATTGTATTTATTAAAGATTTTAGAAGTATTTATTTCAAAAAATCGCATTATGTTCTTTATATGCAAAACCCTCAAAAAAATCAAAAACCTTCAAAACACAAAAAAACAATCAGTTTGAGCATCAGGGTTGAAGTTGAACCACTAGGGTTCACCAAAAGATGACACTATATTCCCCTTAATTAAAAATACATCAAATTGAAACCACTAAGGTGTTGAATGCACAAGTGTTCGTTAGATCCCCCTTTGCTATTGGACCTCCTAAATAACCTATGGGACATCCTAAGAATCCTCTAATTCTTTTACCCACCCTCACAAAGACCACAAACTCAAAAAAAATCTAAACTTATCCTTTACCCACCTAAGAATAATGTTTTGAAGCAACCAAGTTATAATACCGTTGCTCATATATATAACACTAGAAACAATCCACAACCAAGAAAAACACCTTCAACATCCCTCCCATTTCCCAACCCTATCCTACTTGGCCCTCGTCATTTTCCTTAACAAAGTTGAAAGGAGTATGATCTTGTTTAACTTAAGAACACTCTTGCTAAGATATCATTATGGGACCTTATTCAAGCCTCCCCTCATTATCATAACATGATTCAAAGTTCCTTACAATGAGTTCCTACGCCTCCTAATGTGCAACTGAGTTACATAGCATCCATGATTCTAGAAATGAATGTTGAAATTATTTTCCACCAAAGTGAGCTCCCTCCTTTGGAAGTGGAAAAAAAAAATGATGCTTTCATGATAATAGCTGCCTATGATGGGTAGGGAATAAAAATATCCCTCATTGACAATGGCTCAACACTTAATGTGTGTAGTGTGACCCTTTTGGATAGACTTGGAGTGGATGAATCAAAAATTCAACCTAACTCTTTATCTATTAAGGGATTTGACAATGTAGGGAAATCACCGCTTGGTGTCATAACATTACCTATTACAGTTGAAAAAGTTACATTACAAACCCCAATCCATGTTATGCCTCATGATTTTTCATATAATCTCCCTTTAGGAAGACCATGGATTCATGCAGTGTGTAGTGCCCCTCATACTGTTCTCTGTTAAACTCGTAGTTGATATGCTTAGGATCAAACATTATGATACTTTGTTTGATGTTGGACTTACTGTTATGATGACATTTTGATGATACTTTGTGATTCTTCTATTACTCGAGTTTTATGCATATTTTACGACTATTATATGGATTTGTTTGATTATTTGGACTAATTCTATCGTGAGCATTATGTGGTTATATGATCATGATTATTATGTGATTGTTATTATCTTGTTTGTTATGTAACTAGTTGTTATGAGTTGATGTGGTTACTTGATTTATGTGTTGGGAGAAAGGGACAATGTCATATTACTCACTTGTGAGTACCCTGCTACAATGTGATTTCCTTTCATAGTGTGCCTGATTGTATGATTATGTATATGCTCGATTGTTTTGTGTGTTGCAGGTCGCAGGTACTAGGCATCAACTCCACCTAAATTGGTAGGTATCAATTTGTCTTAAACCCAATGGAATAGTTTATCGAAGACAACATTTGGTCCCCTACCCCAACCATCATCCTTGAAGATGATGAGTATCTAGTTTGTTACCTCATCAATGTTGTTAGATGTTTGTGGTCAGTTAGTCTTGCTTTTTGACCTTGGTTAGGGTTTAGGTAATTTTTGTTGATATTTGGTTTGTTTAGTTTAAATTTGCTTAATAAATGTTGTTTTTGATCAATTGATGTATTAAATAAATTAAGTAAAAGTATTTTGATAAATAGATATAAATATATTTATTAATGATTATGGTTTATAATAAATTTAAAAGGGTAATGTAATATTAAATAAAATAAAATAGAATTGAATTATAATGAAATGAGATAATGGATAAATAGATAAAATAATATAAAAAGATAAAAAGGATTTTTATGGAGCATATGCATAACTTCGAACTGATTGTCGAAAAGAAACCTGATGTTTTATTTGAGATTTTAGAGATTTTATTAGATTTTTTATTTTGAAAATCAAACAGCCTTCCTTTCGTAAATAATTATCCTTTCGAGAGATTTTCATGATTATTGATTTTTGTTTCTGGGAAGAAGAAAAAAAAAATTGCAAGGAAATTTCTTATGCTATGGATTTTGTGGGGAAGTTGGGAATTATTGGAAAGATTGATTTAGATTTCAAAGAAGTAGTTGTTGTTGTTGTAGTAGGTTGATCTCGGCATAGATTCCTATCTTAGCCATTGTTGGATCTAGGTTGGCTTTTTTTTTTGTATTTGTTTCATTTCTCCGATTAATGCAATTTGAATTATGTCTCTCTCTGCTTGTTGAAAATTGTTGTGCCCCCCTCCACAATTTGCACTTTCACAATGTTTGATGATTATTGCTTTGGGTTGTTTGATTTAAATTTTTTTTTATTAATATTATTTTGATTAATTGAGATATTAATCAAATTATTGAGTTAAAAAATAACTTGACAATTAAATATAAAGATAATAATTGTTTAATGTTGAGTTTAATTAATAAATTAAAGAGCGAGAAAATATTAAAAGAAAATAAAATATAAAAAATTAATATTAATTTTGAATCAAGATAAATAATAAAGAAATATAAACAATTAAAAAGTGGGAAAAAGACTTGTCGAAGCACATGCGTGACTTTGAATTGGGTTTTGTTTGGAAACATGTTATTTTTATGAGTCTTTTGTTTGCTATTTGTTTTCGAAAAACAAAAGCTTTCCTTATTATCTTGTGGAGGGGATTTTTGGGTTTTCATCTTGGAGTTTTAGTTTTGGAACAAAACCTTTACTTGAAAGAATAATCTGTGGAAAAAGGGAATTCGGTTGATTGTTTTTCATACCTTGAATTGGGGAAAAATTACTGGGGGTTAGATTAAGGTTTTGAAGAAATGGATTGTTGCGGACGTAGAAATCGACTCTCGACACCGGTTTTTGTCTCAGCCACAGTGGAATCCAGGTTGGATTTGTATTTTTTTCTTGATTATGTTTCCTTGTTTAATGTGAATGAATCCTTCCTTTCTTTGTTTGTGGGAAAATGAATTATTGTTTGTTGCTTATGCCCTTGTTTGTTTTACATTTTATTTTAAAGTCTGAATTCGTATTGATCAAATTTGATTTCTTCAACAATGGAAATTAACCTAAGTCTAAACCCATTTTGTACACCATCCATGGATACACTTTTATTATTATGTATTGATGTAGGATATTTAAAGGTTATGAATTGTGCATGAATCAAATGAAACTTCGTTGTGACGATTTTTCCTTCCTTGTGCTATGTAATTTCTTTCCATCAGGCTCATTTAGATTAGGATTCAAAATCATGTATTAGGTACCTTTGGTGTAAGAAACCGATAGAATAGATTTTTCACTCTTGACATTCTTGGTCATCGTTCTCTTTCTCACTAGCTTTGCTTCAAGATCCACATTGGTTGTTGTTGTGTCATTTGCATGCATCTCTTGGAGTCCCCCTTAGTTCTTGATTTTTTGTTGTTAGCGTTCTCTTCTTTTGTTACATTTTATGATTTTGGTTAAAATTGTGTTTGATAAAGTGATGCAAGGTTCAATATTTTATGCAAACTTGTTGTATTTATGTGAACTGGCTTGAATATTGTTTGTATATCGATTTCATGTTTGGTACTTCAATTTCCATATGAAGTTTCATATTTGATAACCTGATTTCATTTGATTGATATGTCTCATTGTATTCCATTCTTTTTATGGAAATTTATTGAATGTTGTTATGTGTTGTATTTGACTGCTAAACATCAACTTATGTTCTGGCTTCTCCTTGATTTTAATGTTGCGATTTTTAATACAACGATTTTATTTCATGGTTTGTGTTTAGTGGTTTTTGTTTGGAATATGTGGTGTTACCTTATATTTAGAAGTTGAAGGAGGTTTATTGTGTTGGAATACTAAGCATTCAATATGCCTTCTCTCCTTTTCCTTTGCGGATTCGCGGCTTAGCATGAGTAAAAGGGAAAAAAATTGTCTCTTCATCATTACTAAAAAATGTGAATTTCATCTCGCTCGTTTTGCTTGGTATACAATGAATACTCTTTTTGGAATTTGATGCATCATGGTATCATTTTTAATTCCTCCATCTTTCATCACTCTCCTTACTATTTGAGTCACACCACCCATAGCCACATGCCTCACTTGCCTGACCCTCCGACACTACCGGATCTCTAGTTTATGTCACCAGTTTGTATGAGAATTTTACTGTTGCTAACCTACTACCTTAACAATACCTTTGTGGTTGCTTGTTCTTTCTTTTATTGTATATTCCTTTGGGTGAACTAAATCCTTGCGAGTTATGTTGATTTATGAGTGGTGGGTCTACTGTTTCTTGAACTTGGAATTAGGGTGATTTCTTTTTTATTCACCACGATTTTGTAGGTATAGCTTGATCAAAACTTATATTGCTTTACATCCATTGTGTTGGAGTTCAATTAGTATGCTCTACGTTTGATAGTTTGTGAATATATTTTTCAGTCTGCATTCTTCATTGTGAATGAATGTTATAGGTTATTTTTTGTGTTTTGTATCTGTTAATGAATATTGCATGTTGTGACCCCATTCTCTATTTTGTATGTGTTAGATACTATGATAGGTGATATTTCTCTTGTGTATTTCCCTAGTTTTTCATTAGGTTTGATGAATATGTTTTTTGAGAAATTTTATATATACATATATAGGTTGGGTTGATATTCGATGGTTTCTTATTTTGCTTGCTTTTCTTGAGAGATAGGAGGTGGCAATCTTAATACCTGATTTTTAAATTGTCTCTGAAGTTTTCAAATTCATATGCAATGCTTGGCATTTGTTATACTTTGTATTTTGATTTTTAATCCTTGCACCATGTATTTTGGAATATTGTGTTGGCATTCAATGAATGTATAATATGCTTGGTGATTGTTGCATATACAACATGAGTTAACATTCGATAGATATTGGCGTTTGATATATATATGTATAAATGTGTATATAAACATATTTATATAATTATCACATGGTAAATTGATATATTGTACTGAAAATTATATTCTATTAATATTATATATATGTGTATGTTTTTATATGTTTATAAATATTATTTTATTATAATATGTATTTCAAACAAAATTATGATTTTAATATGTATCTGTACACATATACGAATATATATATGGGTATCTTAGTCAAAGAATAGTAAAGAAAACAATTTTTTTGAAAAAAAAGGACTAAAAACTTTATTAGAAATCAGAAAAGAGCATTACAATAATAACCAAGGGACCCAGCCCTAGAAAACAAGGCAAAAACCCCACAGCATAAAACAACATCAACTATCCCCATGTGTCCTCCTATCCTCCTCCAAGAACTGGTCTAAATCCAGATGCAGCTCAGGGTTAACCTGATCCCAATCCTCAACCTTCCAACCACTATCATGCTCAGAGGCCCATTTGGCCAAGCAGTCAGTAGCACGATTCCACTCCCTTGGGATGTGAACAAAGGATGCCTCCTCCATCCAAGAACTAACCTGAAGAATCGGTTGAACCACCGAAGCCAACTGCCAATTTATATCAAATATCTTTTGCTCATTCACGAGATTAATCAAAATATGTGAATCAGCTTCACATATAACCTTTCTCCATCCCAAAGCAAGGGTCCTCTTAATAGCATGAAGAATTGCCAGACCCTCCATGAAGTTAACAATCTTCACCCCCTCATGTATAGAGAACAGAAAAGCCACCGACCCAGTTGAGTCCCTGCCAACCCCACCAATTCTAGCAGGCCCAGGATTCCCCTAGAAGAACCATCAATATTGATCTTTAAAAATCCATTGGGAGGTGGTAACCACCTTCCAACCCGTTGAACCCTCTTTTTCCCATGCCTATAGTTCCTGGAACTGACAAAAGATGAATGAATTTCTTGAAGACCCAGTTTGGCCACCAACTCAGCATCACCTCTCTCCAAGGGGAAAACCACATCACATTTAGCTAAAACAGACTCCTGCACCATTCCTAGCATATGCATCCAAACTTGCTGACCCACCAACTTCTGATCACAAAAAATTTGGCAGTTCCGCTCCAACCAAATATGCCAAAGTAGAAAGGTAGGGCCCACAAACCAAACTTCCTGCAAAAAGGAAGCCATAGAAGGAGGTCTTCCCATACTATCCCAGAATTCAACCAAAGAGCAGGCATGAATACAAGGAAGCTTCCACACCTCCCACCACCAATGCTAAAGTTGCACAACAAAGGGGCACCAGAAGAACAAATGCGCAGAATCCTCTTCCGCTCCCCCACACAAAACACAAATTGAAGGTCCTTGAAATCCCCATTTACGAATGTTATCCCAGGTCAAGCACCTATTCCAAGCCAAAGTCCAAACAAAGCAGTTGCATTTAGGCCACGATAGTTTATTCCACACCCTTTTCCACCAATGAACCTCTGCCCCAGTTAGCTTCTGAGCCAATAACACTTAATAACCAAAAGCAACAGAGTAAACCCCCTTAGGAGTATGGGTCCAAGCAAGAATATTCTCTTCCAGAAGAGAACTACAACTCCTACTATGAAGAATCTTGTGAAGCTCAACACTTTCTTCCGCAAGTCCCAAATCTGGCCACTCTGCGGGGTCGTTCCAATGAGCTACCTCTAATTGACCAAAAGAAGCAACAGACTTGAAGTCACTCACCCTAGCCCAGCCAGCCTCAAGAAATCTTTGGCACAAAGGAAGTAGGTTGGGGAACTAAGAAGTAAGTGGAGGGAATCCATCCCAAGAATCCGACCAAAAGAGAGCTTCAGTTCCCCGTCTACAAATCCAAAATAAACCTTCCTTGATAAGCTTTGCACCCTTCTGAAGAGTATTCCAAATCACTGAACCTTTCCCCTCAAGAGGGTAATCGAGGGAGATCCTGCCGTGGAATCCCTGAGAAATACTTATGAGATAATATCCTGGCCCACAACTGATCCTATTCCACACACCATCTCCAAAATAGCTTAGCAGCCACAGCCACTCCAATAACGCAGACTGTCAAAGACCAAGACCACCAAATTGCTTTGGGCTGCACACAACATCCCACCTGACCAGGCTCCACTTGGAAGATTCCAAACTTCCTGCCCATAAGAACTGCCTTTCAAGAGAATCCAACTCCCTCAGAAAACCCATCGGAGCCACCTGAAGCATACATCTGTAGGTAGGGAGAGCCTACACCACCGACTTGAGAAGTTGAACCCACCCCGCAAAAGACAACCATCTGTGGGTCCAATGATTAACTTTTGCACGGAGCTTATCAATAATATTCTACCAAGAACCCTTGGGAAGATGGCGAACAGAAATTGGGAAACCCAGATAAGTCAAAGGGAGAACCCCTATCTGAAACCTTAAGATATTAGCAATTCTTCTCTGTATGGGGCTCGGCGTATTGAAGAAGAATATGGAAGACTTCTCCTCATTAATCAATTGTCCTGAAGCAACAAGATATATGTCCAACACCTGCCTCAAGTTAGTAGCTTCCCTAACAGTAGCCATCCCCATCAGGGCAGTATCATCAACAAACTACAAATGAGATTGCGGAGGCAAGTCTCCACCCCATCGCCAACCTTGAATGATGCCAAGCTCCACCCTTCTTTTCAACAAACGACCAAGGCCTTCCACAAGAAGCAGAAAAAGATACGGAGAAAGAGGATCCCCTTGGCGCAAACCCCTAGAGGCACCAAAAAGTTCAGAATGATCTCCATTTATCAAAACTGAGAAGGAAACAGATGTGACACAGCTCATGACCCATTGGATCCACTCCTCACCAAAACCAAAAGCAACAAGGATCTTCTGCAAAAAAGACCATCTAACCCTGTCATAAGCCTTAGCCATATCCAGCTTAATGAACATAGCCTTCTCATGGGAGTTGTCCATGGAGTGGATGGTCTCCGTAGCAATGACAACCCCATCAAGAATCTGCCGACCCACCACAAATCCACTCTGTTCCTCTGAAATCAGCACTTTAAGCCACTTCTTCAATCTCTCAGCCAATAACTTTGAAATGATTTTATAAGCCACATTGCAAAGAGAGATAGGCCGGAACTGAGATAACCTATCAGCCCCTTCACACTTGGGTATGAGAGCAAGGAAGGTGGAATTCAGAGCACGAAGCATCTGTTTATTCCTCTGGGACTCAAGGACAACAGCCAGAAGATCCAACTTTATGATATCCCAGAATTCCTGAAAAAATTCAATCGGGAAACCATCGGGACCAGGAGCTTTACCCTTCTTCATCTGAAACACAATCCCCTCCAGCTCATCAAGAGAGATATCTTTCATCAGATACTCATTCGCCTCCCTAGAGACCAACTGAGGAATACAAGAAAGAACCTATGCTTCCTCAATAGAGCCCCCTCATGAATCCTCCCTAAATAAAGTAGCAAAATACTAAGATGCCTCAGCAGAGATTTCTTGAAACGAGGCAAGACATTCACCCCTATCATTCACTAGAAAAGGAATGGAATTACCATGCCTCCTTTCCTTCACAGAATTGAAGAACAAGGCAGTGTTTTTATCACCTTCTTGTAACCATTCAACCCGGGCCTTTTGCTTCCAATAGATTTCTTCCCGCAATTCAAATTCCTCAACCACTTTCAAAGTCTTAGCCTCCTCCCTTAGAAGATCCTCAAAGGCCCCATTCTCATGAATCAACCAAGTAATATTATTCAACTCCTCCTGGGCAGCAACCTTAGCATGAAAGATATTGCCAAAACATCATCGATTCCACCTTTTAAGCTAATATCTGACAAACTGAAGAAGCTTGGAGAATGTGTACATTGTCGTACCAAAAGTTGGTCTACCAATCCACCACCACTCAGCCACATGTTCATGAAGAGTGGGATCCCGTAACCATATAAGCTGGAACTTGAATGAGGGAGAACGAGGCCCCTGAGTAGAGATAATACTAAGCTTAATAGGCCAATGATCAGAACCTCTCCACTCAAGAATTTCAGATCAAGTGGACCATAAGTCTCCAACCCAATAATAGGAAACCAAGAATTGATCCAGCCTCTCAACAGCACAACTCTCACCAATTATCCTGTTATTCCAAGTGAAGCGACCATTACTTGGCAGAACATTAATAAGATTTAATTCAGAAATGTTATCTCTAAATAATAGAGCAGAAGGCTCCAACCTAGGAATTCCACCTCTTTTCTCAGACAACTCCACTATAGCATTAAAATCGCCAGCCATAACCCACGGATGGTAAGGAGCTAAGCTATGAAAAAAATGAATATGGGACCATAGAAGTTGTTTACCCAGAAACTCAACAGGAGCATACACATTAGAGAGGAGAATACACTCACCAGTCTCATACCAAGAGGCGACTAGGGATATAGAGGATCTAGAGGACATCCACCAAAGAGGGAAAATCTTCTGAGGGTTCCAAAAGCAAGCCACCCCTCCGGAAGCACCAAGAGCCCCCACACACTGACATTCACCATATTTCCACAACTTAGGAGCCATGGCCAACATATTATCTACAGATAATTTAGTCTCCTGAAGAAAAAGAACATCCAGAGAATGATTCCTAACCAAATCATGAACAAACTTTTGTTGAGGGCCACTGTTCAAGCCCCTTACATTCCATGAGAGAACAATCATTTCTGGGGGCATGAAAAATGTGAATCCAGAGTCTTGACTGACCCTGACTCCACCAAAGTTTCCCCAGTTAATTTAATCTTCTCCATATCCTTTTTCCTTCCCAGCTTGGAAGTCTTGTCACCAACCCCTTTCTTCAGTTCATTTTGCTGAATACCCAAACGAGAGGAGGCCAAAGAGCTCTTCCCCACATCCTTGCCTCCTTTCAGGGGCAATGGGGAACCACCTCCACCACTCTTCGAAGCTCCAATAGAACATTCTTGTTCAGTCTGGACAATCAATTGTTGATTTGTATCCATCTGCCCAACCCCAATCTCCTACACAACCTGCATGGCCCCCAATGGTGGCCCATCCTGTCCTGTACCCAAAGTTCCCTTATCCAAGTTCAGCAACCTTGGATTCACTTCCTCCTGGCTGAGATCATCTAGCACCTCAAACCTATTAAAATTTTCATCATCCTGCCTCTCCCTCAAGGTCTGCTTCTGGCCCCGATTCCTATTGTGAGCCTTGACAAGGACATAACCATCATCTCCATTACCATCACTCAAAATAGGATCCTTACCATTATCAGTCCTAGGTGGATTACAAGAAGGCTGAGAAGGTTGGGGCACCACAGGCTTAGCCCTAGGGCACCTACGCTACAAGTGACCATATTCATGACAAAGATGACACCGAAAAGGTAGGGTTTCGTAATCTAGCTGTTGAACCCAAGTATATGATGCAGCACTCACTTCAACAGAATCTGGCAGTGGCTTGCTTAAATCAATTTCTACATAGATACAAGCAAAAGTCATTACCTTTTTATACTACGTCTATTGTGAAGACCCAACAGGTTTACCGAGCATTGAAGCCACCAAATGCAACACGTCATCCCACCAACACTCAACTGGAAACCACGATAACCGAACCCAAACTGGGATCTGACTCAGTATTTCCTTAGTCGGGTTGAAGCCAGCATGCCATGGCTTGATAAACAAACCCACTTGGTTATAAAAATAGGGGCCACCCTCGAAGACCTTATTCTGATCTACCATGCAATCAAAAGAGACCATAAAAAGTTGTTCGCAAGGAGCCTAATCTCCATCTCCCCCTCCAGCATCCAAGTTTGCTGAGCCCAGGATTCCAAAAATTGCAGCAAGACTCTCAAACCCATGAACTTGCAATAAAAAGAGTGCCTTGAATAGTATTCAATATCATCTGCAAGCATTTCCATCGGGATAATCAACTTCGGTCGCTCTTTGCATCTTTCCAAACACCCATTAATCTTTGTTATTCAGGAACCACTAACCAATCCTAGATCATTCATCTCCATCTCTGAAGAAAACAATGTATTATCAAAAAAATTCACTCCATGTGCTGAAGGCTTTGAACCAAATGCTAATCAGAAATCCAATTTGGGACTAGCCCCAGATGTTTCCCCACCTAGCATAGCAAAAAACAAGATCCCCAATAGGCATGCAAACCCCCAGGACACTTTAGCAAGAAATGGATAAAAAGAAAAGACCCCAAGGGAAGGATCAAAACCCTTCCACCCACAAGCCACCCAAACGCCAGCAATAAGGCCTCCAGAAAAGAAAAAACCCCACCACCACAACCCCAATAGCTTCAAACCCTGCAGAAGTGAGCAACACACAGAGAATGAGCTAGGGCACGGTCACCCTAGCTCAGCTTACAAAGCACGCGAATGCCATCCTATTCTGTAGATAAGCGAAAAGAAAACAAATTGATTTAAGTATATTTAAATGATTTTTTTCTTTATTTAGAAGTTAATAAAGTAAATAGGATTATATTTAAGTTGGAAAATGTTTATTGAATATGTTTGTTAAATGAATAGGGGAAATTTTTTTACTTGTATTTATATAATGGAAAATATTTTGTTAAATAAATGGATTGGATTATACATTGCTTTGTGAACTCACTATGCAATTAGTATAATTGTGTTATAGTGGTAAATGGTCTATTAAGTAATTTAAGTGGATTAAGTTAATGAGTAATCTGAATTGTGGAGACAATGCCTTTTAAGGTGTATTTCATGGTTGCTTTGATTGTTTGTTAGGGTTGATTTATTAGGTTGATTTTAGAAATGAGTTGTGAATTCGTTGATTTTACTATTGTTATCACGGTTGATTGATATTGGGAAGATTTTGATTATTGTGGTTGATTTTGATTTTGAGTTGATTTTGGTTATTATTTTATGGAGGGAGCTTTTTGTGCCAAATGGCTATTGAGAGACTTCCAGAGGCTTGGGGAAAATGGCTTGAGTTTTTTTTTCACATTTTTGTCATTTTGAAAGTGGATTGATTTTTGTACTTGGATGGTGTTCATGAGGGTTTTATCCTTGCACTATTTACTTGTGATTATGGTTGGGAAATTGTGAGCGAGATGGTTCATGCCATGCTCAGGAAATGTGATTCTTGTGGCTTTGTTTCGGTGAGCAAGATGGCTTGCCCTGTTGGATGTGTTTGGGTCTTCTAGTTGTTATTAGGGAGAGTGGCTTTCTATGGGGGTCCGGTGCACAAAGTGGCATTAGGGTAACTCATTGAGTTTCTTTAATAAGTGATAACCTAAAATAAAATAGGGGGTTGGCTAGTTCACATTAATCAAGATAACACCTCACTCATGGCTCAAGTTCTTGTTTAGGCGTGAGATGAGTGGGAAATCCTGAAATGGCAAGATCAACTCCCTTGTCCTCTTGGAAGGTATGTTGATCCCACATAAGTTTGTATGGGGTCCGGTGACTGGTAGAGGTGGCCAGGGTAACTCAAGATGGGGGTTTGATATCCTAGGAAGGTTCACCAGGGTAACCCATAGCAAGCTATCTAATGACACTCCTCCCTATAGCAATCTAGCATTCCCTAGTCATGTGGTTTTCATTGTTGTTTGTGTACCTTTGGAAGCGGTGCCACTATTATGTTTTGTCTTGTTGCACTTTGTATGTTGGAGTCATGTTAGCCTTGTCTACTTGACTACTTGTGTTGTGGGTCCTTATTGTCATTTCCTCGCAAGGGGGGTGGACCTTAGGGTTCCACATGGTTGGGTATAATGCGCCATGCACTCCATTGGGTTCCCAATTGATGTTTGTGAGCATGGATATGGTACCTACTATAGAAATTATAGATCTTGTACCAGACTTGAGTTAGCATTGATGTTATGTAATGTAATCATTTTAGTTGTCTTACCATGTATTTGATGTAGCATTCTTGTTGTTATAAGAGAAGCTTTGATGTAAACTTGTAAATAGTATAATGATCTACCCCATGTATGGGAAGTTGTATATGTATTCATAATTGAATTTAAGAAACATTCAGAAACACATCCAAACAATCAAGTAAACATTTTTGTAATTCCCTGCCATGAAACCCCAAAGGACAACACAACTAACATTTATGACACAAAATTTTTTAAAGTGTGAATCAATGTATATATCATACTAACAACAACATAGAATGTAAGCCACATGTACGTTTGCACTGACTATGCCCTTTAGGGTATCATGAATGGATTATGAACATAACGATTAACTAACCTAAACATACATCATAAAATAACTAATAACAAGAGTTCATTTACATCTTCTGCATTAAAAGAATTAGATATACATATTTTCATAGACACAACACCATTCAAGAGCATAAAATATGAACCAAGGGTGATCCCACAATAGTGGTTTACAGTTTTTGGCCAAACTAGACACTGAAATTATTATTTTTAACTAAATCTTCACATTCGGGCACCTATAGCAGCTAAACCATGAGGAATTTGAAGATGATGCAAACTAGAGTCTCGTCACATTTTTTCTGTAGATTCTAAAAATATTTTTTCCAAAATTTTTG
>VDFB02000003.1:402764082-402826273 GCA_007258455.2 Sequoia sempervirens | reverse complement strand
TATCAATTCAGATCATGAGACTCTAAAACTAGACTAGAGAGCATATGAATATGATGGGAATGGAGAGCACCAATCCATTTGTCTTGACGATCACCCAGTTGCAAAATATCAACTTGAATAGGAGGCCACTTCGTAGGACTGAGAGTTTGCAAACAACAAAACAGTCCCAGAACCTTCCAATTTTGCACTTCAAAACCTTATCAAAACTTATGTGCAGGGGGCTGAAAAATAACACACATATTCACATATGCAACATGAGTGTGCCCACAAATGTATTTTGCATGAAAGTAAATGGCCTATGAATTATGACCCTCCAAAGTGGATCACTTGGGCAGATTTTTCAAGGGCACTTCTGAGTGTGCAAATCAACTTTTTTCATCATGGGCACTCAAAATCTGAAAATTTTGAAGGTTCCAACAGTGGCTCTGATATGGGACACATGCCCCTTGTGGGCATGGAGAGATTCCATCTGGGAGAACATACCAGGTGCTAAGTCCATTTGGGCTTCCAGAGCTACTTTATGGTGCATTCAAACTCATTTTTCAAACTTTATTTGGTGGTCCCAGGCCCCCAAAAATGAAATACCAATATTTACCTCTATCAAAAACTTTTTTCTCTGTTGTCTGCAGTAGGTCAGGTTTTAAAACGCTGCCATGAACTGCCCACAGACTAACCCTATCACTAGCTTTGTCATTGGCCATCACTACCACATGTCTAAGCTTGCCACTATCACCATGAATTTAGTCAATCTATAATTTTCAATTAGGCATTAGCTGAAAACATTCATCATCACATCACACATATGTGTTATTGAAACGAAATATTTTGGTACCTAAAACCTTCCTTGCTCTCTTAGGGTTTTTCACCTAAAAGGGGAAAGATGGACCAAAATGCACAATGTTTCAATCAAGATTAATGTAAGTATGAATGGGATATTGATGTGAAGTGTGTGTGGATAGATTTTGAATGGTTACAAATGAAAATAAGTGAATATAAACTAATCTAATGCAAGATGCTGGAAAATGTAGTGTTGATTGCAAATATGAACTAGAAATCTAAACAAATGAAAACATAAATTGATGAAACTGAACAGAGTGCACCTAGAGGTAGATTACTATTGTTGGAAGGTTCTAGAATGTTCCAGAAGTCATTGTTAATGGCCACTAGGACTGATTTTCCATGCATGGTGAATCAGTCTTGCTTCTGATGAAAAGTCTAGGAAATAGGTTTTTTACTATCAGGAGCTAAATTCTGACAAAACCACTTTTCAGGCCTATAGATGGTACTCATTCACCATGGGTGGTGAATTATTCCACCTACAAGAATCAGCAAATTTAGGAGTAAATGCTATGGAGCTATATTTACACTTCTGCTTCCTACAAGTGTCTGCTTCTGAAATTGTCAAATTCGGGTCTGAAAGTGACTTTTTGTTGGTATTTTGACTTGAATGATGAAGGGATGACTTGAATAACTTTGAAAATTGTTCTTCAATGATTTCCAAGCCTCCAAGAGACCTAAATCTACAAACACACAAGAAGAGAAGAAGAAATGTTAAATGTTAGGGCATGGGGGTTTTTCTTGGTCAAACCTCGTTTAGGAAATTAAACCAAAATGATGAAAGAAAGGAATGAAACATGCAAAAATGGAATTGATTATCTTGCCATGATATTGATCTTGAGATTCTTTAGCATAACATGTAGAATCTACCCTTAAATGTTCTTAGAAGCTTTCTTGATATCTTGCAATGATAAAACCCTAAGTTGTTTGACTTGAGATGAAAGATTTATGGATGAATGAATGATGAGAGATGAGAGATGGATAAGAGATGTCAAAATGAGGAGAAAAACACATATTTATATACACATGTTCCTTTGTAACCTATTAATACCTCATCACAGGCCGACATGAAGCAAAATTAAACTCAAATTTCACTTTTTTTCCCACTCAAGGGTCAAAATTGGGCCAAATGGGACTCATTCACCACACATGGTGAATGGGTCCCACCTGGAAGGGACTGATTCACCATGCATGGTGAATGGGTCCCACAAGGGCTATTTTGATAGCTCAAATGCCAAGAAATAAGGAAATAAGGTCTAAAATGCAACCTTGTCTGATGTTTGATCAATTTAAGCCTTGGGATGCATAATATGGCTTAATATGGGACTATTAGTGATGATGTAAATGTAAAATAGGGCTTGAGACACAAAATTCAATGTGAAAGTGTGATTAAGTACACTTTAGAACACTAAAATGAGGTCCACTTAGCCTAGGAATGCACAAGAACCAATGTGAATGTGCAAGACACATTACAACACTAGTTTAACATTAAGTTTAAGTTAAGAACCTTCTAGATTGATGTGATAATGTTATTAAATATTTTTTATAATGTTGAATTAGGGAGAAATAGGTTAATTAAGTCTAGAAAATCATGAAATTCCTTTACAAGACTTTACAACACCTTTACAAGACATCATTAAAAGCATGTTATTCAATTTGCAAGGGTCCAAGACCTAATGTGGACACATAAAATTCCTCACAACACTAGATTAAGTCCTCATTAAGTCCATTTTATCATGAATTAATCCTATGTCAAGCAAAGGGTCCTTTTTTCTATGGCACAATTATGTTCATCATATAAAACATGTTCATATTGGAAATAACATTTATTGTTATTCATCTCATTTTCATGCTCCATCAAAATACCTTCCAACTGAACTGGAAATTGAAAGTATCCATACTCTTCCAAGTAGGCGGCATCATGATACTCAACCCTATTTGAAACATCTATTTCAAATGTAAAACGTTTATAGGCAATGCCCTCGAGGAGCTCATCAATGTTTTGCTTTATTTACTTAAGGAAACACTCAGACCCTATTTCAGATACATCATCAGAGTCCTCGACAAAGAGTGGATTATCTCTACACTAACAAGGATCATCATTTCACATCTTTGATTAAAATGGATGCTCATCAAATAAGGGGTTTCCTATTACATTCATTGTTGTCATAAAAGCCTCGACCTCTTTAGCATGAAGGTCCAAATCTTTCATATCATCATTGTATTCAAAATTATTAAAATCATTGGAAGAGCATACAAATAGATTTTCAACTTCACTCTTATCATTAGTGGTTAACATCTCTGACTCATATTTTGAAAACTCTTCATAGGAAGAACATTGTTCCTTCTCAAACAAACATGTGTTCTCATCATTATCAGCATATTCCTCATTTGCAGAAAAATATTGCATCTCTACTTCATGAGGATAATCACAATCAATAGAGAATTTACCATACTCAATGCCATCATCATTACTACAGCAAGAGGACTCATCAATATTGCAACTTTATTTATATTTTTCAGACTAAATGCTCAGTGTTATGTCTTCCATAGGACAACAAGTGCTAGAATCTTCAAAAGAATTAAAACCAAAAATTTCATTTGCTTCATTGAGGTGTACATTTTCAACCTTTACTCTACTTCCTTCTCCTTCATGTGATATCTCACTTCTTAACTCATATGGAGTAACAGAATCATTATCATTGCAAATTGAAAACATAATAACCTTTTGATGATCATCTCTAATCTTTTTAAAAAGAGGAAAGTATTCACAAACTTGGTCAAGCTTGATAGCCTTCAACTCCTTTGGTAGAGCACTCAAACCTGGTTCATAAGATTCATAAAATAAATCAATGCATTCTAAATTTTCAGGTCCATAACACTCAATAATTGTAGACAAAGTATCCATAAATCTTGCATAGAGATCATATGATGATTCTCCTTTGTGTTTCCTTATTCAAGAGAGGGCTTGAACAAAGACCGTATGATCACAATTGCATGCAGCTTCTAGACAATGTGTTTGGAGCTCTATGTGATCAACATTGTGGAATGATGTGTAAGCTTAAACAGTAGGGGTGTAAGTGTTTTGACCTTCATTTTCAATTTCTGACTTACTCCTTTCATCAACATTTGGTGCCTCAGGGCAACAAACACTTGTAGACAAATAACTCCTTTGCATTCCATATTTCAAGTTGCTTTCAATGTTCATGGCCATCCCATATGCCTGATGCAAGGTTTTAGGATCTTTATCTCTTAGTAGATAGCACATCTCATTATCAAAAGCTCTCAAATAAACAACTAAACATATTGCATTACTTAGTCTCAAAAAATCAAGAATATCCCTCAATTCTTTAGCAAATCTCTGGTTAAATGTTGGGACCAACTCGTCCTCTTCTTTCTCAATGTTCATAAATTTATTGAGCAAATAACTAGTACTGATTATTTCACAAAATTTCTCCATGAACATTGTCGTAAACTCACTCCAAGAACAAATAGAGAATGCTGGTAAATCAGAGAACCAATCTCTTGAATCTCCTTTTAGAGACTAAACAAATAGCCTCATGATCAACTTCATAATCATCCATCAGATTATTGAATTCTTGCAAATGCCTACTTGCTGATCCAAACTTCTCACCACTAAATTTTGGTAACTTATCTCTGATGTCAGATGGAATAACATTTGGGTAACCATTAATACCACTAAAATTTATGGCTTTATGTCTTCTAGTGCTGAAATTTCTTTTATTGCATGGCAAGGCTTGATTACAAACCATGGTTTCACTAGGAAACATACAAGGACACATATATTGGTGCACTTTTTCTTATAGCTCGACAAGCCTTTTCATACTATGCAATTACACAGGGAAACTCAAACTTCTTTTAAAACCCGATCTTAAAATTTTACAATACAAATTTCTATCTCAACTTGCTTAAGATCTTCTAAATGAGTTTCTTCAAAAACATTGCATTCATCACTTCATAATAGATGCTACAATCTAGTAATACAAAAGTGAGAAAAAAAATTTGCTACTATTCCCTTCCTTAGTGCTTAATCACTCAATAGGGAATCAAGGTTTTACAAGAATTACAACTATGTTTTTCATATACAGATTTATCTTTCTTGAAAAAAAAATTGAAGAATACCTAGATATGTGCAACTACTACAAATTCTTCTTCCTGACTGGAAATCTTTGTAGATCTGAAATGTTCTTCACATCTTCATCAAGTTCTTTAAAAAATTTGCCACCTCTCTTCATAGAGGACTAAACTTCAAGCAATATGAAGCTCCTTCAAAGATGAATTTCCTTCTAGGTCATCTCCAACAATAGAGTCACACATATATTCATTTAAACTTGTTGCAACACAATCACTTCTAGGTCTAAAAACTTCAATATCTGAACTAGATGTTCAAATTCACCAAACAATATGACTCTTAAGTCTAGATGATATTCTATCAAAATTTTCTCAAGTTACTTCCAAATAGAGTTGCCAATCTATTGTTGACTCGGATGGGAAGAGTCCAAAATTTTCAACCTCTGGTTACAAATAATATTCAAGATTTTAATGACTCTTTGATAGGACAGTCTACAACCACATTTTTGAATGCATTCCCTAGCAGAGTCGCCAATCTATTGGTTATTTTTCTAGCAGACACTTGAAATCCTCTAAAGGGTAGCCAACCCGTATGCTCAAGAATGTTAAAGATCAGTGCCCAACGAATGAGAGAGTGGATAAAATATCCCTTTCTCCCCTACACTTTAGGAACTGTTAAATCTAGGAGGGTGATCCCAACAGTGTTCTTTCAGATACTTGTATGCCAAAGTATCAAACACATAGTAAAAAAATAAAACTCCTTTATATGCTTAATAGAGACAATACCCTGAAGGTATGGCTAACCTTCATTGTAGTGTACACATTAAACATGAGAGCTATGATCCTTTGAATTCCACACACACCCACAACAAGACCAATAAGTAAATTGATTATAAATTATGATTAGTTGATGCATTAACCAACAAATGTAACATGAATAGAACACTTAGATCAGTGCATCATCCTTGCAATGGAGTCAACTCAAACCCATACATAATTTGATAACAATTTTCACACCTGATAGTATATGAAGCTCTGAAATGTTGCATTATAGTATTTTAGCATTGTCTCTTAACCTTTACTTTTTACTAGCATCCTAGCACTCAGTTCAATACAAATTTACAACCATATTCAAGCACCTACATTAATTCTTTGAATTAATAAACAAGAATAGAGCCACACATCTGTCTGAAATTGATAGCATGACAAATAAGACAACCTTAATTGTATTATTCATAATCTATAAAACCAGTACATAGGAGAGTAAAATATTATCAAACTTAAAACATATAGCATTATTTTTCCAATATTGTAATCAAAATTACATAAATATTGATAGACTCAAACCCTAAAACTTGACTCTAAAATGCTTTGTATTCTCATCAAAATGTTCTTTGTGACTAATTACAAAATAGCCCTCAACCTTTGAAAATGAGGTAGAAAAAATAGCTCTTAAGGAGAATGAAACCCTAAGTGGAGATCTCCCAAAGACATCTGGCAAACTTAGCACCATAGATCAATAGTCGTCCATCGATTGAAGAATTCCAATCTGCCCTTGCATTCCCGCTTCATCATTAACTTGTAACAGAAAGATATTCCCTTCTTCATGAGAAACTTTCACTTCATCCATTTACCCCGTAGATGAAAACTTGCTCCATTTTCACCATGAAAATCGCTTTACCTTGCTGTAGAAAATTCCCCTTATCTTGGCATTTTTTACTTCATTGTCCTGTAGTAGTATCCGTGAAATACATTGTTTCAATACCCAACAAATAAAGTTTTTAACTTCATTAGGAAGGCTTTAATTTCACTTTATTGGATAATAAAATAATTATCTATGCCCCTCCATAATTAATTTCCAGCCACTTTAAAAAATCTTGTGTTTTCTTAGTGGAGGCTCGACATTTATTTCACTAGGGAAATAAACATTTACCCACATGGAATTACTTTGAAACAAACTCTCCACCTTAAAAAAACCATCAAATAATAATATTTGATAATAAAACTTAGGCCCCACACTTTACTCCATCATCGCACATCGCGAATAGAAGGAAAGAAATGAAAATATAATAGTGAAGATAATGCAGCCAAGTTCTCATGAAAGATTTTTTTTTTTTTAATCATTTATCGGGAAAATACAAATTTACCCGTGCACCTTTAAAATTTATCATTTTAAAACTTTGCTTTAATGTGGGGGACTAAAATTTATTCTATCAAGCAATTTACCCATGCCTCGATCTTTTCACTATTCAAATTTATCAAACAATAACCTTTGAACTCCTGCCATGGGCCCACCCCACTTATCTGGTTGTTCTCATCACACATCGCAAATGGATTTAGAAAAGATAATATTTATTAGCGATTGACAAAGAGGAAAATGTGATATCACACCATCGCAAATAGAAAATGGAAAAGAGCCATCGACCAACAATGAGCGAGGTTGAAGAATGCACCATCGCGGATCGCCAATGAAAACAAGAGAAGACAAATCAAATCTGTGATGGGTTAAGAGACACTCATGTTCACATTCAACTGCTCCTCCATTTCACATGAACCCTCCATTCTTCATTTTGTTGCTTCCCTAGGAACTTTGACGGAACTTATTATAGCCATGGCAGGATAAAAATGTACAGGTCGTTTTTCTTGATGCAGGGGCATTTTTACAACTACCAGCAACCAAAATTCACCATAAACATGTTTAAAATTCCTTCCAAAGTATTGGGAATGGTCATGGGATGAAATTGAAACCTGGAACAATAGTTTTGAGCTCCAGAACACCCCCAAAAATGTGTTGGAGAGAAAATAACATGATCAACATTCTCCAATTGTAGAAAA
Organism: Sequoia sempervirens; assembly: GCA_007258455.2. Lineage (NCBI taxonomy): Eukaryota > Viridiplantae > Streptophyta > Pinopsida > Cupressales > Cupressaceae > Sequoia > Sequoia sempervirens. The sequence goes on along the minus strand of VDFB02000003.1, from coordinate 402,818,509 downwards.
CCCTCATTATTTACCTGTTCATTTACCTTCTTCATTTAATTCCTCAACATCAGAATTTTCCCTCAAATATTTCATCATGTAAGACCCACGAGCCTAGAGGCATCCTATTCCACACTGCCATGGCCTCCATCGTGTATCACAAATTCATAACAAAACTGAGATACATATTAGCGATACGCGTTGAGGAAGATACGAGATCATTGATAGAATGTGGAAAAATATAATCTAATCCACGATCAACGATGAAAAGGAACTACCATCTCTGATCAACAATTCAAATGGGAAAAACCAACCCAAAGCAATTGGAGATGAATTCATCTATGCAACATGAAAATCGTCAAAGTCGTGTATGACCAATCAAAACCAAGAATTAAACTTGCTTTTCCTCAGAACGTTTGAAAATGTATTTTATGTTTTCTCTAAATTCCCCTTTTCCTTTGCACAATATTTTAAATATTCACAATATTTTAAATATTTACATTTGAAACTTTAGAAAATTTATGAATTTTAATTACGCCTATGACCCATTTGGAGAAAATTCACTGGAGGAAAACTAGGACACCTAGAGCCATGAAAACTTGCATAGGGATATTATCAATTATTTAGAGCAAACCCGTTTCCCCAAATTTTTCCCATCCCTTAAAATTCAAGTACCTCCTTTGTAAATTGACCCTCGGGACGTGTTCGCTACACCAGAAATACATTAAAATAATGTATCAAATGACCACCATTTTTTATGAAAATGGAGATGTAGATATTTTAGATCAAAATAAGAAATGGGTTGTCCTTAAATTATCAAAATTTTAAAACTTTTGAAACACCAATTTTGGCCATATTGCAGTTAGAAGAGGATTAGTTAACCCATCAAAACTCATCCAAGAGGCATGAAACTGAGAATGCATGTTACCATTTGAACCAAAAATCTATTGCAACAAATGGTATGGAAAAATTCATCCTGAGGTGCAAAATATTAAATGCCAAAGTGGTTCACTCAAAATTTTCTGCAATTTGCACCTATCAGAAACCAACTTGAGCACACCAAGTCACCTCCTTGAAAAAATATCAAATCACCTCCTGGGAAGCTACCACTGGAAACATTATATCATTTAAGGGTCAAAATTTACCATCTTTACAAGAGGGCTTTCCTTCAATCTATATTTATCACCAAATATTAAGGGTCAAACTTGACCACCTTGAAGCATTTTGAACAAGCATATGTAAAATTAAAACAATTTCCATTTGTTTTTTACAAGGTAAAAATATCAAATCAAATCATGAGACTTTGAAACTGGACCAGGGAGCATATGAATATGAGGGGAATGGATAGCACTATTTTGTTTGTCTTGACAATCAGCCAATTGCAAAATATCAACTCAAACAGGAGGCCACTTCGTAGGACTAAGAGTTTGCAAACAACAAAATAGTCCCAGAACCTTCTAGCTTTGTGCTTCAAAACCTTATCAAAACTTATCACAGGGGGCTAAAAAATGACATACATATTCACATATGTGTCATGAGTGTGCCCACAAAGGTATTTTTCATGAGAGTAAACGAGCTCCGAATTATGACCCTCCAAAGTTGGTCACTTGGGAAAATTCTTCAGGGGCACTTATGAGTGTGCAAATCAACTTTTTTCATCATGGGCACTCAAAATTTGAAAATTTTGCAGATGCGAACATGGGTCTCGAGGAGGTCAGTCTTTGGAAGTGGGTTCCTCTAGGAGCCATCATGCACCCACTAAGGGTGGACAACAGTTGCGGTCCCAGGGGAAACCTAAGAACTCTCAGTCTCAACAAGGTAGTGGATCTTAGTATAGGAAAACCTAGAATTGGTGGTGATTCAAGCATTATCATTGTAACTAGCTAGCTCAGAGCACATTGTTTGCAATCACTAGAGGTAGTTTCTAGCAGTCTAGTATACCTTCAAGCGACTAGGGGTATGGCAGAGGTACAAGATGTTTTTCTTGCAGCCAGCACAGCCACATAGCTAGACAGTGTCCTTAGAAGAGCACATCTTGGGTTTCAGTCAAAGGTTAGCAACCTCAGAGTCAACAATTGGTGATGCAAATAGGTCTCACAAAGTGTTTGCAGCAATTGACAACTACCAAGCGGAGCATTAGGGCACAGTTACAAAGTCCATAGGTGTGTTGCAGGGTATTGGTATTTCTATCCATTTTGACTCTGGTGCTTTTGATTCATTAATTTCCCTGTCTTTATTGGAGCGGTGTGGACTAGTGGCAGCAAGCAGGATGTTAGGTGGTAGGTTGAATTGGCCTCTGGGGATAGAGTAGTGGTAGAATCCCTTGTGTTTGGATGTGGATGGAGGATTGGTACTCTCTTTACCACGGTAGATCTTCGTATCATACCCCTAGGATCTTATGACACAGTGTTGGATGTGGATTGGTTGGTTGCTCATTGAGTAGTGATAGATTGTCGATGAAAGTCAATGTGATGTTTGGATGATTCCGGCAGGGAGGTAGAGGCAGTTGGCATTCAAAGGCCCATCTCCTTGTGTATGATTTTTTCTATGTAGTTAAGGAGATGTATGTGTCAGGGTTGCCAGTTGTTTGTTGTCACGGTTAATGATTTGGAATTGGGGGAGATTCAAGAGGTGTCCCTCGATGATCATCCTATCCTTAGGGATTTTGCAGATGCCCATAGGGTTGATCATCAGTTTTCTATAGGTGACTAGGTATTTTTGTAGGTGCGTCCATGAATGAGTTTGATCTACTACAGAAAAGGCTCTAAACTCGCACCCTATTTTGTTGGGTCATTCGAGGTTTTGGAGAGGATCGGTCCTATTGCGTACCATCTTGCTTTTCTGCCCAGACTATCACATATTCATGATGTATTTCATATTCTGTTCTCAAGCCATATTATCCAAATATTTCTCGTGTTCTTGACTGGAATGCTTTACAAGTAGAGGATGGGAAACAAGATTTGGATCCTGTGACCATTCTGCAGCACATGAGACTTGCTTTTAAGGGTCAAGACGTTGAGCAGGTGAGCATCTAGTGGGATCCTAATGATGATTCCTCATCCACTTCGGAGGATGCATCCTGGATGTAAAATCTATACCCTTACGTGTTTGTAGGCTTCCAGGAGTAAGCCTAATTCTAGGGGGATGTGGTGCCCCTCATACTGTTCTCTATTAAACTAGTAATTGATCTACTTAGGATTAGACATTATGATACTTTGTTTGATGTGGAATTACTGCTACGATGATATTTTGATTATACTTGGTGATACTTCTAATACTATAGTTTTATGCATATGTTACGACTGTTATATGGATTTATTTGATTATGTGGACTAATTCTATTGTGAGCATTATGTGGTTATCTGATCATGATTATTATGTGATTATCTTGTGATTGTTCTTATCTTGTTTGTTATGTAACTGGTTGTTATGATTTGGTGTGGTTACTTGATTAATGTGTTGGGTGAAAGCGATAGTGTCACATTACTCACTTGTGAGTACCCTACTAAGTTGTGATTTCCTTTCACGGTGTGCCTGATTGTATGATTATGTATATGCTAGATTGTTTTGTGTGTTGTAGGTTCCAAGTACTAGGAATCAACTCCACCTGAATTGGTAGGTCTGAGCGTGCTTTAAACCTAATGGAATAGTTGATCGGAGATAACATTTGATCCCCTACCCTAGCCATCATCCTCAAAGAGGATGAGTATCTGGTTTGTTACCTCGTTAGTGTTATCATATGTCTATGGTTAGTTGGTCTAGCTTTTTGACCTTGGTTAGGGTTTAGGTAATTTTTGTAGATATTTGGTTTGTTTAATTTAAATTTGTTTAATAAATGTTGTTTTTGATCAATTGATGTAATAAATAAATTATTAAGTAAAATTATTTTGATAAATACATATAAATATATTTATTAATGACTATGGTTTATAATAAATTTTAAAGGGTAATGTAATATTAAATCAAATCAAATCAAATCAAATTATAATGAAATGAGATAATGGATAAATAGTAAAAATAATATAAAAAGATAGAAAGAATTTTTATGGAGCACATGCATAACTTCGAACTGATTGTCGAAAAGAAACTTGATGTTTTATTGGAGATTTTTGAGATTTTTGTAGATTTTTGTTTTCAAAAATCAAATAGCCTTCCTTTTGTAAATAATTATCCTTCTGAGATATTTTCATGATTATTGATTTTTTTTCGAGGAAGAAGAAAAAAATTGTTTGCAAGGAAATTTCTTATGTTGTGAATTTTGTGGGGAAGTTGGGAATTATTGGAAAGATTGATTGAGATTTTGAAGAAGTAGTTGTTGAAAATGATTGCTTGATTGTTTGGATGTGTTTCTGAATATTTCTTAAAGTCAAAGATTTCAAGCTCTTCTTTGCAAAATTGATCTTGTTCATTTTTCGCAATTTAGTTTATGGTGTCGAAATATTTCTCCCAACCATTGTCATTTTTTTGAAAGTTTCTAAAGCCTATTCAATAAATTCAATTTTTATACTTTCCTTATACAATCAATTGCATTTGATTAAAAGTTATTTAAGCCTTTTCAACAAATCATTTGAGTGCACCCATGTTATTGCTTGATTTGGAATGCATGCCTTAGATAATTCTATGCAATTTATGGCTATACTTTTCGCTAGCATTTTTCTCATATTATAGTTTATGGCGATTCCATCTTATAAATTGTGTACTACCTCTATGTCTTATACTCAATGTTTATAATTTTGAATCCAAGTGATAGGTTTTCTACGTTTCCTTCAATGTTGGCTACATTTGATTGCAAACGTTTTGATTACGCATATAACATAGCTTATAAATCTATTTTTGCTTAACCTTCAATCAAATATAAATTGATATATCTACATTTAGATGGTATTCAAATTTTATATGAGTCAATGAGTCTGCTTTTTGTTTGGAAGCTTGTGTTTGTGGAGGTTGTAAGTTCACTTTTCTCCCTGCATCTTACATTGTTGTAGGTTTTGATTTACATTAAAAGTTTCATTCTATGTTAGTCGAAGCTTTGCATTGTATATCTTTCAATGAGCATATCATGTATATAATTTGATATATTGATAGTTTTTAGGCATTTGAATTGTATTTAAGTTGATATATTGATATTTGTTTGGGAATTTGAACTATATGTAATTTGAATATGTAGTTTGCTCAGAAAATTTGATGGTATATTGATATTTGCTACTAAATGAATATATATAAAACATTGGTATTCAATTATAATCAATTCGATGAATCTGAAAATGTGTTATGTTTGGCATTCAGTGTATATACTTATTTTCAGATTTTGATCTTTGATGAGTATAATCAGTTTTGATTATTGATGCAAGAGCATCCAGCGGTGTAGGGAAATCTTGCATCACCCAAAAAAAAATGTTTTCTTTATTTTCTTTACTTGTTTTGAGTCCCATGATGGCACTTAAAAGGGTTTAAGACTGTCACGCATCATAAATAGCAAAAAATAGGAACTTACTATTTTTAGTAAGTTAGCCAAAACGGGCTCGTATGGACGTGAAATTTTACCCCAAGGAGCAGAGCCGAAAAAAATCTTCGATCACGAAAGAATCACCTTAATACCCTGCATGGTTTGGGAGAAATGAAAGTTTCCGTCCCGGGAAATTTTTCCAATGCAACTTCAAATTCAGAAATAGTGCAAAAAAAGTGGGGGTTGTAGAAGGTGGCCCTAATAGTGCAGATTGTGGCTCTGAATACTAGATTTTCTTTTATGAGTTGATTTTGTTGTAATGAATCAAGCCCATGAGGTTGTAGCATGTAAGTTCTGAATCTGTAATTCCATTATATGAAAATAATTTAAAGTGGATTATTTTTTCTATTTTGCATTGTCTATGTTGGTATTTGTTGTTGTGATTTCTGTGGGTTTTGGGCGGTGTGGCCCTCATCAAGTGGTATCAGAGCAGGAGTTCCTAAGCCTGTAATAGAGTGTCAAACGTGAGGTAGTTCCAGCAGGACCTATTAGTGTGGGTTGAATTCAAGATCCCTCCAAGACATGCCCAATATGGGAGAGGTGGAGGACGGGGTGGAGGAGGTCCACCTAGAGATGAAATCAAAGCCCTTAAAAGGAAATTAGATACCTTGCAACAAGAGGTTCAAGAGATGTGCAACAAAATAGAAATGGAAGAGGAAGAGTAGGATCCAATGGATCCTTAAGAAACATGATTGTTGCAAGTGATCTCAAGCACTGGGAAGAGACCTAAAATGGAGGTTTGAAATTTTAGTGGAAATTTGAATCTTGAGGAATTGATTGATTGGATCAATAACATGGAGGAATTTTTCAATTTTGAGGAGATTGAAGATCCTCATAGACTTGAGGTTTTCAAAGACAAAATTGAAAGGTCATGCAAGTATATGGTGGAAAGCAGTCCAGTTAGAAAGAGGAAGACAAGGGAAAGATAAAATTTCCAAATGGGACATATTGGTGTTAAAATTAAAGAAACAATCTATTCCAATTGATTACGAATTGTAGTTGCTCAAGAAGATGCAAAGCTTGAGGCAAGGAACAAGGAAAGTGAAAGAATACACAGAGGAATTTCACAAGGTCATGATTCGGACAGGACATTCTGAAGCGAATAAGGAGAAAGTTGCTAATTATATTAATAGATTGAAACCAAGCATATAGGAAGAATTCGAACTGGTAAGAATAACCACCATTGAAGACGCTTATCAGTTTTCTCTAAAGGTTGAAGAATAGTTGAACAAGAGGTTTGAGAACAAACAATGAGGTGGAGGTCATGGAGGAAAGACCGGTGGACAGTCATATGGAGGTCAAAATGAAGATCAAAATAAGGGTGAAGGCTCCAGTAGTAGCCAAAACTAGAAAGGATATAACACCTATTGTCCTCATGATAAAAATAATGGAGACCAAAGAGGAAGGGGGAGATCTGGATGAGGAGGCCTTTGTGGAACATGTTTTCAATGTCCAGAAGGACATAGAGCCCATGAGTGTCCTCAACATCAAGGAAGGACAAATAGAAGACCTGAGGGTAATGCACAAGTTGCACATGTAGATGAAGATTTTGAGTCTTCACATTCTAAGGATGCAGAAAGAGGAAAGGTTCTTGTTACTAGAAGAGGCTTGTTGAATGAGGAGAATGAGCCAACTCAAAGGAATAATTTTTTTCACACCAGATGTAAGTGTGAAGGTAAAGTTTGCAATGTTATTATTGATGGAGGTACTACTGATAACCTTGTTTCAGAAGAAATGGTTAGTAAGTTATGGTTGGAGAGAAGACGACATCCAAACCCATACCGGATTGCTTGGTTGCAGAAGGACCATAAAGCATTAGTAAATGAACAATTTCTAGTAAAGTAAAACATTGGAAATTACCATGATGAGGTATTGTGTGATATTATTCCTATGGATGTTTGTCATATGCTTTTAGGTAGACCATGGCAGTTTAATCGACGAGAAATACATGATGGGCATGCCAACACCTATTATTTGACAAAGGATGGAGTTCATCATAAGTTGAAGCCCTTGAAGGAGGCTGAGGAAAAGGTATGCAATAATGCAAGAATTTGTTTGGCTGATGGAAGAAAGTTCCTAGAATTTATGAAGCATGAGCATATGTGTTTTGCATTGATCTCTAGAGTTGATAAAGAAGATACTACTGAGGTACCTGTAGAGGTTTCAGATTTGTTGAATGAGTTTCAAGCTATTATTTCTGATAATGTACCTGAATTTTTATTCTAGTAAGAAATATTAGTCATCAGATGGACCTAATTCCTCGAGCTAGTTTTTTGAATAAGACAGCTCATCGTATGACTCCAGCAGAAAGTGAAGAGTTGAACAAACAAGTACAAGAGTTGTTCTGGAAGGGATTGATCAGAGAGAGTTTAAGTCCATGTGTAGTACCTGCAGTACTAGCACCAAAGAAAGATGGGGAATGGCAAATGTGTACAGATTCTAGAGCCATCAACAAGATCACCATCAAGTATAGGTTTCCCTTGCCAAGGATGGATGACATTATGGATTATTTGAGTGGAGTTGAGTACTTCATGAAAATAGATGTGAAGAATGGATATCACCATATCTGGATTAGAGAAGGAGATGAATGGAAGACTACCTTCAAAACTAAGGAGGGTTTATACGAGTGGTTAGTCATGTGTTTTGGGCTAACCAATGCATCGAGCACATTTATCCAGCTTATGAATGATGTATTGAAAGAATTTTTGGGAAAAATTTTTAATATTTATTTGGATGATATTTTGATTTTCAGTAAGACATTGGAGGAGCATTTGATGCATATCTGATGCAGGAGCATCCTTCATTCGTGGCAATATTGCATCAACCAAAACATGTTTCTTTCATTTTTATTCTTATTTTCTTGTTGCTCAGTTCATGTTGGTGGACCCATCATATGGATCTAGAGAAGGGGAGAGCTATCATTGATTGGCCTACTCCAAGGAGTGTTATAGAGGTAAGATCATTTCATGGTCTAGCAAGTTTTTACAAAAGTTTATTCAGAATTTCATTAGTATTTGTGCACCTCTAACTGAAGCGATGAGAAGGGATAGAAAAGAGTTTAAGTGGACTACAAGACTAGACAAAAATTTTGATATGTTGAAGAAGAAACTTACAGAGCAACCTATTTTGGCACTTCTAGATTTCAATAAGGTATTTCAAGTAGTTTGTGATGCTAGTGGCACTACCATAGGAGTTGTTTTGAGTCAAGAAGGTAAACCTATTTCCTATTTTAGTAAGAAGTTAAATGATGCTAAGAAGATATATTTTGTCTATAATCAAGAGTTTTATGCTATAGTTCAAGATTTGAAGAAATGGAGACACTATTTGTTGCCAAAAGAATTTATTTTATAAACTGATCACCAGGCTTTGTAGTATCTCAATAGTCAAGGAAGGTTGAATCAAAGGCAGTTAAATTGAGTTGAAATTTTGAATATTTAAAATTTTGTTTTGAAGCACAAGAGTGGAAGGTCAAACAGAGTTGTAGATGCCTTAACTAGAAGGAAAAAGTTGTAGATAGAGATGAATATAGAGGTTGTTGGGTTCAATGAACTCAAGAGTTTGTACCCAGAAGATCCAGACTTTGCAGAAGCTTGGAAGGCTTGTTTGGAACCTATTACATTAGATAGGATCACATGGTTGTATTTCTTAATCTAAGATGGGATGTTGTTTAGAGGAAGCCAATTGTGCATTCCAAGGAGTTCTATGAGAGAGAATCTAATCAAGGAGAAGCATAGTGGAGGATTGGCTCGACATTTTGGTCAAGATAAGACCATTTCTCTTGTCAGTGAGAATTATTATTGGCCACAGTTAAAACAATATGTGAAGAAGTTTTTACAAAGTTGCAGTGCATATTAGATGGAAAAAGGAACAAGTTAGAATAGTGGATTGTATCAGCCATTCCCTGTACCTAAGAGGTCATGGGAGGATATTAGCATGGATTTTGTTCTTGGATTGCCAAGGACACAAAGAGGGAATGATTCCATATTTGTGGAGGTGGATAGATTTTCAAAGAAGGCACATTTCATTATGTTTTATAAGAGTAGTGGTATTGTTCATATTGTAGAGTTGTTTTTCGGAGAGGTGGTGAGACTACATGGTCTACCAAAGAGTATAGTTTTAGACAGAGATACCAAATTTGTTGGTTATTTTTGGAGGACATTATGGAAGAAGTTGAAGATAGATTTGAAGTTCAATTCTACACACCATCCATAGATTGATGGACAAACAGAGGTGGTGAATAGGAGTTTGGGTAACCTACTAAGATTCTTAGTAGGAGATAAGCCTAAGGGATGGGATTTGATTATACCACAGGCAGAATTTGCTTACAACAATTTTGTCAATAGGAGCATTGGTAAATCACCATTCCATATTGTATATGGGAGTAGTCCAAGGACTGCTTCTGAACTGAGAAAGACGAATAAGGGGGAGAAGAGTAGTGTTGATGCTAAAGATTTTATTGAGCACTTGAAGAATTTGCATGAAGAAGTGAAGAAACACATCAACAAGATGAAATCACAATATATAGCTCAAGAATATCAGAAAAGGAGGTATAAGGAGTTCTAGGTAGGGGATGAATTCATGGCTAATTTGCAAAAGAAAAGGTTTTCAGTTGGCACATACAACAAGTTAAAGATGAAGTTTGGACCATGCAAGATCCTGAAGAAGCATGATTCAGGAAATGCTTATGAGGTAGAGTTTCCTAGTTGAATAAACATTTCTCTTGTGTTCAACATTGCTGATTTGATAAAGTATCATGAAGGTGATATAGAGGAAGGTCCGATGAATGAATAGCTGAAAATTCCATAACCTACTTCAGACAAGGAAGAGATAGAAGAAATCCTGGATAGCCATGTGGGTAGAAGCACAAGATGCATGCAGTATGCAGAGTAATTGGTGAAATGAGAGGAAGGCATACTGAAGATTCATCATGGTTATCTAAGGCTGAGGTTAACCATCTTGGTTTTTCCTCTAACTCCTAATACGTGGCAAGGTCACCTAACAAATTACCTTGGGTGTCTGGTGTGGGAGCATCCAGCGGTGCAGGAGCATCTAGCGGTGCAGGGAAATCTTGCATCACCCAAAAAAAAATGTTTTCTTTATTTTATTTAGTTGTTTTGAGTCCCACGATGGCAATTAAGGGGTGTAAGGTTGTCAGGAATCAAAAATAGCAAAAAATAGGCACTTACTATTTTTAGTAAGTCAGCCAAAATGGGCTCATATGGATGTGAAATTTTACCCCAAGGAGCAGAGCTGAAAAACATCTTTGATCATGAAAGGATCACCTTAATACCCTGCACGGTTTTGGAGAAATGAAAGTTTCCATCCTGAGAAATTTCTCCAATACAACTTCAAATTCAGAAAAAAATTTAGAGGCCTCGAAATAGCTCAAAAAGTGGTCGAACTGACCAATGGTGCATTCATGTTTTGTAGAGCTCGTCTAGAGCTTTCTGACTATATGCAACAATAGCAAATCGGACGCCCAGAACAAAAGTTATGGCCCCACAAAGTTGGTCCTCTAAAAAGTGAATTTCATAAAAATTTCTTCCTAGGCCACAAATCATTCGGCGGGACTTTTACCGCCAAAACAAAAGGGGGAATTTGATCTTTCTAGAACATTATAGGGTGGTTATTGGGGAAAATAAAAAGGGTTAAGTGGGGGTTGTAAAAGGTGGTGCTAATAGTGCAGATTGTGGCTCTGAATAGTAGATTTTGTTTTCTGAGTTGATTTTGTTGTAATGAATCAAGCCAATGAGGTTGTAGCATGTAAGTTTTGAATCTGTAATTCCATTATATGACTTAATTGAAAGTGGATTTTTTTTATGTCTCGCATTTTCTATGTTGGTATCTGTTGTGATTTCTTTGGTTTTTGGGCGCTGTGGACCTCATCAAGTGGTATTGGAACAGGAGTTCCTGACCCTATAACAGAGCGTCGAACGTGAGGCAGTTGTAGTAGGACCTGTGAGTGTGGGTTGAATTCAAGATGCCTCCAAAACATGCCCAATATGGAAGAGGTGGAGGCCACGGTGGAGGACATCCACCTAGAGATGAAATCAGAGCCCTTAGAAGGAAATTACAAACCTTGCAACAAGAGGTTCAAGAGATCTGCAATGAAATAGACATGAAATTGAAGATGAAACAAGGGAGGAAATGGAAGAGGAAGAGTAGGATCCAATGGATCCTGGAGAAACTAGATTGATGCGAGTGATCTCAAGCATTGGGAAGAGACCTAAAATGGAGGTTTCAACTTTTAGTGGAAATCTGAATCCTGAGGAATTGATTGATTGGATCAATGACATGGAGGAATTTTTTGACTTTGAGGAGATTGACGATCCTCATAGAGTGAGGTTTGCAAAGACAAAATTGAAAGTTCATGAAAGTATATTGTGCAAAGAGGTCCAGTTAGTAAGAGGAAGACAAGGGAAAGATAAAATTTCTAGATGGGATAGAATGGTGTCAAAATTAAAGAAACAATCTATTCCATTTGATTATGAATTGGAGTTGCTCTAGAAGATGCAGAGCTTGAGGCAACGAACAAGGACAATGAAAGAATAAATGGAGGAATCTCACAAGGTCATAATTCGAACAGGACATTCTGAGGCGAATAAGGAGAAAGTTGCTTGTTATATTAACGGGTTGAAGCCAAGCATACAAGAAGAATTGGAATTGGTAAGAATGACCACCATTGCAAACACTTATCAATTTTCTCTAAAGGTTGAAGAACGGTTGAACAAGAGGTTTGAGAACAAACAACGAGGTGGAGGCCATGGAGGAAAGACCGGTGGATGGTCATATCGAGGTCAAAATGAAGATCAAAAGAAGGGTGAAGGCTCCAGTAGTAGCCAGAACCAGAAAGGAGATAACATCTACTATCCTCATGATCAAAATAATGGAGACCAAAGAGGAAGGGGAAGATCTGAATGAGGACCAGGAAGATGAGGCTTTTGTGAACCTATTTCCATTGTAGAGAAGAAGAACATAGAGCCTATGAGTGTCCTCAACATCAAGGAAGGACAAATAGAAGACCTAAGGGTAATGCATGAGTTGCACATGTAGATGAAGATGTCCAGTCTTCACATTTTGAGGATGCAGAAAGAGGAGAGGTTATTGTTACTAGAAGAGGCTTGTTGAATGAGGAGAATGAGCCAACTCAAAGGAATAATTTGTTTCGTATCAGATGTAAGTGTGAAGGTAAATTTTGCAATGTTATTATTGATGGAGGTAGTACTGATAAAATTGTTTCAGAAGAAATGGTTAGTAAGTTGCAGTTGGAGAGAAGAAGGCATCTGAACCCATACCAGATTTCTTGGTTGCAGAAGGAACATAAAGCATTGGTAAATGAACAATGTCTGGTAAAGTTCAAGATTGGAAATTACCATGATGAGGTATTGTGTGATATTAAGCAAATGGATGTTTGACAAAGGATGGATTTTGTCATAAGTTGAAGCCCTTGAAGGAGGCAGAGGAAAAGGTATGCAGTAATGCAAGAATTTGTTTCATTCATCAAAGAAAGTTCCTCGAAGTTATGAAGCATGAGCATATGTGTTTTGCATTGATCTCTAGAGTTGATAAAGAGGATATTATTGAGGTACCTGTAGAGGTTTCATATTTGTTGAATGAGTTTCAAGCTATTATTTCTAAAAATGTACCTAATTTTTTTCCTCTAGTAAGAAAGATTAGTCATCAGATGGACCCGATTCCTTGAGCCAATTACTCGAATAAGATGGCTCACTGTATCACTCCAACAGAGAGTGAAGAGTTGAACAGACAAGTGCAAGAGTTGTTGTGGAAGGGATTGATCAGAGAGAGTTTAAGTCTATCTGTAGTACATGCAGTACTAGCACCAAAGAACGATGGGGAATGGAGGATGTGTACAGATTCTAGAGCCATCAACAAGATCACCATCAAGTATAGGTTTCCCTTGCCAAGGATGGATGACATTATGGATTGTTTGAGTGGAGCTTAGTACTTCACGAAGATAGATCTGAAGAGTGGATATCACCATATCCGAATTAGAGAAGGAGATGAATGGAAGACAACATTCAAAACCAAGGAGGGTTTGTATGAGTGGTGAGTCATTCATTTTGGGCTAACCAATGCACTAAGCACATTTATGCGGCTTATGAATGAGGTATTGAAAGAATTTTTGGGAAAAAAAATTATTGTTTATTTGGATGATATTTTTATTTTCAACAAGACATTAGAGGAGCATTTGATGCATATCTGATGTAGGAGCACCCTTGGTTCTTGGAAATCTTGCATCAGACAAAATATGTTTCTTTCATTTTTTTTCTAATTTTGTTCTTGCTCAGTTCATGTTGGTGGACCCGTCATATGGATCTAGAGAAGGTGAGAGCTATCATTGAATGGCCTACTCCAAGGAGTGTTATAGAGGTAAGATCATTTCATGGTCTAGCAAGTGTTTACAGAAAGTTTATTAAGAATTTCAGTAGTATTTGCACACCTCTAACTAAAGCGATGAGAAGGGATAGAAAAGAGTTTAAGTGGACTACAGGAGTAGACAAAAGTTTTGATATGTTGAAGAAGAAAGTTATAGAGCAACCTATTTTGGTACTTCCAGATTTCAATAAGGTATTTAAGGTAGATTGTGATGCTAGTGGCACTTCCATAGGAGTTGTTTTGAGTCAAGAAGGTAAGCATGTTGCCTATTTTAGTAATAAGTTAAATGATGCTAAGAAGATATATTTTGTCTATGATCAAGAGTTCTATGCTATAGTTCAAGATTTGAAGAAATGGAGACATTATTTGTTGCAAAAAGAATTTGTTTTATATACTAATCACCAGGCTTTGCAGTATCTCAATTTTCAAGGAAAGTTGAATCAAAGTCATGTAAAATGGGTTGAGTTTTTGCATAGTTATACTTTTGTTTTGAAGCACAAGAGTGGAAGTTCAAATAGAGTTTTAGATGCCTTAACTAGAAGGAAAAAATTGTAGATAGAGATGAATATAAAGGTTGTTGGGTTCAATGAACTCAAGAGTTTGTACCTAGAAGATCCAGACTTTGCAAAATCTTGGAAGGCCTATTTGGAACTTGTTACATTGGGTAGGATGACATGGTTGTATTTCTTAATCCAAGATGGGATGTTGTTTAGAGGAAGCCAATTGTGCATTCTAAGGAGTTCTATGAGAGAGAATCTAATCAAGGAGAAGCAAAGTGGAGGATTGGCTGGAAATTTTGGTCAAGATAAGACCATTTCTCTTGTCAATGAGAATTATTATTGGCCATAGTTACAACAAGATGTGAAGAATTTTTTACAAAGTTGTAGAGTATATTAGATGGAAAAAGGAACAAGTTAGAATAGTGGATTGTATCAGCCATTCCCTGTACCTAAGAGGTCATGGGAGGATATTAGCATGGATTTTGTTCTTGGATTGCCAAGGACACAAAGAGGGCATGATTCCATATTTGTGGAGGTGGATAGATTTTCAAAGAAGGCACATTTCATTATGTTTTATAAGACTAGTGATGTTGATCATATTGCAAAGTTGTTTTTCGGAGAGGTGGTGAGACTACATGGTCTACCAAAGAGTATAGTTTTAGACAAAGATACCAGATTTGTTGGTTATTTTTGGAGGACATTATGGAAGAAGTTGAAGATAGATTTGAAGTTCATTTTTGCACACCATCCATGGACTGATGGACAAATAGAGGTGGTGAATAGGAGTTTGGGTAACCTACTAAGATTCTTAGTAGGAGATAAGCCTAAGGTATGGGATTTGATTATACCACAGGCAGAATTTGCTTACAACAATTTTATCAATAGGAGCACTGGTAAATCACCATTACATATTGTATATGGGAGTAGTCCTAGAACTGCTTCTCAACTGAGAAAGATGGATAAGGGGGAGAAGAGTAGTGTTGAGGCTGAAGATTTTGCTGAGCACTTGAAGAATTTGCATGAAGAAGTGAATAAACACATCAACAAGATGAACTCACAATATATGGCTCAGGAAGATTAGAAAAGGAGGTATAAGGAATTCCAAGTAGGAGATGGAGTCATGGTTCAGTTGCGAAAGGAAAGGTTTTTAGTTGGTACATACAACAAGTTAAAGATGAAGAAGTTTGGACCATACAAGATCTTAAAGAAGCATGATTCAGGAAATGCTTATGAGGTAGAGTTTCCTAGTGGAATAGACACTTCTCATGTGTTCAAAATTGTTGATTTGACAGAGTATCATTCAGGTGATATAGAGGAGGGTCTGATAAATGAACAGTTGAAAATTCCAGCACCTACTTCAGAGAAGTAGCAGATAGAAGAAATACTAGATAGTTGTGTGGGTGGAAGCACAAGATACAGGCAATATGCAGAGTTCTTGGTGAAATCGAGAGGAAGGCCTATTGAATATTCATCATTGTTATCTCAGGTTGAGGTTAACCATCATGGTTTCCCTCTTACTCTTGAGAAGTGACAAGGTCACTTTTCAAATTACCTTGGGTGTCTGGTGCTGGAGCATCCAACAGTGCAAGGAAATCTTGCATCACCCACAAAAAAAAAAATCTTTATTTTCTTCAGTTTTTTTGAGTCCCATGATGACACTTAAGGTTTTTAAGGTTGTCAGGTGTCAGAAATAGTGAAAAATGGACACTTACTATTTTTAGTAAGTCGGCCAAAATGGGCTCGTATGGATGTGAAATTTTACCCCAAGGAGCATAGCTGAAAAACATCTCTGGTCACAAAAGAATCACCTTAATACCCTGTATGGTTTGGGAGAAATTGAAGTTTCCATCCCGGGGAATTTCTCCAATGCATCTTAAAATTCATATATGAAACTTTAGAGGCCCCAAAATAGCTCAAAAAGTGGCCGAACTAACCAACAATGGGCTTAGGCATTGTAGAGCCATCAAGATATTTCCGACGGTATGCTATAATAGTGAATTGGGCACCCAGATCAAAAGTTATGGCCCCACAAAGTTGGTCCTCTAAAAAGTGAATTTCATAAAAATTTCTTCCTAGACTAGAAATTATTCAGCGAGACTTTTGGCACCAAAAAAAAAGTGGAAATTCGATCTTTCTAGAACATTCTAGGGTGGTTATCTATTAAAATAAAAAGAGTTAAGTTGGGGTTGTAGAAGGTGGCCCTGATAATGCAGATTGTGGCTCTGAATATTAGATTTTATTTTCTAAGTTGATTTTGTTGTAATGAATCAAGCCCATGAGGTTGTAGCTTGTAATTTTTGAATCTGTAATTCCATTATCTTAAAATAATTGAAAGTGGATTGTTTTTTCTGTCTCACATTTTTTGTTTTGGTATCTGTTGTTGTAATTTTTGTGGGTTTTGGGTGATGTGGCCATCATCAAGTGGTATCAGAGTAGGATTTCCTAAGCTTGTAATAGAGCGTGAAATGTGAGGAAATTGCAGTAGGACCTATGCGTGTGGGGTTAATTCAAGATGCCTCCAAGATGTGCCCAATATGGCAGAGGTGGAGGCTAGGGTGGAGGAGGTCCACCTAGAGATGAAATCAGAGCCCTTATAAGGTAGTTAGAAACCTTTCAACAAGAGGTTTGAAGAAGAGATGTGCAACGAGACAGAGATGAAAGTGAAGATGAAACAGAGGAGGAAATGGAAGAGGAAGAGCAAGATCCAATGGATCCTAGAGAAACAAGATTGTTGTGAGTGATCTCAAGCATTCGTAACAGACCTAAAATGGATGTTTCAGCTTTTAGTGGAAATCTAAATCCTAAGTAATTGATTAATTGGATCAATGACATGGAGGAATTTTTTGAGTTTGAGGAGATTGAATATCCTCATAGAGTGAGGTTTGCAATGACAAAATTGAAAGGTCATGCTAGTATATGGTGGAAAGAGGTCCAGTTAGACAGAGGAAGACAAGGGAAAGATAAAATTTCTAGATGGGATAGAATGGTGTCAAAATTGAAGAAAAAATGTATTCTAGTTGATTACGAATTAGAGCTACTCAAGATGTAGAGCTTGAGGCAAGGAGCAAGGATAGTGAAAGAATACACAGAGGAATTTCATAAGGTCCTACTTCAGACAGGACATTCTGAGGAGAATAAGGAGAAAGTTGCTTGTTATATTAAAATTTTGAAGCCAAGCATACAAGAAGAATTAGCACTGGTAAGAATGACCACCATTGAAGATGCTTATCAATTTTCTCTAAAGGTTGGAGAATGGTTGAAGAAGAGGTTTAAGAACAAACAACAAGGTGGAGGCCATCGAGGAAAGATAGGTGGATGGTCATATGGAGGTTGAAATGAAGATCAAAAGAAGGGTGAAGGCACCAATAGAATCCAGAACTAGAAAGGAGATAACACCTACCGTCCTCATGATCAAAATAATGGAGACCAAAGAGGAAGGGGAAGATCTAGACAAGGACCAGGAAGAGGAGGATTTTTTGGAACCTATTTCCAGTGTGGAGAAGGACATAGAGCCTATGAGTGTCCTCAACATCAAGGAAGGAAACATGGAAGACTTGAGGGTAATGCACGAGTTGCACATGTAAATAAAGATGTTGAGTCTTCACATTCTAAGGATGCAGAAAGAGGAGAGGTTCTTGTTACTAGAAGAGCCTTGTTGAATTAGGAGAATGAACCAACTCAAAGGAAGAATTTTTTTCACACTAGATGTAAGTGTGAAGGTAAAGTTTGCAATGTTATTATTGATGGGCATAGTACTAATAACCTTGTTTCAGAAGAAATGGTTAGTAAGTTGCAGATGGAGAGGAGAAGGCATATGAACCCATACTAGATTGCTTGGTTGCAAAAGGACCATAAAGCCCTGGTAAATGAAAAAATTTATGGTAAAGTTCAAGATTGGAAATTACCATGATGAGGTATTGTGTGATATTATGCCTATGGATGTTTGTCATATGTTGTTAGGAAGACCATGTCAGTTTGATCATTGAGCAATACATGATGGACATGCCAACACCTATTCTTTGACAAAGGATGGAGTTCATCATAAATTGAAGCCCTTAAAGGAGGTATAGGAAAAGGTATGTAGTAATGAAAGAATTTGTTTGGTTGATGGAAGAAAGCTCCTAGAAGGTATGAAGAACGAGCATATGCATTTTGCATTGATCCCTAGAGTTGATAAAGAAGATACTACTAAGGTACCTATAGAGTTTTAGATTTGTTGAATGAATTTCAAGCTATTATTTTTGATAATGTAACTGAAGTTTTTCCTCCAATAAGAAAGATATCATTAGATGGACCTGATTCCTAGAGCCAGTTTTCCAAATAAGGAAGCTCTCTATATGACTCTAGCAGAGAGTGAAGAGTTGAACAGACAAGTGCAAGAGTTATTGTGAAAGGGATTGATTAGAGAGAGTTTAAGTCTATGTGCAGTACCTACAGTACTAGTACCAAAGAAGGATGGGGAATGGTGGATGTGTATAGATTCTAGAGCCATCAACAAGATCACCATCAAGTATAGGTTTCCCTTGCCAAGGATGGATGACATTATGGATTGTTTAAGTGGAGCTGAGTACTTCATGAAGATAGATCTGAAGAGTGGATATCACCAAATCCTGATTAGTGAAGGAGATGAATGGAAGACAACCTTTGAAACCAAGGAGGGTTTGTACGATTGGTTAGTCATGCCTTTTGGGCTAACCAATGCACCAAGCACACTTATGCGGCTTATGAATAAGGTATTGAAAGAATTTTTGGGAAAAATTGTTATTGTTTATTTGGATGATATTTTTTACTTTCAGTAAGACATGTGATGAGCATTTGATGCATATCTGAAAAGTTTTTGAGAATTTGAGGGATGAGAAGTTGTTGATTAGTTTGAAGAAACTGTGTTTTGTGAAGAGAGAATTGGTGTATCTGGGATTTGTTGTCTCAGTAGAGGGTCTCAAAATGGATCTAGAGAAGGTGAGAGCTATTAATGAATGGCCTACTCCAAGGAGTGTTATAGAGTTAAGATCATTTCATGGTTTAGCAAGTGTTTACAAAAAGTTTATTAAGAATTTCAGTAGTATTTGTGTACCTCTAATTGAAGCGATGAGAGGGGATAGAAAAGAGTTTAAGTAGACTATAGGAGCAGCCAAAAAGTTTTGATATGTTGAAAAAGAAAGTTATAGAGCAACCTATTTTGGCACTTCCAGATTTCAATATGCTCTTTCAGGTAGATTGTGATGCTAGTGGCACTACCATAGGAGTTATTTTGAGTCAAGAAGGTAAGCATGTTGCCTATTTTAGTGAGATTTTAAATGATGCTAAGAAGAAATATTCTATCCATGATCAAGAATTTTATACTATAGTTCAAGCTTTAAAGAAATTGAGACACTATTGGTTGCTAAAAGAATTTTTTATATATACTAATCACCAGGCTTTGCAGTATCTCAATAGTCAAAGAAAGTTGAATCAAAGGCACTTAAATTGGGTTGAGTTTTTTGTAGAGTTATACTTTTGTTTTGAAGCACAGGAGTGGAAGGTCAAACAGAGTTGTAGATGCCTTAAGTAGAAGGCAAAAATTGTTCATAGAGATGAATATAGAAGTTGTTGGGTTCAATGAACTCAAGAGTTTGTACCCAGAAGATCCAAACTTTGTAGAAGCTTAGAAGGTGTTGACAATGATTTTCCTCGCAATAAACAACTCGTATAGAATCTCCACAGAAAAGACCACGAAAAGCCTACCTTTCTTGAAAGATATGAAACAAAGACAACCTAAGAAATAATTCTGCATTTATAGAGAAAAGATTGACTTCCACTTAATCCCAAGTCTTCAAAAATTAGGTCATGATTGCAATAAACATAGCTCTCGGGTAATGATGTGATAATTTGTTTTTAATCTCAAAGAGGACTATGGTTATTTCTAGCTTTATCAAGAATTACTAACATTTCACATAAAACTTCATTTTTGTCATCAAATGACATCATGAAATCAAAAGATTCATCATAATATTTCATGAATAAAACAATTTTTTTCCTATCACTTAAGTAAATTTTGCATTAAGCATTCAACAATTTCATGGAAAATAAAAGATTTTCAAAAAAACTATTTCCATTCAGTTGTATATTTTTAGAACATTTTCAAGAATATTAACATCTAATCTACAACAAAACATAAAAAATGATAAAAAAATGAAAATAAAAAAATTTATCCCTGTTAGTCTCCATGGATGCCCCAAAGAATTAATCAAAACAGAGCAAACTGATTTATATTTCACCAGATTGCTTCACAGCTACGTATAAAACAGTGCAAGATTTTAAAGAGAGGGTTTTGTTTACGAACAATGAATAGGTTTTGTATGCACCCTTAAACGGCGCAACATATAGTCTTGTTCAGCTGAACTTACAAAACTAGCTACAAAAGATACTTAGATAGGTATCTATCCATAAAGCTCTAATATCAATTAATGTCTATGTGGATACAAAGTTTTACATCGAAATGGTTCAGAAAATTCAAAAAAAGAACAAAACCTTAAAGAATTTTTCGCTCCTCCGACATCCACAAATTCCAAACTTAAAATAAAAATGTGAGAGGAGATGGTCTTTTATAGAAATAAGGCACTTTAGAAGTTCAACTTAAAAGTATCTCAGAGAAATCAGAAACAACAAATTAAAATGTGTCATGTGGCATATGCCAAATGTCATCAAGACTTTCTAGAATAAGTCAAATCTTTGACTTTATCCATAGCAACGCTTTTCTCCATACTTCAACATGAACACTTTATCTTCATCGAGGCTACAAACTTTCTTTTGAAATGCTGGAATGAAAAAAACCTACTAGGACCGCAACCAACCTGCAAAATTAACAACAAATAAATTATATTACATTTTTGATATCTGGTATCCAGTTCTTTCTGTATTCGCTTATGGCTCTAGTTTTGGACTTCCTCCTTCTTTCTTTGATTGGTACTCTCAAAAATATCTCATTATTTGATGCATGTGTTCTTTTGAAATCCTTCGTATTGCTCTCCAAGTAAGTTTGAGCCTAATATATTCTTCAACCACTTGAAGTAGGACATCATTTTTTTGTGCCTTTTCTACCTCATATTTGACTATAACATTTTTGCACTGTATTATTTCATCGATGACCTCCCTTGTCAACAATTGAACAGGATCTCTATTTATTCTTTCTATCCATTCTTTGAAAGCTTTAGCTTCCTTCCCGTCCTGCCCTAATGTTTGGGAATCAAAGCTTTGGCGTGACAATACTTCATTAAATTCTTAATTTTATCTTATTAACCTTCTGCACTCAATGGTGACCTTTTCAAATCCTTCAATGCATTGTACTAACATGTCACCTTCCCATTTCAATTGTTTCTTCCACTTTCCTAGATATGAAATTTCAGGTTTTGATATTATATTGTTTTGTATTAACTCTTGGACATCTGTTTGTATGAGAATTTCCATATTTAGCCTTTCGTCAATGCCTTGCTCTTGGCGAATTCTACATTTATCTTCAAATATTTTAAATTTCTCTAAATGATGATATTCCTCCCTATACATTCTTATTGCATCTATAATAAATTCATCTACCTACTTTATCCAATATTCAATCCATTCTTCAAATATATTTATTTTATGACAAACTGTAGCAATGGCATCCACTTGCTCTTGTGATATCAGTACTGAATGTTGGGTAGTTCAGCTTGTTCTTGACTAGATAAAGTCAGTGATTTGATAAAATGCTCCAATGTAGCAACTTTTTCTTTCAATTCTATTTTCTTTTGTTTATATTTTTGTACTCTAGCAACAATAGCATTCAAATTCACTTTTATTTCTTCTAGTTCTTTCTTCCAAGGTGAGTGTCCAAGATTAATACTTGTGATTTTATATTCCTTAGGTGTTATCTCATGTCTATCTTTGTCATGTGTTTGAGTAGCTATCTGGATAGTTCTATTACCATCTACATTCCTTTGTATGACATGCTTTTCTTTTGCTCTACGCCTAGGTTTAGGAGTATTTACTTCTTGTATGAAATTACTGATGTTCAGAGGTAATATCTCTACTTCCATTGGAGAATCTAATTCCCTAATTAACCAATCAAGTGTATCATCATCTTGTTGTACCTATGTAACTCTTTCTTGTCTCTATTTATTACTTGATTCAGGAATAACATCTCTTTGACTTGCTATATTTTGTGAAATGGGAATTTATTTATCAACTTCTAACATAAACTCAGGATTAGTCAGATTTTGCACTGCCTCTTCTGTTTGGAGACTTATTTTTTCCTTTCTATCCATATTTTCTAATTCTTATCTCTGAATCTTATCTTCTTCATTTACAACTACACCAAGATTCTCTTCATTTTTAGTTCCATCTCCTATGAATTGTGTAGTCTCTTCTTCTAAAATTTTAGTTTCAATTTCAATTCCAGCATGTCCTTTATCTGGTTTATCATAGACTTGCGAGTGTTCATTAACAATTTGCACATTCTCAAATGAAAATTGAGAATCAAGAGTGTCTTCAATAACTCTCTTATCAACAGGATTTTTCTCTTCATTTCCCCCTATTTCCATTTCAAGTATGCTATGATTTCCTCCCTTGAATAAATTATTCTTCTTCAATATTTATGGGATTAGAGCCGGTATCATGTATTTCTTCTATCACTGAGTGTACTATGGCCTTGTCTTTGGATTTCTTTTATTTTATCTTCTCCCACATAGCACCCCATCTATCTACGTGTTCCTTAATTCTAGCCTCATCTTCCTCAGAAATTTCCTCTAAAGCCACAAGGGTCCCGCCCAGTGCTTGCTTCATACTAGCCATATTAACAGAAGGGGGAGAAGTAAATAATGTTGCAGCTCTTTGAGATGCAGATCTTGGTTTTGTACCAACATTCCATGTTACTCTTGTTCCTTCATCAACAATTATTCTAGTTATGGGTCAGGTTGTAGAAGAAGATGCACCTCTATGTCTTGCTTTAGACTTATCTTTACCTTTTTCTACATTTTTTTGTTTTTCTGATAACTTTGTGGGAACTTCTTTTCTTGTTGTTTCAGGGGTTTTTTCTTCAATTCTAACACTTGGAGTAGCCTTCCTAGTCTTTATTTTCTTCTTAATAGGCTCCCCACTTTCAAAATCAATTTCATCTCTTTGCTTTCTTCTTTTATCTTCTAAGTAGATGGGTTCAATTCCTCTTTCTCTTTAACTCTTACAAAAATCATCAATCCAGTGTTGAGTAAACCTTAGGATTGGCCTAGTAAAATCATCAACTAATGTCAGGGTGAAGCCATAATAGTGGTTTACAATTTGATGGAGGAAGGAAAATTGAGAAAAAATGACCCCATGGCAAAAAAATTGGTTTTAGGGGTTGGCATGAACCTACAAGTTCGATCGAACCATAAAGGGGTTCGACCGAACTAGGGTTTGAGCGAACCCATTAATTATTGGGCCCACATTTCCCGCCCAAAAAATAAAGGAAAAATGCATATTAATGGGGGTTCGAATGAACCCTGGTTCGCTAGAACCCCCTTGGTTCTAGCGAACCCCCCTTTTCCCTAATTTTTTAATTTGTTCACACAAAAAACCTAAATTTTTACGCTTTCAAGCTTCGGTTGAGGATGAAAATGGGGGAATATTTAGAAACCAAACTTAGAATCAAGTAGCCTTCAGAACGAGCTATCCAATGAGTATAATTTTAATATGTTTTGGTTTTATTATGTATTTATTTTTTTAGTTTTATTAAACATAGGTTTTTCATCGAAAATGAAGGTCTTTGTTCTGCACATGTGGAAAAATAGCAGATTATCAAAAAAAAATTGAAAAATATGAGTGCACTAGATATTGAAATCCTCGATCCAAACAAAAAAAAAATTGAATTTCGATATATACAAAAAAAGTTATTTGTTATACGGTCACGCTATGTCTGAATTTTCATTTGATTGACTTCAAAACTTGATTAAAGAAAAAATATTCAATAAAAAAATATCTAACCAAGTGGAAGCACTAGATATTAGAGTCACAAATGTAAATTCAAAAGAATTGGAATTTTATCCTTCATGGAAAAAAAGTTATGCGTTATACGGTGTGCGTCACTTTTTAAAAATGTTGTTTTTTGAAAAATACTAGTTTTGTGGGAGATGGAAAAATAAGTGCAATCTAATTTTAAAAAATTTGAAAAAAATGTTTTTAGAATCTATAGACAAAATGTGACGAGACTCTTGTTTGCATCATCTTCAAATTCCTCATGGTTTAGCTGCTATAGGTGCCTGAATGTGAAGATTTAGTTAAAAATTAAAAATTCAGTGTCTAGTTTGGCCAAAAATTGTAAACCACTATTGTGGGATCACCCGTCATGTCTTCATCATCAACACCTAGATTTGGAATGGGTTCATCATATATCTTGTCATTGTTATAAAACTGATTCAATACTTGACCATCATCTTCCACCAATTGGTCTAGGATATCATAGAGTTTGAGCATTCTAGCAAACCCTAATCATTCTTTCATACTTTTTCCTTATGACATCGTGCTCGTCTTCACAATTAAGCCAATAATCTTCTAAATGAGGTACATGAGCATGATAACCAGCTATACTTCTTTCAATATTTCCTTCAACATCATAGTACATTCTCTGAACTGGAAATTCTTCAAAATTTTAGGTTCTCAGTTCCTCCTCACATAAATCAGCTACTTTGATTGAACTACACTTATAATTCCCTATTGTAATGGGAAACTTTAAAGAGGCCTTCTTGTGAGTATGGCTATAAAAAGCCTGGGATGTTTTTAACTATCTCATTAATTCAAATAAAATAATTTTTTCTACAGGGTATCTGGGCAACATGAATGGGTGTCCATCAAATCCCTCCACTCTAATATAGGAGTAAGTTGGGAACTGTATGTACCATCCTCCCATAGGCCAAATGGCACTTTGTGCTTCTAGGGATATTCTCTTAGATTTGTCACCTTCCATTTTTCTCACCAATTTCATGGAAAACAAATCATTAACTTTTATGTAATCACCTTTATACCCGTTAACAGTGATTTGGGGTAAATGTCTATATATCAAACTATTTCCAACTTTTGTGCCTAGAGTACCAATCTATTTTAGTCCTTGTTTACTAGCTCTCATAGCACAGGAGTAAATAACATATGATGACATGTAGAAACATTTAGTTTTGGGGAATGTAGTAATATGTTCATGTAACCTATTGCTTATCAATTTTCCCCAATGCAACTCTACAGGACCTTCTATCATTTGAGATATTATCATGAATATCCAGGGTTCAAACTTTCTTGCATCTCTTAAACTAGCTACTCTACTCAACAAATTCATTATGTCTTGTATTTCTTGTTTAAACGTAGACCTCTAAAATACCTAGATCTATGGTGTGATTGGTTGTTGGCACCATTAGGTGCTCATAATTTCTCTGTTACATTCTTCAGCAATCCGATATGTCTTGGCCTTTTCTTTCAGGTCGACATTGAACATCCTTGTGTAGGAGGGGAGACCAAATGTACACATAATTCCATTCTGAGACAAGTCTACATAAGTTCTTCCTTCCCTTTCAACAACCCTTTCGGCTGAATTATAATAGTTTATACATTGCATTACTAATTCTGGAGCTTCCATCTCTGGTGGAAACCATCCTACAGGATGTAACCCATTTAATACGGCATTTTTAGTGCATTGGGTAGCATTTTCTTACAACAGCCATGAACGGATTTCAATGTTAGAAGACCATCCCATGTGGGTATCTATGACCACCATATTAATGGGTACTTCCTGTGAATTTCAATGTTTGAATTCGTCTTCTAATCTTGCTTCAGAAGTGCTCATTTTCGATATAATGTGCTATGCATTTTTTCAAAATATTTGTCTATGTGTGCAAGTTAGGGTTAAATTTAGCCAAACATTACATTTCATAAAATTTTCAATTCATTTTTTGATCAATTTAACAACCTAGAGGAAAATTAATATTCCAATATCAAAATGAGAAAATACCATTATCAAAGATTTATATCTTGAGAAACTCTTATCAATGAATCAGTTATTCAAAACATCCCTAGTTCTAGTTAAAATGGTGATTCTTCATAATACAATTTCAAAACCCTTGGGTAGCCACAACCTAGTTTCTCAAAAAATTTAGCTCTCCTTTTGTGCCAAAGTAGCTCTGTGAATTCAATGTCTTTAGCCAGTTTGCAATATGACACGAAGTGGAGTGTTGTAAAAGCAATTGCACACTGGAGGTGGTCCCAAGTACATAGGTAGTTTGCCACCTTCATTAATTACTTGTTATTTCACATTAATTCCTAGAATAAAGTTGTAATCATTACAAATTATGGTTCAAATTATGAACACCTAGATTTCTGAGTTGGCTCGCCATTTGAGAAGAAAGATGGTGCGGTGACTATTCATGGAAATTACATGTCACACTAATTTTATATAGGGTATATTCCATTAAAGATATGAGATTAAAGATGATCACCAGAGTTATAGCTTCTGATAATGTCTTTAAAAAAAATCACATAACACCGGGATCTGGGAAATACTTCCTAAGAAACTGAAACTGAAAGATATACTCGATGGAATTTCAAAGCAGACTTTCCAATTTTTGACTTTCTACTTCAAAGAAACAATAAGACACCAGATTTCGATAAAAGAGAAAATTACTGGGTTTATAAAATTTGATTAATAAAATATCGTGCGAAACTAGAATTATTTAAGGACACAAACTCTTTCGACTCACGTAGGACTCCAGAATTCTAGTTTTGGATAACAGAATAGACATTAAAGATATACCGAAAAAACTAAAATATCGAGAAGCAAAAAAAATGCATCATACAAAGAGGCCAAGTGAAACTGAGAAAACAACCAGCAACTAGCCAAGCATCAATTAAAACCATGTCGAGGAGGATAAAACAGCAAAACAAAAAGGGAAAAGAAGGAAAAAAGGGGGTCCACATTTTTCCAAAGGAGAAAAAAGGGGTGTGTTGTGAGACTCCACAATAGAAGGCTTGTTTGGAACCTATTACATTCGATAGGATGAGATGGTTGAATTTCTTAATCCAAGATGGGATGTTGTTTAGAAGAATCCAATTGTGCATTCCAAGGAGTTATATGAGAGAGAATCTAATCAAGGATAAGCATAGTGGAGGATTGGTTGGAAATTTTGGTCAAGATAAGATCATTGCTCTTGTTAGTGAGAATTATTATTGGCCACAGTTACAACAAGATGTGAAGAAGTTTGTACAAAGTTGTAGAATATGTTAGATGGTGAAAGGAACAAGTTAGAATACTAGATTGTATCATCCATTACCTAAACCTGAGAGGCCATGGGAGGATATGAGTATGGATTTTGTTCTTGGATTGCCAAGGACACAGAGAGGGCATTGTTGACAATAGTTTTACTTGTAGTAAATAGATCGAATAAAATCTCCACAGACAAGACCACGAAGATCCTATCCTTCTTGAAAGATATGAAACAAAGACAACCTAAGAGGAAATTTTGCATCTACAGAGAAAATATTGACTTTCATTTAGTCCCAATCCTTTCATAACCAAGTCATGGTTGCACTAGGGCCACTCTCAGGTAATGATATGACAATTTGTTGTTAATCTCAAAAGGACTATGGTTATTTGCAGATTTTCCAAGAATTACTAACATTTCACATAAAACTTCATTTCATCATCAAATGACATCATTAAATTGAAAGATTCGGCATAATATTTCATGAACAACACAAATTATTTGTTATCACTTAAGTAAATTTAGCATTAAGCATTTAGCAATTTCATGGAAAATAAAAGATTTTCAACAAAACTATTTCCATTCACTTATATTTTTGGAACATTTTCAAAATATTAAACATATAATCTAAAGTCAAACATAAAAAATACTAAAAAATAAAAGTTTCTCAAGGTTATTCTCCATGGATGCCCCAAATAATTAATCAAAATAGAGCAAACCGCTTTATATTTCACCAGATTGCTTCACAACTACATATAAAATAGTGCAAGCTTTTAAAGAGGAGGTTTCGTTTATGGACACCGAATAGGTTTTGTATACACCCTTAAACAACGTAGCATATAGTCTTGTTCAAATGAACTTACAAAACCAGCTACAAAAGATACTTAGATAGGTAGCTATCCATAAAACTCTGATATCAATTAATGTCTACATGCATACACATTTTTATTCCAGAATGGTTCAGAAAACAAGAAAAAGGAACAAAACTTAAAAGAAGTTTTTTCTCCTCCAACATCCACAAATTTTGAACTTAAAATAAAAATGTGGGAGGAGATGGCCTTTTATAGAAACAAGGCACTCATAATTTCAACTTAAAAGTTTCCCAGACAATTAGAAACAACAAATTAAAATGTGTCACGTGGCATGTGCCAACTATCATCAAGAACATTCTAGAATAAGTCAAAGCTTTGACTTTGTCCACAACAACGCTTTTATTCATACTTCAGCATGAACACTTTATCTCCATCAAGGCTACCAACTTCTTTTCAATATACCAGAATGAGAAACATCTACCGGGACCGGGATCAACCTATAGATTAAAACAACAAATGAAATCCATTATATTTCCGGTATCCGGTATCCGGTTCTTTCCGTATTCGCTTATGGCTCTGATTTTAGAATTCTTCCTTCTTTCTTTGATTGGTACTCTCAGAAAGCTCTTAATATTTCATTCATGCATTCTTTTCAAATCTTTTGTATTGCTCTCCAAGTAAGCTTGAGCCTGGTATATTCTTCAATCACTGGAAGTATGACATCATTTTTCTGTGCTTTGTCTACTTCATATTTGGCTATAACATTTATGCATTGTATTATTTCATCGATGACCTCCCTCATCAACAATTGAATAGGATCTCTAATTATCCTTTCTATCCATTCCTTGAAAGCTTTAGCTTCCTTCCCATCTTGCCCTAATGTTTGGGGATCAAAGCCTTGATGTGACAATATTTCAATAAATTCTTGATTTTCTCTTATTAATCCTATGCACTCAATGGTGACTCTTTCAAATCCTTCAATACATTGTACTAACATGTCACCTTCCCATTTCAATTGTTTCTTCCACTTTCCTAGCAATGAAATTTCAAGTTTTGATATTAAATTATTTTTTATTAACTCTTGAATATCTGTCTATATGAGAATTTCCATATTTCGCCTTTCATCAATGACCTGCTCCTAGCAAAAACTACATTCATCTTCAAATATTTTTTATTTCTCTAAATAATGGTAAGCTTCCTTGTGCTTTCTTATTGCATCTGTAATAAATTCATCTCCCTACTTTATCCAATATTCAATCCATTCTTCAAACATATTCATTCTATGACAAACTGCAACAATGGCATCTACTTGCTCTTGTGACATTAGCACTAGATGTTGGGGCAGTTCAGCTTGTTCTTGACCGGATAAATTTGGTGACTTAATAAAATGTTCCAATGTAGCAACTCGTTCTTTCAATTATCTTTTCTTTTGTTTATAGTTTTATACTCTGGCAACAGTAGCTTTTAAATTTTAATTTATTTCTTCTAGTTCTTGTTGCCAAGATGAGTGTCCAAGATTAATACTTGTGATTTTATATTCCTGAGGCATTATCTCATGTCTATTATTCTTAGTTATTGGAGTAGCTATTTGGATAGTTCTATTACCATATGCATTCCTTTGTATGGCATTCTTTTCCTTTGCTTTGCACCTAGGTTTAGGAGTACTTCCTGTATAAAATTGTTGAGATTCAGAGGTAATATTTCTACTTACATTGGAGAAGCTAATTCCCTCATTAAACAATTAGGTGTATCATCATCTTGTTGTACCTTTGTAACTCTTTCTTGTCTCTATTTATTACTTGATTCAGGAATTTCATCTCTTTGACTTGCCATATTTTCTGAAATGGGAATTTCTTTAGCAATATCTAGCATAGACTCAGGATTGGTAGGATTTGGATCTACCTCCTCTTTTTGGAGACTTATATTTTCCTGTCTATCCATATTTTTTGATTCATCTCTCTAAACCTTATCTTCTTCATTTATAGCTACACCAGGATTCTTTTCATTTTTAGTTCCATCTCTACTGAACTATGTAGCTTCTTCTTCTAGAATTTCAGTTTCAATTTCAGTTCCAGCATGGCCTTTATCTGATTCTTCAAAGACCTACGAGTGTTCATTAAAATTTTGCACATTCTCAAAATAAAATTGGGAATCAAGAGTATCTTCAACAACTCTCTCATAAGTAGGATTTTTCTCTGCATTTTCCCTTGTTTCCATTTCAAGAACATTAGGATTTCCTACCTCTGAGGCGAGTGTTCCTTGAATAAATTCTTCTTGTTCAATATTTATGGAGTTAGAGCTTGTATCCTAAATTTCTTCTATCACTGGGTGGACTATAGGCTTGTCTTTGGATTTTTTTTTCTATACCTTTTCCCACATAGCACCCCATCTATCTACTATTGATGGTGTTTTCTGCACAGCAACAAATCAAACAGAATATGGAGATCCTATCTCTCTTGAAAGGTAAATCTCTATCAACAAGCCTCAAAAGATAACCCCAAGGTCTCTAATTTTAAGTCTTGACAATGCATAAAACAACTCAGATAATATGTAAAAATGTTGGTAATCATAAAGGGACCTTACTACAAGCAAATACTAAATCCTCAAATTTATCAGAT
Organism: Sequoia sempervirens; assembly: GCA_007258455.2. NCBI lineage: Eukaryota > Viridiplantae > Streptophyta > Pinopsida > Cupressales > Cupressaceae > Sequoia > Sequoia sempervirens. The sequence continues at coordinate 402,787,468 of VDFB02000003.1, read as the reverse complement.
CTAGCAATATGGTGATACTTAAAATCCTAAATCTAACCCTGATAACAAATAAATAGCAAAAGATAAGGGTCTCAAAGAGATTTCTAAGATTAATAATGTAAATGATAAAACACCTGAAATGGACCAATCCCTCAGAAACCAACTCTTGCTTGACCCAGATAAATCTGCAATCTTACAAAAATAGTGCAATTTTCTAAGGCATTAAAAATTTTTAGATTATGAACATTCATCCAAAACAACCCTATTGCAATTGAAATGAACAAATATCCACAATTCAACTAAGCACAATGAATATTAAAGTCCAGGCTAACTTTGCAAAGCAACTAATATTCAGCTAGCTACAAAAAGTGTGGACTAGAGATTGCTACCAACACTTCAAGCATCAAACCATAGACACCATTGAATCATATCTAACTCTAAATCTATCTTATGCCAATATTTATCAAACAATCTCAAAAGATAGAACAGCAAGAACGATGCAAGATAAGTCAACACAAGAGAGATCACCAAAGCACAATGTCTTCAATTGTATTGAATCATCTAATGACAGCAACAATTCCAATGTTCTGTGTTATAACACTTGCTCAAAATGAACTAACTCCTAGCTCTAACTTTTACTATATTACTTAATTTGCTCCAAAGTAAAACTACCTAGCCCTTTCAAATGAGGCATTGACCCTATTTATAGAGATTACATCTTATGTCAGCCCAAATAGGGTTACAAAACAATTGGCCCCCAAAACAAGTCGGCCAAGAGGAATTCAAAATAAAGTAAAGTGTGCATTAAATGCATGTACTCCATATAGGTCATCCTAGGATCTCCAACATAGCTTGGTCCAATGCATATGGAGGAAGAGAAATAATGGGGAAGCACAAATTACGATGAGGCATTGTATTAACTTCTCTCCCCTTTGTCCTTATCTAGCTCCATCCTATCTTGCACCATCAAAAATATCTTCTCCAAGTCGGATATAGGTGGAATAACTAAGACTTTAATTTTTCTTTCAATGGACTTAATGTCCTTCTTGACTGCTTTACAACTTTATCCCAATCCACCTTCATGGTTTGATATGTATCCATTACTGTAATCTATGTAGTTGCCTCATCTAACTGATGTTCAGTGATTGGGTCCTCATTGACTGGAGAATACACATCTCACCACCATTTTCTCAATTGCTCCAAGTTCAAGTGTTTAGGTGCAAACCTTTTTCTTCCTGTCATAACTTCGAAGAATGAAATGCACTTGGCATAGATCTCAGTCAGGGTATCTTAGATTTTCTTCCCTTGTTTATGCACTTTCTTCAAAACCCTTTTCCTTATTTGCAAAACTTCGTACCATTCCCAGGTTTCTGCAACTTTGGGAGAAGGAAGAATTCCACCACTTACCAGTTTTTCTTCAGTGTATTCCATGATGGTTTTGGTCTTCTACAATAGGAGATCCACATCCTCCTTATCCTAAGCTAGAATCCCTTAACCAATCTATTGATCTCATAGCATCTCCACCAGTTGATGGGATATCTTTGATGGCATTATCTCCTTTAGCTTGCACTCCCTGCAACCAATTCATTGTGGCATGTGTGGTGGTTTTCATTTTCTCCAACTTAGTTATTGTTTCCTATGGTAGAAAACCTACAGCAGATGATGAGGAGCTAATGGACTATAAGGGCTTCATCAAGTCTTGTAGATACCTCTTAAGTTTATCATTCTCCTTCTTTAAATCCTACTTAGCTTGTACCTCTTTCTTCAATCTGCTCAAAATAGCAATACTGGAACCTTCAAATTCTTTAACTTCCTACATCATAGAGGTGGGTCCCAAGCTAATAGTTTGTACACTATAATCTTTACTAGTCACCTCATCTTTATTCTTGTCTGGCACAAGGTGGCAATGTGAATCACCCTATTATTAGCTTTATCTCTTTCGATCCTAGAGATAACCCTGGCTTTCTTATTTGGTTTTCCCTTTCCTATGTTTTCTAGTAATTCATCCCACTTGGGAGGAGTATCATCTACCATAATTTGTTTACTCTTTAACTCCTTGTCCAACAAACCTGGAATAGTGGAATCCAACTGCACAGTACCTTGTCCAACCACATCCCGTTGAACCTTGGGTACATCTTCATTCAAAATTTTGTTTTTCAGGAATCTACTCAATCTTATCCTCACTTCCCTTATCATGCTCTTCTTCTTCATGCACTAGTGAAGGAGTCTTGATTAGAATTTCCTCTCTCTAAGGAGATCTATCCTCTTCATTTCATGTAGGCGAATCCTCATAAGTCACCAAAGGAGATTGTAATACCTTCTCTATTTCTGCTTCTACATCATAGAGTTCACCCTTTTGGGATTCTTCTTCTCCTTGATCCTAGTAATCCTCTACATCTTTGGATTCACTTAGTACATTATGAGTTTCATGAGAAGGAGGGACATTATCATGCTCAGTAGTAGGAACATCTGTGGGAGCACTTCTCTTTGCACACCATCTTTAGGAGAGGGAGTTCTTGATCTTCTTATGTACACCTATGTCTTCTCTTCTAAACTTTCTACAATTACTACTAGTGGGCTAGCCTCATCCCCTGTCTTAGAGGATTCTTTCTCTTTCTGTGACAATCTCTCTATTCTCCTTCTCTTAGGCATAGAAACACTAACCTCTTTTCCTTCTTTCTCAGCTTCATCCTTTGCATATTTCTTTGTCTTTGAAATGTGTTTCCTTTTCGTAACAATGAGTTTTCTTTGCTTCGCTACCTCTTCTACCTCTTCCACCTAAGCATCTTTAATCTTTATCCTGAAAGGAGAGCTCACCTTGTCCTTACCTTTAGGTTCCAGTTGACTCCTCAGAAGTGGAATGAGACTCTAAGTCTCCCATTATATCATAGGTGCATTGTACACCCTTACTTTCCAACTCCCACATCTTGTGCTTGAGCCACAACTTAGTGTACTTGATCATTGGATTCATGATCTACTCTAATTTTTTCTTCTCTTCCTCCAGCCAATATATTTCTCAAACTGGTTTATTCTTCAGAGCTTCATAGTCATGGCCTTGAATCAAATATCCATCATTTTCAATCTGATCTGGAATGGCTTTTATGTTTTATAGCCAGACCAAGTTCACCGGTAACCTGGAGAACTTCTTTTTTCTAATTTCAAATTCATCATTGTTGTTAGCCCAATAATCCTCTACATCATCCTTATGGTTGTATTCCCTACTAGCCCTCTTCTATGCCTCACTAGTCCTATCAAATCTAGATCTCTTAGAATGGAAAGATAGACCCAGAGTACTCATTTCTTCTTCAGAAGCATGGGTGGAATTAATAGAGGGGCAGGCCTCACTACTACCTATCCTCAAAGGAAAATCACCACCAAATCCAGTCTTATGTTTATCCTTCTTGAAAATTGCATCAAAATCATAGATCTGCCTTGTGATCTCTAGAAGTATAATATGATTTGTAGGATATCTAGGGATTTTGTATGGAGCCCTCTAACAACCATCTATTTTGATGTATGAAAAGGTAGGGAACTAGATAAACCAATCTCCAAACCTCTTGATTAATTCCTTGGCATTATCTGAGATTCAAACATGCTCTGCACCTTGTAATAGCCTGGTGATGTACATGGTGAATGCATCATTCACCCTCCTATAACTTGTACCACCCAAGTGCAATTGTGGGTATACCTCATAAATTACATCCTACCCAAACACACCCCTTGTGCTTAGCCCTTTGTATGGATGGAACCTTGCAAGTGCATAAACCAAGTATGAGGTCATTGTGAAGGTCTTTGTCTACATGACATTGCACATTTGTTCATGTATCATTGCACTTATAATTCCTTCCCAATGGTAGTCAGTATTCTGCTCCATCCTTACAATGACATGGAACATCCAGTTTTCAAATACTCCTGCACTCTTCAATCCCACCACCCTACTGAGGAGTGTGATAGAATCATAGTATTCCTTCTTAAACTTAGCTCTGAATAGCTACTTGGGTAGCTTGGAGAAGTGGGAATTAGGTTTCTCTAACTAGGAATTGATGACCTATTGTGATTTGATGGTGTCTTCGGCATAATACTTCTTCACTATGTCCATATCAAAACCCACTACATGAGACCTATCAAGCATGTCAAAGGTTTGGGCTATAGACACGGGGTTAATATTTTCCACAATTCTTCCTTGAGGACCAACTATCCTTTGTGTGCCCCTGTCATAGTGCCTGGCACATTCAAGCACTAATTCATAACATTGAACTGTAGGAGGGAATCTAGCTACATGGGCCAACCTTGATTCCAATATCCTTATGGCCAACAGAGGGAGGTTTTGTGTTGCCATCCTTGCCTTGAATTCTTCATAATCCCACAGCCCAACATTTGTATCAGTGACCTCTGACCAGATGGAAGTCAACTTGCTTTCTGGGATTCTACTCTTTATATCCATTTTAATCCTTTTTTCCTCAGAGATAGTAGACGCCTCAGTACTTGGATCCATTACCCTACCCTTGGTTCCTCCAATAACGGCCTGACTTGATTCAGCCTATATTCCACAAAGAGACCACAATAAAGATCCACCACAACATGAGATTCAAGTTAATCCATCACAAAATGATATATTCATCCTCAATACAAGTCCCATGATGAACAAAATCCCCTAAAATCTCATAACAATTACTCCTTTCAAAGTTTGGATTTTTAGTCCCCTCACGGAATTTGGGCCAGAGAGAAATTTCAAGAAATTCTAGACCAGACAGAATTTAGCAAAACAAGCACAAAAAAATACAACAATCATTTGATCAACCATCATCAATTAAGAAATAGCATGACACATATTTAAATAACTCAAATTGATCATATGGTGCACAATCATCAGCTAATAACTCATGCTATCTCTCAATTCTTCATTTTCAACAAGATTTCAGAGAATTCTACCAAAGACAAAAATCCACAAAAATAACAATAGTTCACAAATTTTAGGAAAATGAAGGGGCAAAGAAGTTTCGGTAAAATCCTGAGGAAACGGAATTTCGCGAAGTCAGCGTAATTTTCATGTTTTAAGGATATTTTAGGGAAATCGATAAAGCGATGGAAAACCAAGAAATTCCTAAAGTAAGGAAAATCTTTGAGATGTTCGAAAACCCAAAATATTTGACTCCATCAAGATTTCCCTCATATGAATTAAACGACTAAGTATTTATGGATTTAGTTTTGGATTCAGGTCATTTAAAGTGCAAGATGAATAATCCAAGCTTCCAATCGATCTAAATGAGATTCAATCATTATGAGCAATCATTTCAACAAGGGAAACCCTTACAAATCGCCATGATAGCATAGTTTAGATCCAACTCGCCTTTTCATTTATTCTATCCTTCACACAAATTCTCCCACAACCTAACAGGACATGGCGATTATCAAATTGGACGATGGACAACAAGTTTCACTTCGCCCAAGACATGATTTTATCAAAGGTCATGGATTTCTAGGTCAAACCTGAGCTCGACATGGGAAAGCATGAAATCAAACTAAGAGTCAAACACAACAATGATTAATCACATTAAATCAAAGTCAAGCAGAAGGAAAGGCAACGCGAAATGCAGTGAAGAGCATCAAACCCTAAAACCAAAAACCCTAGCCCTGCTACCAGACTCTACCACATCGAAATCCTAACTCAAAGCATACACACACAAACCCTGAATCAATTCAATTCATTCATTTAAAGGCAAGGCAACATATACATACCATGAGAACAAAGAAATCAAAATAGTAGCAACTAGAAAGAAACCCTCAAGTCTGAGCAGAATGCAAGTGGTCACAAGAGAATTCTACTGCAACGATCGATCACAGTCTCAAATGCACAATCCAACAATAGCAACTCAAAATGAAGCTCCTCAAATCTCATAACAAGGCAAATGACACAAAATTCTCATCATAAATCCCAATTAAATCTAATAAAATCAAACTGCAAGATCATACAGGAGGCATAAATGCGTCAAAAAGACAGCGGGTTCGGGAATCCGAAGGCACGATGGAGTTTCAATAAAATCCAAACTAGATGGAATTCCACAAAGTCCTAGAATTTCCAAAAACAATGTAAAGCAGCCTCTGTCGGGTTTTCAAGGCATTCGGGGAATTCCGCCCAGGGGGAATTTTCCTGAAAACAAAGAAAAACCTCAAATATGTCCCAAAAATAAAGGATTCTCAAAGTTTTTCCTCAAAAGGGGAATTTGCATGAGTAGGATAATCATTTATGCACATGCCAAGGCAACCACATCCTCAAAATCAAAGGTCCAAACACCAAGAACGAAAGCAAAAGAGGGTCCCTGCTTTCAGCGGGGCATGTGTGCAAAAACTGCACAACATCTACTTGCTCCTTAATTTTGGCCTCATCTTCCTCAGAAATTTCCTCTAAAGCCACAAGAGTCTTGCCCAGTGCTTGCTTCATACTAGCCATATTAACAGAAGGGGGAGAAATGAATAATGTTGCAACTCTTTGAGATGCAGACCTGGTTTGTGTACCAACATTCCTTGTTGCTACTGTTCATCAATAGTTATTCTGGTTTTGGGCCTAGCTGTAGAAGAAGATGCACCTTTAGGTTTTTCTTTTGATTTATCCTTACCTGTCTCTACATATTTCTATTTTTCTAATAATTTTATGGGAACTTCCTGTCTTGTTGCTTCAGGGGTTCTTTCTTCAATTCTAACACCTAGAGTAACCTTACTAGTCTTTCTTTTCTTCTTGGTAGGCTCTCCACTTTCAAAAGTAGTTTCATCTCTTTTTTTTCTTCTTTTATCTTCTAAGTAGATGGATCCAATTCCTTTTTCTCTTAAACTTTTACAAAAATCATTAATCCAATGTTGAGTATACCTTAGGACTAGCTTAGTAAAATCATCAATTGATGTCATGGCTTTCTCATCAACACCTAGGTTTGGAATGGGTTCATCATACACCCTATCATCATTGTAAAACTAATTCAGCACCTGACCATCATCTTCTTCCAATTGGTCTAGGATGTCATAGAGTTTGAGCATTCAAGAAAACCCTAAATTTATTCTTTCATACTTTTTCCTTTCGACCACATGCTCGTCTTCACAATTAAGCCAATAATCTTCTAGATGAGGCACATGAGCACAAAAACCAGCTATATTTCTAGCAATATTTCCTTCAATATCATAGTACACTCTCTAGAGTGGAAATTCTTCAAAATGGTAGGTCCTCAATTCCTCCTTACATAAATCAATTACTTTAATTGCACTACACTTATAATTTCCTATTGTGATGGGAAATTTAAAAGAGGCCTTCTTGTGAGCATGGCTATCAAGAGCCTAAGATGGTTTTAACTATCTCACTAATTCTAATAAAACAATTTTATCTATAGGATACCTGGGCAGCATAAATGGGTGTCCATCAAATCCCTCCACTTTGATGTAGGAGTAAGTTGGGAACTGTGTGTACCAGCCTCCCATAGGCTGAATGGCACTTTGTGCTTCTAGGGATAATCTCTTAGATTTATCACCCTCCATTGTTCTCACCAGTTTCATGGAGAACAAATCATTAACTTTGTTGTAATCACCTTTATACCCGTGAACAGTGATTTGGGGTAAATGTGCATATGTCAAACTATTGCCAACTTGCATGCCTAGAGTACCAATCTATTTTAATCCTTGTTTACTGGCTCTCATAACACAAGAGTAAATAACATATGATGACATGTAGAAGAATATGGTTTGGGGAATGTAGTAATCTGTTCATGTAGCCTGTCACTTATCAATTTTCCCCAATGCAACTCTACAGGAACTTCCATCATTCGGGATATTATCATAAACATCCAGGGTTTGAATTTGCTTGCATCTCTCAAACTAGCTACTCTACTCAACAAAGTTATTATTTCTTGTATTTCTTGTTTAAACATAGACCTCTGAATTACCTTGGTTTGTGGTGTGATTCAATGTTGGCACCATTGGGTGCTCATAATTTCTCTATTACGCTCTTCAGAGCTCGGATATGTCTTGGACATGGCTTTCAAGTTGACATTGAACATCTTTGTGTAGGAGGGGAGACCGAATGTACACATAATTACTTTTTGAGACAAGTCTACATAAGTTCTCCCTTCCTTTTCAACAATCCTTTTGGCTGAATTATAATAGTTTATGCATTGCATAACTAATTTTGGAGGTTCCATTGCTGGCGGAAACCCTCCTACAACAGCTATGAATGGATTTCAATGTCGGAAGACCATCCCATGTGGGTATCTATGACCACCCATTAATGGGTAGTTCTTCCAAATTGCAGTACTTGAATTCATATTCTGCTCTTGTGTCAAAAGTGCTCATTTTGGATATAATGTGCTCTTCAATTTTCAGAATATTTTTCTGTGTGCGAGTTAGGGTTAAATTTAACCAAAACTTACATTTCATAAAATTTTCAATTCATTCTTTTATTAAATTTAACAACTTAGAGAAAAATTAACATTCCAATTTCAAAATGAAGAAAATACCATCATCAAAATTTGCTAGCTTAAGAAACTTTTATCAATGTATCGGTTATTCTGAACATACTTGGTTCTGACTAAAAATGGTGATTCTTCATAATACAACTTCAAAACCCTTAGTAGTTATGACTTAGTTTCTCAAAATTTTACCTCTCTTTGCGTGCCAAAGTAGTTTCATGAATTCAATGTCTATCAAATTTGTGATATGACTCTAAGTGGAGTGTTGTAAAAGCAATTGCATGCTCAAGGTGATACCAAGTACATAGGTAGTTCACCACCTTCATTAATTACCTTTTATTTTGAATTAATTCCTAGAATAAAGGTGTAATCATTCTGGATTATGGTTCAAATCACGAACACCTAGGTTTCTGTGTTGGCTCACTATTTGAGAAGAAAGACGGTGCAGTGATTATATGTAGCAATTATATGTCACGCTAATTCTATAAAAGGTATATGCCATTAAAGATATGTGATTAATGATGACCACCGGGGTTGAGGCTTTTGATAATGCTTTTGAAAGAATCAAATAACACTGGGATCCAGGAAATATTTCCTGAAAAAAGAAACAAAAAAAATCAGAACAAGAGAAAGACCGGTAACCGAAACTGAAAGATAAACTAAACAAAATTTCAAAGCAAACTTTCCATTTTTTGAATTTTACTTCAAAGAAACAATAAAGCATCGGAATCCGGTAAAAGGGAAGATTACCGGGTTTAGAAAAATTGATCAATGAAATATCAGGCGGAGCTAGAGTCTTTTGAAGATACAAACTCTTTTGGCTCAATTCAGGATTCCAGGATTCCGGTTTCTGGTAACAGAATAAACATTAACAGCATACTAAAACACCAAAAGACCAGGAAGAAAAAAAAAATCATAATACAAAGAGGCCAAGTTAAAATGAGAGAGGAAAACCAACAACTGACCAAGCATCAAAACAACACCAAAGCAAGCAAAAACAACAAAGAAAAAAGGGTAAAGAAATGAAAAAGGGGATCCACATTTTGCCAAAGGGAAAAAATCGGGCGTGTTGTGAGACTACACAACAGGCATGATTTCATATTTGTGGTGGTGAATATATTTTTCAAGATGGCACATTTCATTCCATTTCATAGGACCAGTGATGCTATTCATGTTACAGAGTTTTTTTTCAGAGAGATGGTGAGACTACATGGTCTACCAAAGAGTATAGTTTCATATAGAGATACCAAATTTATTGGTTATTTTTGGAGGACATTATAGAAGAATTTGAAGACAAATTTCAATTTTAGTTCTACACGCCATCCACGGACTGATGGACGAACAAAGGTGGTGAATAGGAATTTGGGTAACCTGCTAAATTACTTAGTAGGATATAAGCCTAAGGGATGGGATTTGATTATACCATGGGAAGAATTTTCTTACAACAATTTTTTCAATAGGAGCACTAGTAAATTACCATTCTAGATTGTAAATGGGAGTAGTTCAAGAACTGCTTCTAAACTGATAAATATGGATAAGGGGGAGAAAAGTAGTGTTGAGGCTAAAGATTTTGTTGACCAGCTGAAGAATTTGCATGAAGTGAAGAAACGCATCAACAAGATGAACTCACAATATAAGGCTTAGGAAGATCAAAAAAGGAGGTATAGGGAGTTCTAGGTAGGAGATGAAGTCATCATTCATTTGTGAAAGGAAAGGTTGCCAGTTGGTACATACAAGAAGTTAAAAATGAATAAGTTTGGACCATGCAAGATCTTGAAGAAGCATGATTTAGGAAATGCTTATGAGGTAGATTTTCCTAGTGGAATAAACATTTCTCATGTGTTCAACATTGCTCATTTGATAGAGTATCATGAAGGTGATATAGAGAGGATCCGATAAATGAATAGTTGAAAGGTCCAACACCTACTTCAAAGAAGGAAGAGACAGAAGAAATCCTAGATAGTCATGTGGGTAGAAGCACAAGATACATGCAATATGCAGAGTACTTGGTGAAATGGAGAGGAAGGCATGTTGAAGATTCATCATGGTTATCTGAGGTTGAGGTTAACCATCTTAGTTTCCTTCTAACTCCTGATAAGTGACAGGGTCACTTTTCAAACTACCTTAGGTATCTGATGCAGGAGCATCCTATAGTGCAAGGAAATATTGCATCACCAAAAACAAATTGTTTTCTTTAATTTCTTTAGTTTTTTTGAGTCCCATGATGGAACTTAAGGGGTTTAAGATTGTCAGGAGTCAGAAATAGCAAAAAATTGCCACTTACTATTTTTAGTAAGTCAGCCAAAACGGGCTCATATGGATGTGAAATTTTACACCAAGGAACAGAGTTGAAAAACATCTCTGGTCACAAAAGAATCACCTTAATACCCTGCATGGTTTGGGAGAAATTAAAGTTTCCATCACAGGAAATTTCTCCAATGCAGCTTCAAATTCATATATAAAACTTTAGAGGCCCCAAAACAACTCAAAGAGTTGTCGAACCGAGCAACGGTGGGTTTCAAGCATTGTAGAGCTCGTCAAGATCTTTTCGACAATATGCAATAATAGTGAATCGAACGCCTGGATCAAAAGTTATGGCCCCAAAAATTTTGATCCTCTAAAAAGTGAATTTCATAAAAATTTCTTCCTAGGCCAGAAATCATTCGATGGGACTTTTGGCGCCAAAACAAAATGGGAAATTTAATCTTTCTAGAACATTCTAGGGTGGTTATTGGGGAAAATAAAAAAGGTTAAGTGAGGTTGTAGAAGGTGGCCCTGATAGTGCAGATTGTGGCTCTGAATAGTAGATTTTCTTTTCTGAGTTCATTTTTTTGTAATGAATCAAGCCCATGAGGGTGTATCATGTAAGTTTTGAATCTCTAATTTGATTATCTTAAAAAAAATGAAAGTGGATTGTTTTTTTTCTCTCACATTTTCTATGTCGGTATCTGTTGTTGTGGTTTCTTTGGGTTTTGGGCGGTGTCCCCTCATCAAGTGGTATTACAGTAGGAATTCATGAGCTTGTAATAGAGCGTCGAATGTGAGGCAGTTGTAGCAGGAGCTATGAGTGTGGGTTGAATTCAAGATGCCTCCAAAACGTGCCCAATATGGCAGATTTGGTGGTTGTGGTGGAGGAGGTCCACCTAGAGATGAAATCAAAGCCCTTTGAAGGAAATTAGAAACCTTGGAACAAGAGGTTCGAAGAAGAGATGTGCAATGAGATAGAGATGAAAGTGAAGAAGAAATGGAGGAAATGGAAGAGGAAGGAAAGATCCAATGGATCTTAGAGAAACAAGATTGTTGGGAGTGATCTCAAGCATTGGGAAGAGACCTAAAATGGAGGTTTCAACTTTTAGTGGAAATCTAAATCCTAAGGAATTGATTGATTGGATCAATGACATGGAGAAATTTTTTGAGTTTAAGGAGATTGAAGATCCTCATAGGGTGAGGTTTGCAAAGATAAAATTGAAAGTTCATGCCAGCATATGGTCGAAAGAGGTCTAGTTAGAAAGAGGAAGACAAGGGAAAGATAAAATTTCTAGATGGGACAGAATGGTATCAAAATTGAAGAAATAATTTATTCCAATTGATTACGAATTGGAGTTGCTCAAGAAGATGTAGAGCTTGAGGCAAGGAACAAGGACAATGAAAGAATACACAAAGGAATTTAACAAGGCCCTAATTCAGACAGGACATTCTGAGGCTAAGGAGAAAGTTGCTTATTATATTAACCGTTTGAAGCCAAGCATACAGGAAGAATTGGCACTGGTAAGAATGACCACCATTGAAGACGCTTATCAGTTTCCTCTAAAGGTTGAAGAATAGTTGAACAAGAGGTTTGAGAAAAAACAATGAGGTGGAGGTCGTGGAGGAAAGACTAGTGGACAGTCATATGGAGGTCGAAATAAAGATCAAAAGAAGGGTGAAGGCTCCTGTAGTAGCCACATCCAAAAAGGAGATAACACCTATTGTCCTCATGATCAAAATAATGGAGACCAAAGAGGAAGGGGAAGATCTGGATGAGGACTAGGAAGAGGAGGCTTTCGTGGAACTTGTTTCCAGTGTGGAGAAGGACATAGAGCCTATGAGTTTCCTTAACATCAAGGAAGGAAAAATAGAATACCTGAGGGTAATGCATGAGTTGCACATGTAGATGAAGATCTTGAGTCTTCACATTCTGAGGATACAGAAAGAGGAGAGGTTCTTGTTACTAGAAGATCCTTGCTGAATGAGGAGAATGAGCCAACTCGAAGGAAGAATTTTTTTTGCACCAAATGTAAGTGTGAAGGTAAAGTTTGCAATATTATTATTGATGGAGGTACTATTGATAACCTTGTTTTAGAAGAAATGGTTAGTAAGTTGTGGTTGGAGAGAAGAAGGAATCTGAACCCATACCAGATTGCTTGGTTACAGAAGGACCATAAAGCCTTGGTAAATGAACAATGTCTAGTAAAGTTCAAGATTGAAAATTACCATGATGAGCTATTGTGTGATATTATGCCTATGGATGTTTGTCATATGTTCTTAGGCAGACCATGGCAGTTTCATCGACAAGAAATACATGATGGACATGCCAACACTTATTCTTTGACAAAGGATGGAGGTCATCATAAGTTGAAGCCCTTGAAGGAGGCAAAGGAAAAAGTATGTAGTAATGCGAGAATTTGTTTGGTTCATGGAAGAAAGGTCCTAGAAGGTATGAAGAATGGGCATATGTGTTTTTCATTGATCCCTAGAGTAGATAAAGAAGATACTACTGAGGTACCTATAGAGGTTTCAAATTTGTTGAATGATTTTCAAGCTATTATTTCCAATATTGTACCTCAGGTTTTTCCTCTAGTAAGAAATATTAGTCATCAGATGGACCTGATTCCTGGAGCTAATGTTTCAAATAAGGAATCTCATTGTATGACTCCAGCAGAGAGTGAAGAGTTGAATATACAAGTGCAAGAGTTATTGTAGAAGGGATTGATCAAAGAGAGTTTAAGTCCATGTGCAGTACCTACAGTACTAGAACCAAAGAAGGATGGGGAATGGCAGATGTGTATAGATTCTAGAGCCATCAACAAGATCACCATTAAGTATAGGTTTCCCTTTCCAAGGATGGATGACATTATGGATTGTTTGAGTGGAGTTGAGTACTTCACAAAGATAGATCTTAAGAGTGGATATCACCAGATCCGGATTAGAGAAGGAGATGAATGGAAGATATCCTTCAAAACAAAGGAGGGTTTGTATGGGTGGTTAGTAATGCCTTTTGGGCTAACTAATGCACTGAGCACATTTATGCGGCTTATGAATGAGGTATTGAAAGAATTTTTGGGAAAAAATTGTATTGTTTATTTGGATGATATTTTTATTTTCAGTAAGACATTGGAGGAGCATCCTTGGTTCTTGGAAATCTTGCATTAACCAAAATATTTTTCTTTCAATTTTGTTCTTATTTTATTCTTTCTCAGTTCATGTTGGTGGACCTATCATATGTGCTCACTAGACCCTATGGATCTTTGTGTACATCATGGACATGTTCATTTTCCTTATTCCAAGATTTGAGTGTGATTGTATCTTTTTTCTGGAAAGTTATCAATTTTGGATTTCATGGCAGTTTCTTGAACCGGCACCAGAATAATCTTCAAGCCTAGCGGCTAATTTGATCATTCATGGATCGTTCCCATGACTTGTAGATCTTTAAGCTGTGATTTTAAACATTCCATGGAGTATCCCCGACCTTTGTGATAGGTCCACACTTCGTCCTATGCATTCACCGAGGAGTAATTCAATTTTGAGGCCAACCTATTCATGTGCACATTATATTTTCTTTCATTCGAGAAAGTAATGATCTTTGGCTGACGCAAATGTTTCCAGAATTGCAGATGTGATATAAAGCTTGTAATAGATCATTAGAAAGAGATAATTTGATCTAGAAGAATAATATATATTATATTTGTAAGATTTCAATCGCATATAGGAGCATATTGGAATGTTGTATTTTGAGCATGTATTATCAGGCCTGTGAGTCGAATCTATAAGCCTGGATGTTGCCGATTAAATGTAACTAAGATTTCTATTAATAAGAATATTTGCATCTGCATTTGCCTCCATATTCTATGTTGCTTTCATTTTCACTCTTGATGCATGGTCTGGATTGTTCTCTTTGAGGACCCTCCTACCATGGTTGTGTTAGATTGGTATCAAAGTGAGATTCGATCCATGTCAGGTCATCAAAATTCACGGTGTCCTGTAGAATATTTTTTCTGGGGTGGCAGATTGAGGATCTGACCTATAGCTATAGAGGACTTGTGTAAAGATGGTGAGAATAATAAATGTTAGAGGATATGGAGTGTGTGGAAATGCATACCTAACTTTAATGGAGATGTTGAGAGGAATTGCTGCCAGATTAGATGCAGTCTAAACAACCCAGAGAAGAGGTTGACCAGTTGATGATGTGAGTGATGAAGAGGTAGAAGTTCAGGACGAAAGAGGAATAGAAGAGCAACCTAGCCTAGATCAGGGAGAAGAGAGGTTCATAAGAGCCCTAACCAGAGAGAATACAAAACCCCATTTCAATCCACTGGATTATAATGGTAAGTTGGATTCAGAAGAATTGCTTGATTCCATATTACAGAGATGGAAAATTATTTTGAATTTGAAGGTACCACTGAAGATAAGAAGATGAAATTTTCTTGTACAAAGTTGAGAGGACATGCATCCCTTTGGTGGGAACATTTGCAAACAGATAGGCAAAGAAGAGGAAAAGAAAAGATAAATTCTTGGGATCAAATGGTGAATAAGTTGAAGATGAAGTTTATTCCTACAGATTATCATATTAGTTTGTTCTAAAAGTTGCAGAACTTGAAACAAAAAAATTCAAGTGTGACAAAATATACGGAGGAGTTCTATAAGTTGAGCATCAAATTGGGACATTCAGAGGAAGAAATTGAGCAAGTAGCCAGATATGTGAATGGTTTGAGGTCATCTATATAGGATGAAATCAGTTTGATCAAGTTGGTGAGTGTGGAAGAGGCATATCAATGTGCCCTAAAGGTAGAAGATAATTTGAATAAGAGAAATGAGTAGAGACAAAGAGGAAGAGGTGGAAGATTCCAAAGAGGAAGAAATTTTGTTGGAGGAAGAGGATGTTTTCCTGATCAAAATAAGGATAAGGAGGTTAGTAATAATGATAATGCATATCCTGAGTGATGGAAACTCTTACAGAAGAGGGGGATACGGTGGTTATCAAAATGAAGGATATACAAGAGATAATAGAGGACAGGAGAAAAGAGTATTCAAGGGAACTTTTTATAAATGTGGTGGACATAGAGCATTTGAATGTAATTAGGGAGATACAAGCATAAAAATAGAGAACAATAGAGGAACGACCTTTTTTGAGGAGGATCATGCCAGATCATCTAATAAACCAGAAGATGGAAAAGTGTTGGTGAATAGGAGAGTATTATGTCAAAGTGAAATGGAGTAGGAGCCATTGCAGAGAAAGAATTTGTTTCAGACTAGATGCAAGGTAGTTGGTAAATGTTGCAAGGTGATTATTGACAGTGGAAGTTTTGAGAACCCGGTTGCTGAAGATATGGTGACTAAATTGAAGTTGGAAAGGTTGAAACACCCAAAGCCCTATCAGATAGCTTGGATTCAAGATGAGCATAAGATACCAGTAAGTGAACAATGTTTGGTGAAATTGAAGATAGGAAATTACCATGATGAAGTTTTGTGTGATATTATTCCTATGGATGTATGCCATGTCTTGTTGGGAAGGCCTTGGCAATATGACAGATAGGCTATTCATGATGGAAAGAAGAATACATACACCATTGTTGCTAATGGGATGAAGCAGATTTTGTTTCCATTAGAATATATTCCTATAGTTGAGGTTTGTATGAATGATAGGGTTTTCCTGGTTGATGGATTGAGACATGAGAATGTGTGTTATGCCTTAGTTCCTAAGAAGGCTGAAGAATTGAAGCATATACAAGAACACCCAGAAGAGATAAAGGAATTGCTGGCAAAGTATGAGGAGATCATTCCAGATAATGTACCTAATGGATTACCACCTCTGAGGAGTATTAGTCATTGTATGGATCTTATTTCTGGAGCTAGTTTTTCTAATAAAGCCACACCAAATGACACTGGTAGAGAAAGAAGAGTTGAATAGACAAGTGCAATAATTTTTGAGGAAGGGTTTGATTAGAGAAATCTTATGTCCATGTGCGGTACCTGTTGTACTAGCACCTAAGAAGGATGGAGAATGGAGGATGTGTGTGGATTATAGAGTCATAAACAAGATCACATTGAAGTATATATTTCCTTTGCCCTGGATTGATGACATAATGGATTGCTTGAGTGGAGATAGATACTTTAAAAAGATACATTTGAAGAGTGGATATCATCAAATCAGAATTAGAGAAGAGGATGAGTGGAAAACAACATTCAAGAAAAATGAAGGATTGTATGAGTGGTTGGTGATGCCTTTTGGATTGAAAAATGCACCAAGTACTTTCATAAGGTTGATGAATGAGGTATTGAAGAAATTCTTGGGTAGGTTTGTGATCATGTATTTGGATGACATCTTGATTTTCAGTAAGATTAGAGAAGAACATTTGTTCCATATAAGATAAGTTTTGCAGAGGTTGAGAGAAGAGCAATTGTTGATAAACACTAAGAAGTTTAGTTTCATGAAGGAGGAATTGGTATATCTAGGATTTGTGATATCTTTGGATGGATTGAAGATGGATCCTAAGAAGGTAAGAGAAATTGTTGAGTGGCCTACACCAGATAGCATTGGAGAGGTAAGATCATTTCATGGATTGGCTAGTTTCTACCGAAAGTTCATTAGAAATTTTAGTTCTATGTGCAATCCTATGACATAAATAATGAGAGGGGATAGGAAGGATTTTAGATGGACGTCTGGATCAGACCGTAGTTTTGAGTTTTTGAAGCAGAAGGTGACTGAATAGCCTATTTTTTCTTTACTAGATTTCAATAAGGTATTTCAAGTAGACTATGATGCAAGTGGAAATGAAATTAGAGCAGTGTTGAGTCAAGAAGGAAGACCTGTAGCTTATTTCAATGAGAAATTGAATGATGCTAGAAGAAGATATTCAGTGTATGATTAGGAATTTTATGCTATATTTCAAGCCTTGAAGAAGTGGAGACATTATTTGTTGCCTAAGGAGTTTGTGTTGTATACGGATCATCAGGCATTGCAATATTTGAAAAATCAAGGTAAGTTAAATCATAGACACGTGAGATGGGTGGAATTATTGTGAAACTATAATTTTGTTTTGAAGCATAGGAGTGGAAAGTAAAATAGAGTTGTTGATGCTTTGAGTAGGAGAAGGAATTTATTGATAGAGATGAGAGTGGAGGTTTTAGGCTTTAATGAGTTGAACAACTTGTATGAGGGAGACCTAGATTTTTTAGAACCTTGGAAAGCTTGTAAAGAACTTATTTTGGAGGATAGAAGCCAGTGGTTGGATTATTTCATTCAGGAGGACATGTTCAGAGGCATTCAGTTGTGTATGCCCTAGAGCTCAATGCAGGATAACTTAGTGAAGGAGAAGCATAGTGGAGGAATACTAGGACACTTTGGAGTTGATAAGACAGTGGCATTGGTGAGTGAGAATTACTTTTGGTTGTAGATTCATAAGGATGTTAGGAGATTTGTGTAGAGCTGCAGAGTTTTCCAAGTTGCAAAAGGAAGTAGTCAGAATGTTGGATTGTATAAGCCTTTGACAGTTCTGGAGAGACCTTGGGAAGATATCAACATGGATTTCATACTTGGTTTGCCGAAGACACAAAGAGGTAATGATTTTTTACTTGTGGTGGTAGATATATTTTCTAAAATGACACATTTCATACCTTGTAAGAAGACAACAGATGCAATACATGTAGCAAACTTTCTTTTTAGAGATGTGGTCATATTGCATGGATTACCCAGGAGTATTGTTTCAAACAGAGATGTAAAGTTTGTTGGTTACTTTTGGAGGAGACTTTGGAAGAAGATGAAGATAGATTTGAAGTTTAGTTCTACTTTTCACCCACATACTGATGGATAGAAAGAGGTAGTAAATAGGAGTTTAGGGAATTTTCTAAGATGTTTGATTGGAGAGAAGACCGGAAGTTGGGATTTAGTCCTTGCACAAGCAGCGTTTGTTTACAATAATTTAGTGAACAAGAGTTCAAGAAAGACACCTTTTGAGATTGTTACTAGAGTTCATCCTACAGGTATATCAAAGTTGAGAGACATCAGTATGGAAGATAAGAGGAGTGTAGAAGCAGAAGAATTTGTAGAACATATGAAGAATGTGCATACTCAAGTGAAACAACAATTGGAAGACATGAACCAGAAGTATAAGGAGAAAACAGATGAAAAGAGGAGACATAAGGAATTCAAAGTTGGAGATGAAGTGGTGGTATATTTGAGGAAGGAGATATTTCTAGTTGGCACATACAACAAGCTAAAGATGAGGAAGTTTGGACCTTATAATATTTTAAAGAATTTTGACTCAGGAAATGCATATGAAGTGGAGCTACCAGAAGACATGGGTATATCACCTATATTCAACATTGCAGATCTATATTAGTACCATGAAGTAGAGTTCAGTAAAGATAGTGAAGCAAAATTGGAGAATCAATTTCCTAAACAACAAACAAATGAGATTGAAGAGATCTTGGATATCAGAGATGGGAGACAGACTCGTGGAAGATAGTACAAAGAATATCTTGTGAAGTGGAAAGACAGACCAGTGGAGGATTCTTCTTGGATTTCTTACACTAAGGTAGACCATCTTGGTTTTCCTTTTTCCCTAGCAAAGTGAGGGACTCACTTTTCAGTAACCTCGGATGTCTGATGCAGGAGCATCCTTGGGATTGGACTAAAATATTTTTCTTTTAGTTTTGTTATTATTTTATTCTTGCTCAGTTCATGTTGGTGGACCTGTCATATGTGCTCACTAGACCCTACGGATCTTTGTGTACATTATGTATATGTTCATTTTCCTTATTCCAAGACTTGAGCATGATTGGATCTTTTTTTGACAAGTTATTGATTCTGGATTTCATGGTAGTTTCTTGAACCAACACCAAAATAATCTTCAATCCTAGCTGCTAATTTGATCATTCGCGGATCATTCCTGTGACTTGTGGATATTTAAGGTGTGATTTTAAACATTCCATAGAGTATCCTTGACCTTCATGATAGGTCCACACTTCATCCTATGCATTCATCGAGGAGTAATTAAAATTTGAGGCTACCCTGTTCATGTACATGTTATATTTTCTTTCATTGCAGAAAGTAATGATCTTTGGCTAACATAGATGTTTCTAGAATTGTGGATGTAATATAAAGCTTGTAATAGATCATTAGAAAGAGATAATTTGATCTAGAAGAATAATATAGATTGTATTTGTAATATTTCACTCACATATAGGAGCATATTGGAATGTTGTATTTTGAGCATGTATAATCAGGCCTGTGAGCCGAATCTGTAAGCCCGAATGTTTCTGGCTGAATGTAACTGAGATTTATGTTAATAAGACTATTTGGATCTGCATTTGCCTCCATATTATGTGTTGCTTTCATTGTTACTCTTGTTTCATGGTCTATATTGTTCTATTTGAGGACCCTCCTACCGTGGTTGTGTCAATATCCAAAGAGTTTTTGAGAAGTTGAGGGAGTAGAAGTTGTTGATTAATTTGAAGAAATGTAGTTTTGTGAAGAGAGAGTTGGTGTATCTGGGATTTTTTGTCTCAGAAAATGGTCTCAAAATGGATCCAAAGAAGGTGAGAGCTATCATTAAATGGCTACTCAAAGAGGTGTTACCGAGTAAGATCATTTCATGGTCTAGCAAGTTTTATAGAAAGTTTATTAAGAATTTAGAGTGAGTATTTGTGCACCTTGTTTGAAAAGAATGAGGCGGGGATAGAAAGAGTTTAAAGTGGACTACAAGAGCAATAAAGTTTTGATATGTTGAAGAAGAAAAGTTCTGAGCAACCTTTTTGGCACTTCTAGATTTCAATAAGGTCTTTTCGGGTAGATTGTGATGCTAGTGGCCTTTATACATCTGAGATGTTTTTACGGAGTCAAGAAGGTAAACTTGTTTGCCTATTTTAATTGAGAAGTTAAATGATGCTAAGAAAATGTTTTGTCGCAATTAGTTTTTATGCTATAGTTCAAGCACGAAATGGAACACTATTTGTTTCCAAAAAGAATTTGTTTTATATCACCCGATCCCACCAGCTTTGTATTGATATCTCAATAGTCAAAGGAAATTTGAATCAAAGGAACTTAAAATGGGTTACGATTTTTTTCTTGAGTTATACTTTTGTTTTGGAAACACATGAGTGGAAGGTCCAAGCGAGTTACTGAGATGCAGCAAGTAGAGAAGGAAAAAATTGTTTGGTAAAGGGATGTGAATATAGAGGTTGTTGGGTTCAATGAACCCAGAGTTTGTGCCAGATCCCAAACTTTATAGAAGCTTGGAAGACTTGTTTAGAACTGGTACATTGGATAAGATGAGATGGATCCCAGTTTAGTATCCAAGATGGGATGTTGTTTAGAGGAAGCCAATTGTGCATTCAAAGGAGTTCTATGAGATAATATAATCAAGGAGAAGCATATTAGAGGATTGGTTGGACATTTTGGTTGAGATAAGACCATTGCTCTTGTTAGTGATAATTATTATTGGCCACAGTTATAACAAGATGTGAAGAAATTTGTACAAAGTTGCAGAGAACGTCAGCAAGAAAAAGGAACAAGTTAGAATACTAGATTGTATCAGCCATTACCTGCACCTGAGAGGCCATGGGAGGATATTAGCATGGATTTTGTTCTTGGATTGCCAAGGACACAGATAGGGCATGATTCCATATTTGTGGTGGTGGATAGATTTTCAAAGATGGCACATTTCATTCTGTTTCATAAGACCAGTGATGTTGTTCAATTGGCAGAGTTGTTTTTCAGAGACGTGGTGAGACTACATGTTCTGCCAAAGAGTATAGTTTTAGATAGAGATACCAAATATTTTGGTTATTTTTGGAGGACATTATGCAAGAAGTTGAAGACAGATTTGAAGTTCAGTTCTGCACACCATCCACAAACTTATGGACAAACAAAGGTGGTGAATAGGAGTTTAGGTAACCTGCTAAGATGCTTAGTAGGAGATAAGCCTAAGGGATGGGATTTGATTATACCATAGGAATAATTTTCTTACAACAATTTTGTCAATAGGAGCACTAGTAAATCACCATTCCATATTGTATATGGGAGTAGTCCAAGAACTGCTTTTGAACTGAGAAAGATGGATAACGAGGAGAAGAGTAGTGCTGAGGCTGAAGATTTTGTTGAGCACTTGAAGAATTTGCATGAAGAAGTGAAGAAACACATCAACAAGATTAACTCACAATATAAGGCTCAGGAAGATAAGAAAAGGAGGTATAAGGAGTTCCAAGTAGGAGATGAAGTCATGCTTCATTTGCGAAAGGAAAGGTTTCCAGTTGGTACATACAACTTAAAGATGAAGAAGTTTGGACCATGCAAGATCCTAAAGAAGCATGATTTAGGAAATGCTTATGAGGTAGATTTCCCTAGTGGAATAAACATTTATCATGTGTTCAACATTGTTGATTTGATAGAGTATCATGAAGGTGATATAGAGGAGGGCCTGATACATGAAAAGTTCAAAATTCCAACACCTACTTCAGAGAAGGAAGAGATAGAATAAATCCTTGATAGTCGTGTGGGTAGAAGCACAAGATACAGGAAATATGCAGAGTACTTGGTGAAATGGAGAGGAAGGCCTATTGAAGATTCATCATGGTTATCTGAGGCTAAGTTTAACCATCCTGGTTTCCCTCTAACTCCTGAGAAGTGACAGGGTCACTTTTCAAATTACCTTGGGTGTCTAATGCAAGAGCATCCAGCAATGCAGGGAAATCTTGCATCACCCAAAAAAAATTGTTTTCTTTATTTTCTTTAGTTGTTTTTAGTCCCATGATGGCACTTAAGGGGTTTAAGACTGTCAAGCGTCAAAAATAGCAAAAAGCGGACACTTACTATTTTTAGTAAGTTGGTCAAAACAGGCTCGTATGGACGTGAAATTTTACCCCAAGGAGAAAAGCTGAAAAAAATCTTCGGTCGCTAAAGAATCACATTAATACCCTGCACGGTTTGGGAGAAATTAAAGTTTCTGTCCCGGGAAATTTCTCCAATGCAGCTTCAAATTCATATATAAAACTTTAGAGGCCCCGAAATAGCTCAAAAAGTGGTTGAACTGACCAATGGTGGGTTCACACATTGTAGATCTCGTCAAGAGCTTTTCGATGATATGCAATAATAGTGAATTGGACGCCCGGATCAAAAGTTATGGCCCCACGAAATTGGTTCTCTAACAAGTGAATTTCATAAAAATTTCTTCCTAGGCTAGAAATCATTCGGCGGGACTTTTGGCGCCAAAATAAAAGTGGAAATTTGATCTTTCTAGAACATTCTAGGGTGGTTATTGGGGAAAATAAAAATAGTTAAGTGGGGGTTGTAGAAGGTGGCCCTGATAATGCAGATTGTGGCTTTGAATAGTATATTTTCTTTTCTAAGTTGATTATGTTGTAATGAATCAAGCCCATAAGGTTGTAGCATGTAAGTTTTGAATCTGTAATTCCATTATCTAAAAATAATTGAAGGTGGATTGTTTTTTCTATCTCGCATTTTTTGTGTTGGAATCTATTGTTGTGATTTCAGTGGGCTTTGGGCAGTGTGGCCCTCATCAAGTGGTATCGGAGTAGGAGTTCCTAAGCCTGTAACAAAGCATCGAACGTGAGGTAGTTATAGCAAGACCTATAAGTGTGGTTTGAATTCAAGATGCCTCCAAGATGTGCCCAATATGGAAAAGGTGGAGAAGGTCCACCTAGAGATGAAGTCAGAGCCCTTAAAAGGCAATTAGAAACCTTGC
>VDFB02000003.1:402701578-402755661 GCA_007258455.2 Sequoia sempervirens | reverse complement strand
GTAGTTCAACATTGTCACAGGGAGGGACACTTGATTCAATAGTGCACAGATTATTTTGGTTCGTTGAGGAGGGTATAGTGGGAGGCAGATTGGATTGTCATATAATCAAAGATTCTTCAAAGATGCATTCATTTTGAAGCTCAGATGCAGGCAGATGAACCATTTAGACACGAGAGTTAGCTTGTTTTTGTCAGAGTTGTATTCATTGTGAGTGGGATCAATGCGAGTCAAGTGAGTGGGTGGATACATGGGTACCACAGTATCTAACTCCTTTATCTCAAACAATATCCATGACAAATGACACAATGGAAAGTTCAGTTGATTACGACTTGCTTTCAGATCTACTACATATAGGACATATTTTTGCAGTTGTTGCACTACAGGGGAATGAAGAGAGATCAAACTATTGGTTGGATCGATGTGTGTGGGTAAAGCATAAGCTAACACAACTGACGGAAGATGATGATGGTTTCATGTATCCTACAGGTTCAGTTGTGGTTGCAGGAACTTGGTTGCGAACATACATGATTAGAAAGAATGGCATACCTACATTTGAAGACTACGACAAGCACAAAACCATTCTCACGTATTCGTACCTTCTTATAGGAACAAATGTTAAGTTGTTGAAACATCATACCAGACCAAGAATAAAACAACTATGGACACTTAGCAATGTTGATCATGAAGTAATATTGGATACTCTTAAGCAAAGAGATGACCCTTCAGGCACACTTGAATAGCATTTTCAAGAATGGAAGGTAGAATTCTTATGTTCATTATGATTAAGTTCATTAGTGTTCTTTATTTAATACTGATATTTTATATACTATTGCAATGCAGGTGTCTTTAATAGTGATATTTTGTATGCACTTTTGCGATAATTTTGGCAAGATTGATCATGGACCTACTACAACAATAGCCAGCTCTGATCCTTTCGAAGAGGTATGCGTATTTTATAGTTTGCATCACCAACTCATCATCATTCAAGTTGTTTAGATTAATATAGATATGTTAGTCTAAGCATCTTTTCTATTGTGACAATATAGATTCCTCATTTTCCCACTTTTGTGATACTCCTGGCATGATTGATCATGGACCTACTACAACAATAGCCAACTTTGATCCTTTCGAGAAGAGGTATGCATCTTTTATAGTTTGCATCACCAACTCATCACATCCCATTCAGGTTATTTGAATTAATATAGATATATGTTAGTCCTGGCATCTTTTTCTATTAATGACAATATAGATTTCTCATTTTCCCACTTTGTGATATTCTGGCATGATTGATCATGGACTGTTGCAACAATAGCCAACTTTGATCCCTTCGAGAGGGCATCGTGTTATAGTTTGCATCACCAACTCATCATCCCATTCAGGTTGTGTAGATTAATATATAGATATGTTAGTCTAAGCATCTTTTCTATTGTGACAATATAGATTTCTCATTTCCCACTTTTGTGTGATATTCCTAGCATGATTCATCATGGACTTGCTGCAAAAATAGCTAGCTCTGATCCTTTTGAAGAGGTATGCAATAGATTACAACAATATAGATTGGTTATTCTAAGCGTCTTTTATATTTTGCATTACCATCTCATCATATTTTTTGTCATTTAGATTAATATAGATTGGTTATTCTAATCTGCCTTGATGGTTTGTATAGGTGCTTGTCAAATGTCTGGCATAATCTATACCCAGTGATTTTTTTTGAAATATGGGTCAAATGTCTGGCATTGTATAAATGGTATGTTTAAAATGTAAAGGGGTCTGTATTTTCCAAAACTCATAGGTTTTGTAGGGGTATATTTTTGTACCAATGAGCTACAACCCGAAGGGTTTCTTCACAGTTCTCACATTAGGTACATGCTTGTTTGAACCGAGGTTTTGTAATACTATCTAGTCTCTCCCTACTATCTCTTACTCAAAGAGTAGGAAAACCATCTATGTTTTTGAAGAGACATACATATACTAGCAATCACACGAAGATGTAATGGGCACATTGATAGGTGCAATATGAAATTATGTATGCTACAATTGAAGTAATTGCAAGAAGTCTTGTTATGGTGAAAGTTTTATTAGAGAATACATAATCATGTTTTCTTAAAGAAGAAGTATTAATAGGTATAATTAATTTTGAAGTAAATTTAATCTATATGCAAAGCATTTGTAAATCAATATGTGTGTAATTGTAACAGTAAAATTTGTGCATACCATGTCATTTCCCACACAATTTCATGTCTATTTTGAAGAAATTTCTTGATACATGTATGTAGTGACTCAACATCTAAATTCAAGCTCATCTCTCTAGCCTTTTATCAATTTGCATACTTAAATCACTATACAATTAGCCCTATCCTATTCTTATTCACACACATCTATACATTTACCTTATTTTTCCATTTATCACATTCACCAATGGGTATGCCCTCATTTATCAATTAGCCACTTGGAATTGATTGTTAGCCACTTAGATCTAACTATTAACCCATTCTAGGACACTTATGCAATTGCAAGGGTGACCTCATGGTCACAAACCTATTCCATTTCATTTTAAAATTCAAAATTCAAACTTTTGGCTAAGTGGCATCATTCACCCACTTTGAGTTGACTAAACACATGTTTGGCATAATTTGATGATATACGCTAACATTAATAACATACAATATATTCATTATAATCATGAAAACATTCATTTATCTTATAGCATTGGAGCAATTAATAGTGAGACATTTTGATTCAATGCAATAAAAATGAGTAACAAATTTGAACATCTAGAGTAACCCTTAATTATGTTAGGTTGATTGTGTTTGATTCATTGCATTTACTTAATTATCCTAGGTTAAATTCATCAATAAACTCTTCTTTTCTTTATATTTTGTTGAGCCCAACCAATCCTACACTTGATCCAACCTTCTTTTTAGGGTTTTACATTATTAAGGTTTTCAAATCTATAGTTTTCTAAGTTTACATTCTATTTTCAAATTTGAACTTTCTTATACATCCTTGTATGTCATTGATACTTTTTTCTATTAGCTTTTGCATTTTTTATGTTAAGATATAGTAAATTATATTCACTTGCAATTTGATGTGTAAATATCTTGTATTGTTAGAATGAGTACTTGAATGATCATGAGGTGTTGACCATCGTTGCCATCAATGAAATTGACCATCTCTCACATGTAATGCTTGGGAGTTACATTGGGAGAAGTGGATCATCTTTCCATAATGTTATGGGTTCATACTTAGTTGATATGTTCATAGTGGAGGGCTAGTTTTGGGAAGTTGTGCTCTCGATGAGTTATTGGTCAAATACACTATCTATTCATGGATTATATCTTGAGTGCTATCATAATTATGCATTTGGGTGGTTCGTGGTTTTAAACTATCAAGAATGGTTTTGGCTGAAGGAGTTTTTTTCTTTGAATCAATAAAGTTAAAGGTCTAAAAATGGTGGTTTTTTTTCACTTGAAAATAGAGTTTTTACCCTAGGGTTTGCAAACATCTCTGAGATACTAGAAGTTTCTTTGTTTTCTAAGCATATTGGGGCCTAAATAAAGGTGTCCAAGGTGGTGGAAAAGTTTGAAAGGTTGTGGAAGTGCTACATCCAATCAACCCTCAAGAATTACACTAAAAACAAGGGTTTTTTGATTTGACGGTTACAGGTCCATAAAAATGGAATCAAATTGTAGAATCTTTGTTTTCTTGGCAATTTATTTTCTGCCTCAAGGTTTCAGGGGTCTGTGTGGTGTTTGAAGGTATGTTGCTTTGCATTTTTTGGGCTAATTGAGTAGCCCGTTGAAGGGTGAATGTATAGGAAGTCAACGCTGGTTCAAAGGAGTCTATGTTGTTTCTCTTATATGTTGTGTAACTTGGATATGGGTGTTTGAATCAGTCATGTGTTCGTTTGGTGTTTTGGAAGATTGTGGAGTAATTGGACAAAAACTAGTTTCTCACTATTACAAGGGTTTAAGGAGGTTAAAGAGGGAAATGTGTATTTAGTTGCTTGTCAAGTTTTAAGGGAGTTTTGGACTGTCCAAAGAGGTTAGAATAATCTTTTTAGATGCCTCAAATAGGCAGGTTGCAAAGAATTTGTGATTGTGCCCTTGTGTCTGCATCAAATTTTCACCTAATTTCACTCGGTCCAATATAGCTCAGAGTAATTCGGTGTATTTGGGTGCAAGAGAAGACCATACCTAGGATAAATGTACCCATCCAGATGTGTTGGAACAGTCCATTTGGTCGTACGAGTTGCAGAATGAAAGTTGCACCACTTTGCAACTTTACACTGCTTGCATCTGGCAACTTTTCCCTCCACTGAAAAGTCATCACCACATGAAAATGACTTCGAGATAGAAAAAAATGAGAGGTTTTTGTAGATGGTCACAACACGATCCCATAGCATTGGACGAATAGTTTGTAAGCATCACGGTCTCCGAGAAATAGACCTTCAAATATTTCTACGTTTTAGCACTTTGGACTCTTAAGGGAAATCGCCGGTCCAATGTAGCTCAGAGTGATTCGACATATTTGGGTGCAAGAGAGGACCATCCCTTGTGTAAACGTACCCATCCAAACATGTTGGAACAGTCTGTTTGGTTGTACGAGTTGCGGAATGAAAGTTGCACGACTTTGCAACTTTACATTGCTTGCATCTGGCAACTTTTCCCTCCATTGTAAAGTCATCACCACAGGAAAACACCTTTGAGATAGAAAAAACCAAGAGAGGTTTTTGTAGATGGCCACAACATGATCCCATAGCCTTAGATGGAGAGTCTGTAAGCATCACGGTCTCTGAGAAATAGACCTTCAAAGATTTCTGCCTTTTAGCACTTTGGACTCTTAAGGGAAATCACCAGTCCAATGTAGCTTAGAGTGATTCAGCATATTTGGGTAGAAGAGAGGACCATCCCTAGCGTAAACGTACCCATCCAGACATTTTGGAATAGTCCATTTGGTTGTACGAGTTGCGGAATGAAAGTTGCACCACTTTGCAACTTTACACTGCTTGCATCTGGCAACTTTTCCCTCCACTGAAAAGTCATCACCATAGGAAAATGCCTTTGAAATAGCAAAAAATGAGAAGTTTTTGTAGATGGTCACAACACGATCCCATAGCCTCGACGGAGAGTCTGTAGGCATCACAGTCTCTGAGAAATAGACCTTCAAAGATTGCTTCCTTTTAGCACTTTGGACTCTTAAGGGAAATCGTGGGTCCAATGTAGCTCAGAGTGATTCGGCGTATTTAGGTGCAAGAGAGGACCATCCCTAGCATAAATCTACCCATCCGGACATGTTGGAATAGTCCATTTTGTCGTACGAGTTGCAGAATGAAATTTGCACCACTTTGCAACTTTACACTTTGCATCTGGCAACTTTTCCCTCCATTGAAAAGTCATCACCACAGGAAAACACCTCCAAGATAGCAAAAACCGAGAGAGGTTTTTGTATATGGTCACAACACTATCCCATAGCCTCAAGCAGAGAGTCTGTAAGCATCACAGTCTCTAAGAAATAGGCCTTCAAAGATTGCTGCCTTTTAGCACTTTGGACTCTTAAGGGAAATCGTCGGTCCAATGTAGCTCGGAGTGATTCGGCATATTTGGGTGCAAGAGAGGACCATCCCTAGCATACATGTACCCATCTAGATGTGTTGGAGCAGTCTGTTTGGTCGTACGAGTTGCGGAATGAAAGTTGCACCACTTTGCAACTTTACACTGCTTGCTGCAACTTTTCCTCCATGAAAAGTCATCACCAAAGGAAAATGCCTCCGAGATAGCAAAAGCTGAGAGAAGTTTTTGTAGATGGTCCCAACGATCCCATAGCCTTAGATGGAGAGTCTGTAAGCATCACGGTCTCAGAAATAGACCTTCAAAGATTGCTGCCTTTTAGCACTTTGGACTCTTAAGGGAAACTAGTGGGCAACATAGTTAACTTCTTCACAAACTTGGTTTGAAGTAATTTCATTCTTTTTTGTGCATTTAAAATGGAGTTTTAAGCCTTCCACCCTTAAAGTGACCTCTAAATAACTTCAAACACCTTAAATACCTCATTCTTATTCATTTGTTTTGCAAACAATCATTTTCATTCCAAGAGGCAATATAACTTTTGAGACTACAAGAAGACATCTGATAACTCTTGAGTGTACTAAAATAATTCTTATGATTTTTGAAGAATGCTGATAACTCTACTGCAGGAAGGTGATGAGAGATTGCTTAGTGATGAAAAGCTTGAGGCATCTTATGAGGAAGTCATGCCAACCAAATAAATGATCAAGCGTGAAGTCACAACTTGCAGCCATGGAGCTGAACCTACTGAACCTGAAGAAGATGGTTGTGTTGCTGATCAAAAGAGCACCTATGGATGGTTGTGTTGCTGACTGGAAGAGTACTTAAAGATTCAGAGGGAGCCTGCTGAACCTAAAGAAGATGGTTGTGTTGCTGACCGGAAGAGCACCTCTGGATGTTGTTTCAGTTGAGGTTTGTGATGAACACTTGTACACACCATAGTATGGTTGTAGCCATTATGGTTGATATCATGTTGAGGCGATATCTAATATCACGATGAGATGATATTCTACTTTTCACTTATGGTTGTAGCTATAGTACTAGGCATCACAATGAGGTGATTTGCCTTGTGCAGTTGGAAGTATCCTCCCTAGCTGAGAGGGAGTGTTGATGATTATTGCAGCGTCAGTCATATCCTTCCAGTGATCTCCTCTACATAAGAATAAATTAAATATAGCCAAAGCTATTTAATTTATATATATATCGATTTGTGATTAATGCTAATTCATCAAGAGATACAAGTTAATGAAGAGGTGCATTTATGAAGAGACCGACATGCTTGAGGCACGATTTATGTCAAATAATATTTATTATTTTATGAAGGCTGACTTCTATCTTGGAGGTACATTCTTTTTGGAGGCCAACCTATATTGTGAAGAGTCGCATCTCTCTCAGCTTGTATATATATTAGATACATTTCATTGTTTTGAGACATACATTTTTCATACATTCCATTTCATATCAAGTGCGAGTTAGTGAGAAACTCTTCAAGTGAAGATCGAGTTATTGTGAGAAGGATGAGGATTATCATTTGAGAATTACATCATTGTATTGTTGTGTTGGCATCAGTCTGTGGTACATATTATTAGGCCTCATTATCGGCCTTCATTGTAAAGGAGTTTCTATTGTGATTCAATAATATAAGTGATATTATTGGCTGGTTTTTTCTCCCTCAAGAGGAGGGTTTTCCCAGGGTATCTGCTGTGTTATTGTGTTTGATTTAGAATTAATTTATTGTGCATTAAATCTGATCATAAAACTAACACAATTAAATGGCTGCATAACATGTGGAATGAGGGGGAAGCAGGCCTAAGACCCCTTTAAAGTTTGTTTGAGTGCTTTCTTTTCATTTTTTATGAGTTTTGTGCCAAGTTTCCTCAAAGAAATGTGGTCTCATAGAATTCCATGATAAGCTAATGCAATTGATAGCTGCTCCTAGTTATTAGTTATGTAATGTGAAGTAATTGCATAACTGCTTAGGTTGACTTTGTAAAAACTATATTGTCATTGAAATTTTTTTCATCTATCAGCATCTAGTTGTTACTTATGAAATGTGAAGTAATGCTTTGAGTTTGAAAGATGTGCAATGCAATTTAATCAGCAATATGAATATAAACTACATAATATTTAACCATTCTTTTTATGCTATTGTACATTGACATTTAACCATTGCTCACTTGATTAAATTTTCAAAGAGTTTAATCATGCACATGAGGAGGAAATTAAATTTTGATTGTCAACTTCTATATATATCAAATTATCCAATAATCAAGTGTATGTCCATATACAAAAATGGCATCAACGCCAACTCAAACAAAGTTTTACAATATGTGGCATATGCCATCTCAATATCTATTCAATATTTACATGCCAAAATGTCTATCTCATCCTAAACTACTGGTGGATCATCAAAATGGAGCCTCTTTGAAGAACTTGTTGGCTCTTGAAGGTAGCTGCACAAGAAAAAGTCAAACCATAATTGAGATTAGTTATACTATATAATTTAAAATTGAATAATTAACATAAAAATTAATACACATTGAATTATAATTGAACTCTAAAATTGAAATCTTGATTACCTGAAATATACATCTCTTGAAGGGTCAGGTCCTAGAATATACCCCTCTCAAAGAACTAACAAACCAACTTTTGTAACATCAATCTATATATGTGAACAAAAACATGAAATTGATCCAAGTTAGCATAGAATTGTCAGTAATAAGAACATATTTACCAAGCACAAAATAAAATAAACACATACCTCTTTAGGCTGATCTTTTTTTGTATCTCCTTTAGGTGTTTCAACACCTCCTCCTTGAGGTGTCTCAACACCTCCTCCTTCAGGTGTTTGAATACCTACTCCTTTAGGTGTTGTGGCACTTATCAACAATGATGTATAGCTCACAACTGCCTGTACATAAAAATGACAAGTACATATGAAACTACAAATCTATGTCAATGTATGCATAATCAATAAAATATCTTATAACTCTTAATTCAATCAAATTTGAGTTCAATTACCTTTCCTTTATCTAACATTGTGTGTCCATAGTTTGGAGAGCGTCTCACCTCGCTCGTACTAGGTGTTTCCTACAAGCAGAGAATAAGATAAACATATAAGTTAATATATAATTTCATTAATGACAAGCAAGTATACAGTAAAAAAATGTAAATGAGTGAGTGTGAAAATATATTGTGTGAGTCTCGAGGCTAAATGAAATGGCCCTAAGGGTGCTATCAGTCACCCGTGTAAGCTCCTCCTCAGACATTAACTATTAAATAGACCATGTAAATAAATATTAGTACTTGATACTATCTCTTATTAATATTCATTTTTAAAAAAATGAAAATTATGAATTTACACCTTAAATGTTACCTGTGTAACTTCTCCAATGTCCACATCTCTAGTAGGAGAGGACTCTATAGGGTGTGCTCCACTCCCCTGCATGTGATCTGCTATAATCTCCACATCTTGGATGTCATAATCAGAAGTATCTAACGGCTGCTTAGGGGGCTGTACAATAGGACCCAAACATATTTGTTGGCACGTATTGCAAATATATGGCACACAGATATGTGGACCCGAGGAGGATGATGTAGCAGCATTAGATCCATCGCCAAGATCACCAGACTGTGGCTGAGCTACTGAAGAAGCATGGGAAACCAAAAGACCACTCAAAGAGTGAATGGCCTAAATCGTTTGTGTGGCTGCATCCTTTGTAATATCTGGATGTTGTACTGGAGGTGGCGGAGGAAGGGGAGGATGGGGAACATGTGGGCGCCTAACTACTCTAGCTGCCCCTAGCCTATCCTGGGCATACCTCCACCAACTCCCTGGAAGGGTTTAATGTCAAAGTAATTGACATGATGCCTAACAAAAAATCAGCATATAATTTTTTAATAAAGTAAAAAGGTACATCAAGATTATTGTTGGGTGGTTTATCAAAAACCATACACCAACGATCCCAAAAGTTATCTACTATGCCCCTATGTGTGCACCATTTTATAGAAAGTTTTGGTTTGTTAACATTAACTGGCAAACCAGTGCTGTGGTTAAGAAATAAAGAGGCTATTTGGGCTTTTTTTATTTGGAGATCTTTCACATCATCATAAGATAATCCACATGCTTATTGCCTCATGGTTTCTCACCACGAATGAAATGCATTATGTTGGGTGGAGAGGGTTTCTACATTTGTAATTATTCCTGTCAATGTGGTTGACATACGGGATAATCGAGGGATTTTTTTATAAACATCACAAATTCCCCTCAATTTCTTCAATATTTCATGAATTAAGTCTTCAATTGATGGCTGCAGAGGTGGTGGAGCATTTGGAATTTCTACATTTTGATTCTCAGTTGGTGGATTTTCATTCTCAACTGGTGGAATTTGTGCATTCTCATTCCCGACAGCCATAATGCCTAATTAAAGTTAAAAAATAATTAATCTAAAATTAGACAATATAAATGAAACACTATTTTAAAATCAAAATCCATTAAAAACATTCATTTTTTTTTTATCAAAATCCATTCTAAACTCAATTGTTTCATAAAAATTCAATCAAAAACCCTATTTTGAAAAAAAATCCACAAAAAACATTCATTTTTTTATCAAAATCCATTCTAAATTCAAATTTTTCATAAAAATTCAATCAAAAACCCTATTGTGAAAAAATCCACAAAAACATTCATTTTTTATCAAAATCTATTCTAAACTCAAATTTTTTCACAAAAATTCAATCAAAAACCCTATTTTAAAAAAAAATCCACAAAAAACCATATCAAATTATTCAAATCTAAAATAAAATTGAATCAAATCAAATAAGAATTAAAAAACTTACCTTTCCAAATCGAATTTTGCCCAAATCGGATATCCGTTACGCGAAGAAGGAATGCACTGTGCGCCTGTGGGTTCTTCACTATCAAATGACTTCAAACATCACTGGACTTTCTTTATATATGCTTTTTGCAAATCGGATATACGATTTGTAAAAAGTAGGTTTGGTGTTTGGTATGGTGACACCCGAGCCTAAAAAAAGTCAACACTTTCTTTTCGCATTTTTCGGTTGGTGAAAGACCTGTTTTTTTCCTCATTGCCACTTTTTGGCCCACCATGATCTTGCACATACCTAGTTCATGTAAGGTCTCTTATTAGGGATCACCATTATTATTGTCTCCAAGAGAGGGCAAGTCAAAGAAATCTTACGCTCTTGGAGGAAGTCAAACTTAATGACACCACCAAGAAAAGGATGCTTGACAAGAATAAAGAAAATCACACAGTGAAACATGAGTGTCGATGTATGCCTCCACTTTAAAGTAGTTGCTAACACCATTGCTATGAGAAAATTCTTTAAAGTAGAATAAGACATGAGATCTTACTCAAAAATCCCTATGCCAAGTCATGTTTCCAAATGAAGCTATGTCATGAATGAGTATGCCAAATGTGATCCAACTTAAGGCATGTCATCCACATCCCAAGCTTGCTCTTATATATACATGGAAGGCAGTCAACTAGCCAAAAGAGACAACAAGTGACATACAAGGACAAGGCTACCTAACCCCTTGCCCCCACTTAGTGCAAGAAAAGGATGAGTCAAAATGATTGATGAGAAACATGATAGAATTGAAATAAGTATCGATTAGAGGAACTAGGTGCTTCAACACAAGGAAAAGAACCACAATTCTTAAGATGGATTTTATTACTCAAAGATTTACATTCATTAGTAGAATTACCATGAACTCTATGATTGCACAAAATGAACTCTTGTAGTAAAACTTCTTTTGTATTCTTGGAGGGAGGGAAATCAAACGATCTTGGAGGAGTCTCGACAAGATGCCTTCTTGATCAATACTAGAGGGTGTTCCATTTTTTTGTGATAAAGATATCTCTTGCTTAGTACCAGTTGTGATACCCACACAAGATTCTTTAAATTACGTTATTTTTTTCTCTCCTTGAAAGGAAGGTGTAAAATATAATAAACTCCAATCATTAGTGTTTTATGTGATGAAATTGATATTAAGTGAATATTTCTCTATTTCTTTCAAAGGACAATATCAAGATAACTAGTGTCCATCAATTTAGGATGCACTAAAGTAAAATTTGTCTTAGGAGAATCTATTGTAAGAGTGTTGATGTTAAGTGAAGGATTTTTTGTTTCTATTGAGGGACAATAACCAAGATCGCTATTCTTTTGTTACGTATTAGGCTATATAGGGACACATATACCTTGTTCTTTAGCACCACATCCTTCTCCACTATATCCAAGTTGTTTCATAAGTTCATAACCTTTTCCATAAAGTTGTTTCATTTCTTTTGGAGTCAGTGGCTGTTCATAATCAACTTCATTAAATTTTTTCGTGTATGTTGTCTTTTCTTCTGCTAAAGTGGTTAAGGTGGATGCTTTCAAAGGGTCTTCAAAATTTTGTGTTGACATTACCACATTTTATTTTCCCTTTTTCAGAGTTTTTGTTTATGATCTTGTATTTTCCCATGAATGTAGGTGTGAAATACAACAATCCCAAATCATCTAGTGATATCATTGTGGAAGGTTTAGGACATCTATCTTTTTGTTCTTCTTGTATGAGTTCTACTTGTGTAGTTGGTGTTAATGTTGCCAAAGGATTCTCCTCGCCTTTCTCAATGTTCAAACAACTATTTTGTTTAGGGTCAACTTTGATTATACCCACTTTGTTATTATAGTCATAATTCATTATACAATGAAGAGTAGAAGGCACCCCATTCATTGTGTAACGCCCCACCAAGGAACTCCAGAGGACAACACACAACATGACTAAATAACAAAATAGTTTATTTTAAGAAATAACAGTGAATTGCATACAATAACATAACATACAATCTAATCCTAAGTCCTTGAAGGTTCCATGACTACATTACTAGAATAACTATTAATCAAGAGCTATATTATTTCATTAACTAATATGTTAATATGATTTATCTAATAATCAAGTTCATTTTAAACCATCACATTAAATGATTCTACAATATGAATTTCCATAACATGTCATCGGTCCAACAACATTAAAGATCATTTATAAATAACTAAAAAAATATATATATAAATTCCATTACATGAGAATACATCATAATATGTTACATCGTTACATTGTTTACAATAATGCTTCCCTGAATATGATTGGGAATAATACATCAAATTATAATAAATGGTACAATTGATCCAATAGATGAAAGATTGTCTTCTTGAATTTGGAACATGAATTGGAATTTTCTACACAAGGTACAACCTCCACACACTCGAACAAGTATCAAGGAAACCCAATGGAGGAAAAAACACCAACCTCCAAAACCATGTGGAACCCTAAGGTCCACTCCTAGTGCTAGGAGATAACATAAGGTCCCACTACAAAAAAAAATCAAGAAGACAATAAGCTAACATAATAAGGCTGCACAAGACTCCAACACAACATTGCAACAACATTAACATCAGATACAACACTTACATCACTTTCAAATTGTATTCACACAACAGAAGGGAGAGACATAACTAGGGAATGCTAGATTACAATAGGGAAGTGTGTCATCACATGTTCTTGGCATGGGTTGTCTTGACAGTCTCTCACTAGACGCTAGCCCCATAGGGTGACACATGTGTAACCGACATTCCTTTTGTGAGGACAAGCAAGTTGATCTCGCCAACTAGGCCTTCTCAACCCATCCTTAGCCTAAACGAGCACTACAAGCATGTGTGAGGCATCTATTATCTTGTTTAATGTGAAATCTATCCATCCCCCTAATTCATTTTTAGGTTATGACTAGATTAAGAAACTCTCCAATGGGTTGTCTTGACAGTCTCTCACTAGACATTGACCCCCATTGAGAGCCACTCCTACTCACAACTAGTAAACCCTACAAACAAGCAAGGCATTTACCTTCTTGCACACTTAATGTAATGAAATGAATCCCACACACAGAGCAAGGAATAGACAATCTTTCCCACATATCACAATCACAAGAATGTATACTTAGTGTAGGGCATAGAACCTCTTGCACACAACTCAAAACAGTACCAACCACTTCCAAGTGATACAAACATAAAACCCATACATAGAAAACACTCCCTCCTAAACCTCTGGGAGACTACCATAACAACTTCACACAAATGACTCCCATTTTAAACAATAACCCAAAATTCACCTTTATTTCACTAATCAAACACCATATTTAATGCAAGTAATCAATGAAGCAATACAACCATAGAAAAATTATTTCCACATATTTCACTTAATGGTCACTTAGCACAATAGTTCATAAACATCTATATCAACAATTATTCTAATAGCCAATTCATAGTGAATTTACACACATCAACAACAAAATAATTCTAACAAAGATAAAAATTCAATAATTTACAAAAAGATTATCTACCTCATTTATTTAGGCATCCTCTAATTACCTAACTATGAGTAACTCAATTTTATTTCTATTTAATTTTCCAATTACTTAGCTACACAATCAATTAACTACAAAGTGGAAATATCCTTTTTCTAACACCATAATTTACACACACACACACACATATATATATTGATATATGTGTTTATATACACACACACATATACACACACACACATATATCAATATATACACATACATACATATGTATATATTATAAACTAAATGTTGTTTTCAATACAATATTTTAACTTATAAAAACTGCGACATATATACATACATACATACATATATATATATATATATATATTTCCTCCTCCCTTTCATCTTCACTTTCATCTCTGTCTCGTTGCACATCTCTTCTTCAAACCCCTTGTTGCAAGGTTTCTAATTTCCTTCTAAGGGCTCTGACTTCATCTCTAGGTGGACCTTCTCCACCTTTGCCATATTGGGCACATCTTGGAGGCATCTTGAATTCAAACCACACTTATAGGTCTTGCTATAACTACCTCACGTTCGATGCTCTATTACAAGCTTAGGAACTCCTACTCCGATACCACTTGATGAGGGCCACACTGCCCAAAGCCCACTGAAATCACAACAATAGATGCCAACACAGAAAATGTGAGATAGAAAAAAAAATCCACCTTCAATTATTTTTAGATAATGAAATTACAGATTCAAAACTTACATGCTACAACCTTATGGGCTTGATTCATTACAACATAATCAACTTAGAAAAGAAAATATACTATTCAAAGCCACAATCTGCACTATCAGGGCCACCTTCTACAACCTCCACTTAACTTTTTTTTATTTTCCCCAATAACCACCCTAGAATGTTCTAGAAAGATCAAATTTCCACTTTTATTTTGGCGCCAAAAGTCCCGCCGAATGATTTCTAGCCTAGGAAGAATTTTTTTTGAAATTCACTTGTTAGAGAACCAATTTCGTGGGGCCATAACTTTTGATCTGGGCATCCAATTCACTATTATTGCATATCATCGAAAAGATCTTGACAAGATCTACAATGTGTGAACCCACCATTGGTCAGTTCAACCACTTTTTGAGCTATTTCAGGGCCTCTAAAGTTTTATATATGAATATGAAGCTCCATTGGAGAAATTTCCTGGGATAGAAACTTTAATTTCTCCCAAACCGTGCAGGGTATTAAGGTGATTCTTTAGCGACCAAAGATTTTTTTCAGCTTTTCTCCTTGGGGTAAAATTTCACGTCCATACGAGCCTATTTTGACCAGCTTACTAAAAATAGTAAGTGTCCGCTTTTTGCTATTTTTGATGCTTGACAGTCTTAAACCCCTTAAGTGCCATCATGGGACTAAAAACAACTAAAGAAAATAAAGAAAACATTTTTTTTTGGGTGATGCAAGATTTCCCTGCATTGCTGGATGCTCTTGCATCAGACACCCAAGGTAATTTGAAAAGTGACCCTATCACTTCTCAAGAGTTAGAGGGAAACCAAGATGGTTAAAC
Source organism: Sequoia sempervirens (assembly GCA_007258455.2). NCBI lineage: Eukaryota > Viridiplantae > Streptophyta > Pinopsida > Cupressales > Cupressaceae > Sequoia > Sequoia sempervirens. Next base: position 402,740,172 of record VDFB02000003.1, on the reverse strand, counting down.
TTAGCCTCAGATAACCATGATGAATCTTGAACATGCCTTCCTCTCCATTTCACCAAGTACTCTGCATATTTCCTGTATCTTGTGCTTCTACCCACACGACTATCGAGGATTTATTCTATCTCTTCCTTCTCTGAAGTAGGTGTTGGAATTTTAAACTTTTCATTTATCGGACCCTCCTCTATATCACCTTCATGATACTCTATCAAATCAACAATGTTGAACACATGATAAATGTTTATTCCAGTAGGAAACTCTACCTCATAAGCATTTCCTAAATCATGCTTCTTTAGGATCTTGCATGGTCCAAACTTCTTCATCTTTAAGTTGTATGTACCAACTGGAAACCTTTCCTTTCACAAATGAAGCATGACTTCATCTCCTACCTGGAACTCCTTATACCTCCTTTTCTTATCTTCCTGAGCCTTATATTGTGAGTTAATCTTGTTGATGTGTTTCTTCACTTCTTCATGCAAATTCTTCAAGTGATCAACAAAATCTTCAGCCTCAGCACTACTCTTCTCCTCGTTATCCATCTTTCTCAGTTCAAAAGCAGTTCTTGGACTACTCCCATATACAATATGGAATGGTGATTTACTAGTGCTCCTATTGACAAAATTGTTGTAAGAAAATTATGCCTATGGTATAATCAAATCCCATCCCTTAGGCTTATCTCCTACTAAGCATCTTAGCAGGTTACCCAAACTCCTATTCACCACCTTTGTTTGTCAATAAGTTTGTGGATGGTGTGTAGAACTGAACTTCAAATCTGTCTTCAACTTCTTGCATAATGTCCTCCAAAAATAACCAAAATATTTGGTATCTCTATCTAAAACTATACTCTTTGGTAGACCATGTAGTCTCACCACCTCTCTGAAAAATAACTTTGCCACATGAACAACATCACTGGTCTTATGAAACAGAATGAAATGTGCCATCTTTGAAAATCTATCCACCACCACAAATATGGAATCATGCCCTATCTGTGTCCTTGGCAATCCAAGAACAAAATCCATGCTAATATCCTCCCATGGCCTCTCAGGTGCAGGTAATGGCTGATACAATCTAGTATTCTAACTTGTTCCTTTCGCCATCTGACATACTTTGCAACTTTGTACAAAATTCTTCACATCTTGTTGTATCTATGGCCAATAATAATTCTCACTGACAAGAACAATGGTCTTATCTCGACCAAAATGTCCAGCCAATCCTCCACTATGCTTATCCTTGATTATATTATCTCTCATTGAACTCCTTGGAATACACAATTGGCTTCCTCTAAACAACATCCCATCTTGGATTAATAAATCCAACCATCTCGTCCTATCCAATGTATCAGGTTCCAAACAAGTCTTCCAAGCTTCTGTAAAGTTTGGATCTTTTGGGTACAAACTCTTGAGTTCATTGAACCTAACAACCTCTATATTCATCTCTATCAACAAATTTTTCCTTCTACTTAAGGCATCTGCAACTCTGTTTGACCTTCCACTCATGTGCTTCAAAACAAAAGTATAACTCTGCAAAAACTCAACCCATTTTAAGTTCCTTTGACTCTAATTTCCTTGACTATTGAGATACTACAAAGCCTGGTGATCAGTATATAAAACAAATTCTTTTGGAAACAAATTGTGTCTCCATTTCTTTAAAGCTTGAACTATAGCATAAAAATCTTGATCATAGACATAATATTTCTTCTTAGCATCATTTAACTTCTCACTAAAATAGGAAACATGCTTACCTTCTTGACTCACAACATCTCCTATGGCAGTGCCACTAGCATCACAATCTACCTGAAAGACCTTATTGAAATATAGAATTGCCAAAAAAGGTTGCTCTGTAACTTTCTATTTCAACATATCAAAACTTTTGGCTGCTCTTGTAGTCCACTTAAACTCTTTTCTATCCCCTCTCATCTTTTTAGTTAAAGGTGCACAAATACTACTGAAATTCTTAATAAACTTTCTGTAAAAACTTGCTAGACCATGAAATGATCTTACCTCGGTAACACTCCTTTGAGTAGGCCATTCAATGATAGCTCTCACCTTCTCTGGATCCATTTTAAGACCATTTTCTGAGACAAAAAATCCCAGATACACCAACTCTCTCTTCACAAAACTACATTTCTTCAAATTAATCAACAACTTCTACTCCCTCAACTTCTCAAAAACTCTTTGGATATTGACACAACCACAGTAGGAGGGTCCTCAAATAGAACAATATAGACCGTGAAACAAGAGTGACAATGAAAGAAACACATAATATGGAGGAAAATGCAGATCCAAATAGTATTATTAACATAAATCTCAGTTACATTCAGCCAGAAACATTCGGGCTTACAGATTCGGCTCACAGGCCTGATTATACATGCTCAAAATACAACATTCCAATATGCTCCTATATGTGAGTGAAATATTACAAATACAATCTATATTATTCTTCTAGATCAAATTCTCTATTTCTAATGATCTATTACAAGCTTTATATTACATCCACAATTCTAGAAACATCCGTGTTAGCCAAAGATCATTACTTTCTGCAATGAAAGAAAATATAACATGTACATGAACAGGGTAGCCTCAAATTTTAATTACTCCTCGATGAATGCATAGGATGAAGTGTGGACCTATCATGAAGGTCAGGGATACTCTATGGAATGTTTAAAATCACACATTAAAGATCCACAAGTCATAGGAATGATCCGCGAATCATCAAATTAGTAGCTAGGATTGAAGATTATTTTGGTGCTGGTTCAAGAGACTACCATGAAATCCAAAATCAATAACTTGTCAAAAAAAGATCCAATCATGCTCAAGTCTTGGAATAAGGAAAATGAACATATACATAATGTACACAAAGATCCGTAGGGTCTAGTGAGCACATATGACAGGTCCACCAACATGAACTGAGCAAGAATAAAATAAGAACAAAACTGAAAGAAAAATATTTTAGTCCAATCCCAAGGATGCTCCTGCATCAGACATCTGAGGTTACTGAAAAGTGAGTCCCTCACTTTGCTAGGGCCAAAGGAAAACCAAGATGGTCTACCTTAGCCTAAGAAATCCAAGAAGAATCCTCCACTGGTCTGTCTTTCCACTTCACAAGATATTCTTTGTACTGTCTTCCACGAGTCTGTCTCCCATCTCTGATATCTAAGATCTCTTCAATCTCATTTGTTTGTTGTTTAGGAAACTGATTCTCCAATTTTGCTTCACTATCTTTACTGAACTCTGCTTCATGGTACTGATATAGATCTGCAATGTTGAATATAGGTGATATACCCATGTCTTCCGGTAGCTCCACTTCATATGCATTTCCTGAGTCAAAATTCTTTAAAATATTATAAGGTCCAAACTTCCTCATCTTTAGCTTGTTGTATGTGAAAAACTAGAAATATCTCCTTCCTCAAATATACCATCACTTCATCTCCAACTTTGAATTCCTTATGTCTCCTCTTTTCATCTATTTTCTCCTTATACTTCTGGTTCATGTCTTCCAATTGTTGTTTCACTTGAGTATGCACATTCTTCATATGTTCTACAAATTCTTCTGCTTCTGCACTCCTCTTATCTTCCATACTGATGTATCTCAACTTTGGTATACCTGTAGGATGAACTCTAGTAACAATCTCAAAAGGTGTCTTTCTTGCACTCTTGTTCACTAAATTATTGTAAACAAACTCTGCTTGTGCAAGGACTAAATCCCAACTTCCGATCTTCTCTCCAATGAAACATCTTAGCAAATTCCCTAAACTCCTATTTACTACCTCTTTCTATCCATCAGTATGTGGGTGAAAAGTAGAACTAAACTTCAAATCTATCTTCATCTTCTTCCAAAGTCTCCTCTAAAAGTAACCAACAAACTTTACATTTCTGTCTGAAACAATACTCCTAGGTAATCCATGCAATATGACCACTTCTCTAAAAAGAAAGTTTGCTACATGTACAACATTTGTTGTCTTCTTACAAGGTATGAAATGTGCCATTTTAGAAAATATATCTACCACCACAAATACAAAATCATACCTCTTTGTGTCTTTGGCAAACCAAGTATGAAATCCATGTTGATATCTTCCCAAGGTCTCTCCAGAACTGTCAAAGGCTTATACAATCCAACATTCTGACTACTTCCTTTTGCAACTTGAAAAACTCTACAGCTCTGCACAAATCTCCTAACATCCTTATGAATCTACAACCAAAAGTAATTCTCACTCACCAATGCCACTATCTTATCAACTCCAAAGTGTCCTAGTATTCCTCCACTATGCTTCTCCTTCACTAAGTTATCCTGCATTGAGCTCCGGGGTATACACAACTGAATGCCTTTGAACATGTCCTCCTGAATGAAATAATCCAACCACTGGCTTCTATCCTCCAAAATCAGTTCTTTACAAGCTTTCCAAGGTTCTAAAAAATCCAGGTCTCTCTCATACAAGTTCTTGAACTCATTAAAGCCTAAAACCTCCACTCTCATCTCTGTCAATAAATTCCTTCTCCTACTCAAAGCATCAACAACTCTATTTTACTTTCCACTCCTATGCTTCAAAACAAAATTATAGTTTCACAATAATTCCACCGATCTCATGTGTCTATGATTTAACTTACCATGATTTTTCAAATATTGCAATGCCTGATGATCCGTATACAACACAAACTCCTTAGGCAACAAATAATGTCTCTACTTCTTCAAGGCTTGAAATATAGCATAAAATTCCTGATCATACACTAAATATCTTCTTCTAGCATCATTCAATTTCTCATTGAAATAAGCTACAGGTCTTCCTTCTTGACTCAACACTGCTCTAATTTCATTTCCACTTGCATCATAGTCTACTTGAAATACCTTATTGAAATCTAGTAAAGAAAAAATAGGCTATTCAGTCACCTTCTGCTTCAAAACTCAAAACTACGGTCTGATCCAGATGTCCATCTAAAATCCTTCCTATCCCCTCTCATTATTTATGTCATAGGATTGCACATAGAACTGGAATTCCTAATGAACTTTTGGTAGAAACTAGCCAATCCATGAAATGATCTTACCTCTCCAATGCTATCTGGTGTAGGCCACTCAACAATTTCTCTTACCTTCTTAGGATCCATCTTCAATCCATCCAAAGATATCACAAATCCTAGATATACCAATTCATCCTTCATGAAACTACACTTCTTAGTGTTTATCAACAATTGCTCTTCTCTCAACCTTTGCAAAACTTATCTTATATGGAACAAATGTTCTTCTTTAATCTTACTGAAAATCAAGATGTCATCCAAATACATGATCACAAACTTACCCAAGAATTTCTTCAATACCTCATTCATCAACCTTATGAAAGTACTTGGTGCATTTTTCAATCCAAAAGGCATCACCAATCACTCATACAATCCTTCATTTTTCTTGAATGTTGTTTTCCACTCATCCTCTTCTCTAATTCTGATTTGATGATATCCACTCTTCAAATGTATCTTTTTAAAGTATCTATCTCCACTCAAGCAATCCATTATGTCATTCATCCGGGGAAAAGGAAATATATACTTCAATGTGATCTTGTTTATGACTCTATAATCCGCACACATCCTCCATTCTCCATCCTTCTTAGGTGCTAGTACAATAGGTACCGCACATGGACTTAAGATTTCTCTAATCAAACCATTCCTCAAAAATTATTGCACTTGTCTATTCAAATCTTCTTTCTCTACCGGTGTCATTTGGTGTGTTGATTTATTAGAAAAACTAGCTCCAGGAATAAGATCCATACAATGACTAATACTCCTCAGAGGTGGTAATCCATTATGTACATTATCTGGAATGATCTCCTCATACTCTGCCAGCAATTCCTTTATCTCTTCTGGGTGTTCTTGTACATGCTTCAATTCTTCAGCCTTCTTAGGAACTAAGGCATAACACACAATCTCATGTCTCAATCCATCAACCAGGAAAACCCTATCATTCGTACAAACCTCAACTATAGGAATATATTCTAATGGAAACAAAATCTGCTTCATCCCATTAGCAACAATGGTGTATGTATTCTTCTTTCCATCATGAATAGCCTATCTGTCATATTGCCAAGGCCTTCCCAACAAGACATGGCATACATCCATAGGAATAATATAACACAAAACTTCATCATGGTAATTTCCTATCTTCAATTTCACCAAACATTGTTCACTTACCGGTATCTTATGCTCATCTTGAATCCAAGCTATCTGATAGGGCTTCGGGTGTTTCAACCTTTCCAACTTCAATTTAGTCACCATCTCTTCAGCAACCAGGTTCTCAAAACTTCCACTGTCAATAATCACCTTGCAACATTTACCAACTACCTTGCATCTAGTCTGAAACAAATTCTTTCTCTGCAATGGCTCCTACTCCATTTCAATTTGACATAATACTCTCCTATTCACCAACACTTATCCATCTTCTAGTTTATTAGATGATCTGACATGATCCTCCTCAAAAAAGGTCGTTCCTCTGTTGTTCTCTATTTTTATGCTTGTCTCTCCCTGATTACATTCAAATGCTCTATGTCCACCACATTTATAAAAAGTTCCCTTGAATACTCTTTTCTCCTGTCCTCTATTATCTCTTGTATATCCTTCATTCTGATAACCACTGTATCCCCCTCTTCTATAAGAGTTTCCATCACTCAGGATATGCATTATCATTATTAATAACCTCCTTATCCTTATTTTGATCAGGAAAACATCCTCTTCCTCCTCCAACAAAATTTCTTCCTCTTTGGAATCTTCCACCTCTTCCTCTTTGTCTCTACTCATTTCTCTTATTCAAATTCTCTTCTACCTTTAGGGCACATTGATATGCCTCTTCCACACTCACCAACTTGATCAAACTGATTTCATCCTATATGGATGACCTCAAACCATTCACATATCTGGCTACTTGCTCAATTTCTTCCTTTGAATGTCCCAATTTGATGCTCAACTTATAGAACTCCTCCGTATATTTTTTCACACTTGAATTTTTTTGTTTCAAATTCTGCAACTTTCAGAACAAACTAATCTGATAATCTGTAGGAATAAACTTCATCTTCAACTTATTCACCATTTGATCCCAATACTTTATCTTTTCTTTTCCTCTTCTTTGCCTATCTGTCTGCAAATTTTCCCACCAAAGGGATGCATGTCCTCTCAACTTTGTACAAGAAAATTTCATCTTCTTATCTTCAGTGGTACCTTCAAATTCAAAATAATTTTCCATCTCTGTAATATGGAATCAAGCGATTCTTCTGAATCCAACTTACCATTATAATCCAGTGGGTTGAAATGGGGTTTTGTATTCTCTCTGGTTAGGGCTCTTATGAACCTCTCTTCTCCCTGATCTAGGCTAGGTTGCTCTTCTATTCCTCTTTCGTCCTGAACTTCTACCCCTTCATCACTCACATCATCAACTGGTCAACCTCTTCTCTGGGTTGTTTGGACTGCATCTAATCTGGTAGCAATTCCTCTCAACATCTCCATTAAAGTCAGGTCTGCATTTCCACATGCTCCATTTCCTCTAACATTTCTTATTCTTGCCATCTTTACACAAGTCCTCTATAGCTATAGGTTAGATCCTCAATCCGCCACCCCACAAAAAATATTCTATAGGACTCCGTGAATTTTGATGACCTGACATGGATCGAATCTCACTTTGATACCAATCTGACACAACCATGGTAGGAGGGTCCTCAAAGAGAACAATCCAGACCATGCATCAAGAGTGACAATGAAAGAAACATAGAATATGGAGGCAAATGCAGATGAAAATATTCTTATTAATAGAAATCTTAGTTACATTCAATCGGCAACATCCAGGCTTATAGATTCGGCTCACAGGCCTAATAATACATGCTCAAAATACAACATTCCAATATGCTCCTATATGCGATTGAAATCTTACAAATATAATATATATTATTCTTCTAGATAAAATTATCTCTTTCTAATGATCTATTACAAGCTTTATATCACATCTGCAATTCTGGAAACATTTGCGTCAGCCAAAGATCATTACTTTCTCGAATGAAAGAAAATATAATGTGCACATGAATAGGTCGGCCTCAAAATTGAATTACTCCTCAGTGAATGCATAAGACAAACTGTGGACCTATCACAAAGGTCGGGGATACTCCATGGAATGTTTAAAATCATAGCTTAAAGATCTGCAAGTCATGGGAATGATCCATGAATGATCAAATTAGCCGCTAGGCTTGAAGATTATTCTGGTGCTGGTTCAAGAAACTGCCATGAAATCCAAAATCGATAACTTTCCAGAAAAAAGATACAATCACACTCAAATCTTGGAATAAGGAAAATGAACATGTCCATGATGTACACAAATATCCATAGGGTCTAGTGAGCACATATGATAGGTCCACCAACATGAACTGAGAAAGAATAAAATAAGAACAAAATTGAAAGAAAAATATTTTGGTTAATGCAAGATTTCCAAGAACCAAGGATGCTCCTCCAATGTCTTACTGAAAATAAAAATATCATCCAAATAAACAATACAATTTTTTCCCAAAAATTCTTTCAATACCTCATTCATAAGCCGCATAAATGTGCTCAGTGCATTGGTTAGCCCAAAAGGCATAACTAACCACCCATACAAACCCTCCTTTGTTTTGAAGGATATCTTCCATTCATCTCCTTCTCTAATCTGGATCTGGTGATATCCACTCTTAAGATCTATCTTTGTGAAGTACTCAACTCCACTCAAACAATCCATAATGTCATCCATCCTTGGAAAGGGAAACCTATACTTAATGGTGATCTTGTTGATGGCTCTAGAATCTATACACATCCGCCATTCCCCATCCTTCTTTGGTTCTAGTACTGTAGGTACTGCACATGGACTTAAACTCTCTCTGATCAATCCCTTCTACAATAACTCTTGCACTTGTATATTCAACTCTTCACTCTCTGCTGGAGTCATACAATGAGATGCCTTATTCGAAACATTAGCTCCAGGAATCAGGTCCATCTGATGACTAATATTTCTTACTAGAGGAAAAACCTGAGGTACAATATTGGAAATAATAGCTTGAAAATCATTCAACAAATTTGAAACCTCTACAGGTACCTTAGTAGTATCTTCTTTATCTACTCTAGGGATCAATGAAAAACACATATGCCCATTCTTCATAGCTTCTAGGACCTTTCTTCCATCAACCAAACAAATTCTTGCATTACTGCATACTTTTTCCTTTACCTCCTTCAAGGGCTTGAACTTATGATGACCTCCATCCTTTGTCAAAGAATAGGTGTTGGCATGTCCATCATGTATTGCTTGTCGATGAAACTGCCATGGTCTGCCTAAGAACATATGACAAACATCCATAGTCATAATATCACACAATACCTCATCATGGTAATTTTCAATCTTGAACTTTACTAGACATTGTTCATTTACCAAGGCTTTATGGTCCTTCTACAACCAAGCAATCTGGTATGGGTTTAGATTCCTTCTTCTCTCCAATGACAACTTACTAACCATTTCTTCTAAAACAAGGTTATCAATAGTACCTCCATCAATAATAATATTGTAAACTTTACCTTCACACTTACATTTGGTGCAAAAAAAATTCTTCCTTCGAGTTGGATCATTCTCCTCATTCAACAAGGCTCTTCTAGTAACAAGAACCTCTCCTCTTTCTGCATCCTCAGAATGTGAAGACTCAAGATCTTCATCTACATGTGCAACTCATGCATTACCCTCAGGTATTCTATTTTTCCTTCCTTGATGTTAAGGAAACTCATAGGCTCTATGACCTTCTTCTCCACATTGGAAACAGGTTCCACGAAAGCCTCCTCTTCCTGGTCCTCATCCAAATCTTCCCCTTCCTCTTTAGTCTCCATTATTTTGATCACGAGGACAATAGGTGTTATCTCCTTTTTGGATGTGGCTACTACTGGAGCCTTCACCCTTCTTTTGATCTTTATTTCGACCTCCATATGACTGTCCACTAGTCTTTCCTCCACGACCTCCACCTCATTGTTTTTTCTCAAACCTCTTGTTCAACTATTCTTCAACCTTTAGAGAAAACTGATAAGCGTCTTCAATGGTGGTCATTCTTACCAGTGCCAATTCTTCCTATATGCTTGGCTTCAAACCATTAATATAATAAGCAACTTTCTCCTTAGCCTCAGAATTTCCTGTCTGAATTAGGGCCTTGTTAAATTCCTTTGTGTATTCTTTCATTGTCCTTGTTCCTTGCCTCAAGCTCTGCATCTTCTTGAGCAACTCCAATTCGTAATCAATTGGAATAAATTGTTTCTTCAATTTTAATACCATTCTGTCCCATCTAGAAATTTTATCTTTCCCTTGTCTTCCTCTTTCTAACTAGACCTCTTTCGACCATATACTGGCATGACCTTTCAATTTTCTCTTTGCAAACCTCACCCTATGAGGATCTTCAATCTCCTTAAACTCAAAAAATTTCTCCATGTCATTGATCCAATCAATCAATTCCTTAGGATTTAGATTTCCACTAAAAGTTGAAACCTCCATTTTAGGTCTCTTCCCAATGCTTGAGATCACTCCCAACAATCTTGTTTCTCTAGGATCCATTGGATCTTGCCTTCCTCTTCCATTTCCTCCATTTCTTCTTCACTTTCATCTCTATCTCATTGCACATCTCTTCTTCGAACCTCTTGTTCCAAGGTTTCTAATTTCCTTCAAAGGGCTTTGATTTCATCTCTAGGTGGACCTCCTCCACCGCAACCACCAACTCTGCCATATTGGGCACGTCTTGGAGGCATCTTGAATTCAACCCACACTCATAGGTCCTACTACAACTGCCTCACATTCGACGCTCTGTTACAAGCTCATGAATTCCTACTGTAATACCACTTTATGAGGGCGACACCACCCAAAACCCAAAGAAACCACAACAACAGATACCGACATAGAAAATGTGAGACAAAAAAAAATCCACTTTCATTTTTTTTTAAGATAATCAAATTAGAGATTCAAAACTTACATGATACACCCTCATGGGCTTGATTCATTACAACAAAATGAACTCAGAAAAGAAAATCTACAATTCAGAGCCACAATCTGCACTATCAGGGCCACCTTCTACAACCCCCACTTAACCTTTTTTATTTTCCCCAATAACCACCCTATAATGTTCTAGAAAGATTAAATTTCCCATTTTGTTTTGGTGCCAAAAGTCCCATCGAATGATTTCTGGCCTAGGAAGAAATTTTTATGAAATTCACTTTTTAGAGGATCAAAATTTTTGGGGCCATAACTTTTGATCTAGGTGTTTGATTCACTATTATTGCATATTATCGAAAAGCTCTCGACGAGCTCTACAACACTTGAAACCCATCGTTGCTCGGTTCGACAACTCTTTGAATTGTTTTGGGGCCTCTAAAGTTTTATATATGAATTTGAAGCTACATTGGAGAAATTTCCTGTGATGGAAACTTTAATTTCTCCCAAACCATGTAGGGTATTAAGGTGATTCTTTTGTGACCAGAGATTTTTTTCAACTCTGTTCCTTGGTGTAAAATTTCACATCCATATGAGCCCGTTTTGGCTGACTTACTAAAAATAGTAAGTGGCAATTTTTTGCTATTTCTGACTCCTGACAGTCTTAAACCCCTTAAGTGCCATCATGGGACTCAAAACAACTGAAGAAAATAAAGAAAACAATTTGTTTTGGGGGATGCAAGATTGCCTTGCACTGTAAGATGCTCCTGCATCAGATACCTAAGGTAGTTTGAAAAGTGACCCTGTCACTTATCAAGAGTTAGAGGGAAACTAAGATGGTTAACCTCAACCTCAGATAACCATGATGAATCTTCAACAGGCCTTCCTCTCCATTTCACCAAGTACTCTGCATATTGCATGTATCTTGTGCTTCTACCCACATGACTATCCAGGATTTCTTCTGTCTCTTCCTTCTTTGAAGTAGGTGCTGGACCTTTCAACTATTCATTTATCGGATCCTCTCTATATCACCTTCATGATACTCTATCAAATGAGCAACGTTGAACACAACAGAAATGTTTATTCCACTAGGCAACTCTACCTCATAAGCATTTCCTGAATCATGCTTCTTCAGGATCTTGCATGGTCCAAACTTATTCATCTTTAACTTCTTGTATGTACCAACTGGAAACCTTTCCTTTCACAAATGAACGATGACTTCATCTCCTACCTAGAACTCCCTATACCTCCTTTTTTGATCTTCCTAAGCCTTATATTGTGAGTTTATCTTGTTGATGTGTTTCTTCACTTCATGCAAATTCTTCAGCTGGTCAACAAAATCTTTAGCCTCAACACTACTCTTCTCCCCCTTATCCATCTTTATCAGTTTAGAAGCAGTTCTTGGACTACTCCCATTTACAATATAGAATGGTAATTTACTAGTGCTCCTATTGAAAAAATTGTTGTAAGAAAATTCTTCCCATGGTATAATCAAATCCCATCCCTTAGGCTTATATCCTACTAAGTAATTTAGCAGGTTACCCAAATTCCTATTCACCACCTTTGTTTGTCCATCATTTCGTGGATGGCGTGCAGAACTAAAATTCAAAATTGTCTTCAACTTCTTCCATAATGTCCTCCAAAAATAACCAATAAATTTGGTATCTCTATATGAAACTATACTCTTTGGTAGACCATGTAGTCTCACCATCTCTCTGAAAAAAAACTCTGTAACATGAATAGCATCACTAGTCTTATGAAATGGAATGAAATGTGCCATCTTCAAAAATATATTCACCACCACAAATATGAAATCATGCCTGTTGTGTAGTCTCACAACACGCCTGATTTTTTCCCTTTGGCAAAATGTGGATCCCCTTTTTCGTTTCTTTACCCTTTTTTCTTTGTTGTTTTTGCTCGCTTTGGTGTTGTTTTGATGCTTGGTCAGTTGTTGGTTTTCCACTCTCATTTTAACTTGGCCTCTTTGTATTATGATTTTTTTTTCTTCCCGGTCTTTTGGTGTTTTAGTATGCTCTTAATGTTTATTCTGTTACCGGAAACCAGAATCTTGGAATCCTACATTGAGCCGAAAGAGTTTGTATCTTCAAAAGACTCTAGCTCCGCCTGATATTTCATTGATCAAATTTTCTAAACCTGGTAATCTTCCCTTTTACCGGATTCCGGTGTTTTATTGTTTCTTTGAAGTAAAAGTCAAAAACTAGAAATTTTGCTTTGAAATTTTGTTTAGTTTATCTTTCAGTTTTGGTTACCGGTCTTTCTCTTGTTCTAATTTTTTTTGTTTCTTTTTTCAGAAAATATTTCCTGGATCCCAGTGTTATTTGATTCTTTCAAAAGCATTATGAAAAGCCTCAACCCTGGTGGTCATCATTAATCACATATCTTTAATGGCATATACCTTTTATAGAATTAGCGTGACATATAATTGCTACATATAATCACTGCACCGTCTTTCTTCTCAAATAGTGAGCCAACATAGAAACCTAGGTGTTCGTGATTTGAACCATAATCCATAATGATTACACCTTTATTCTAGGAATTAATTCGAAATAAAAGGTAATTAATGAAGGTGGTGAACTACCTATGTACTTGGTATCACCTTGAGCATGCAATTGCTTTTACAACACTCCACTTAGAGTCATATCACAAATTTGATAGACATTGAATTCATGAAACTACTTTGGCACACAAAGAGAGGTAAAATTTTGAGAAACTAAGTCGTAACTACCAAGGGTTTTGAAGTTGTATTGTGAAGAATCACCATTTTTAGTTAGAACCAAGTATGTTCAGAATAACCGATACATTGATAAAAGTTTCTTAAGCTAGCAAATTTTGATGATGGTATTTTCTTCATTTTGAAATTGGAATGTTAATTTTTCTCTAAGTTGTTAAATTTAATAAAAGAATGAATTGAAAATTTTATGAAATGTAAGTTTTGGTTAAATTTAACCCTAACTCGCACACAGAAAAATATTTTGAAAATTGAAGAGCACATTATATCCAAAATGAGAATAATTTTAACCAAAGGAGGATGGCTCTGCAAGCGCTGCATGAGGCCGCAGCCATCTAGGCTCGGCCTGCATGTGGTCTTTTGGTGGTTGCATGTGTAGTTGGGGGTCGGATCTGTTCTCTTCTTCTCTGAAGCTTCTTGGGGGTGGGTTTTTTTACGCTATTTGGGGGGAGGCTCTTTTCTTTTGCAGCAGGTGTGTATTCTGGGGTTGGGGGGTTGCGACCTTGGTGTCCAGTGGAGTGTGCCTTCTTCGAAGGGCTCTTGGTTTTATTTGGGCCTTGCTTGCTCATCTTGCGTTGTGTGCTCTTTGATGGATACTGGAGAATCTTCTAGGGTTTGTCCCAATATGGACTTTCGTTCTGCTTTTGGATCGAAACCCTCTCCACAGGGTTCGAAGATTTTTGATAATAATCTTTTCTCGGTGGAACCTGAGAAAGTCGAGATGGGCTCGGTAGGGGGGCCTAGAATTCCGAAGATTAATGGGTGCCTCGAACGGTGTAAAGAGAGGCCGAGCGTAGTCATTCCAATGGAGATGTTGGCTGAAGACATTGATTATTATGCACGACATTCTCTTTATTGCAAATTCTTAGGTTTGAAAATTTCTTTGCAATTCTTGGAGATGTGGGCTCAAAAGACATGGATGCCTGAGGGAGAGATGGAGATCCGCCTCCTGGCAAATAACTACTTCATGGTTACTTTTGATTGTTTGGCTGATCGGAATAGGATTTTTGAAGGGGGCCCGTATTTTTATAACCAGGTGGGCTTATTTATTAAGCCATGGCATGCTGGCTTCAACCCGGCAGAGGAACTTCCGAATCGGGTTCCGGTTTGGGTCCGTCTTCCAAGGCTCCCTGTGGAATGCTGGCGAGAGGATGTGTTGTGCCTATTAGCCTCGAAGCTGGGGAAACCTGTGGGTTCTTCTCAGCAAACACAATTCAAAAAGGTAATGACTTTTGCCCGGTTTTGTGTAGAAATTGATTTAAGTAAGCCATTGCCAGACTCGTTAGAAGTGAGTGCAGGAGATTATTCATGGGTGCAACAGCTGGATTATGAAACACTTCCCTTCCGTTGTCGTTTCTGTCATGAGTATGGTCACCTCCTGCGCAGATGTCCAAAGGCCAAGCCTTTGGAGGCTCATTCTTCTCAACCTTCAGCTAATCCACCTAGGGTGGATAAGGGCAAGGACCCCATTCAGGGTTCTGGTGGTAGGGAAGATGGATTTATTCCCGTTAGAGGCCGAAACAGAAATAAAGGTCATAAAAGGACTTTGAAGGACAGGCAGGAGGAGGACACCTTCAACAGGTTTGAGGTGCTAGAGGATCTTAGTCAACAGGAGGTGAACCCAGGATTTTTGGATCTAGATCATGGGACTCTGGATATTGATCAGCATGGCCCTTTAGTTGAGGCAATGCTTACTCCCCAACAGGAGGGGGGTATGGGAGTGCCATGCTTAGATGAGGTTGGGAAAGATTCTAGTCAGGTTTTGCTCAACTCAGAGGGGATTATGGCTCCGCTTACTGATGGGACTTCGGCTCTAGGGACAGATCGTCAAATGGAGGTTCAGGTTGAGTTGGGTGGTAGTGCTGAGGTAGTGAAAGATAGTGTAGATAAGGTTCACCTCTTGCAAAAAGTTGGTCCAGAGGTGGGCAAGAAGAATATTAAGGCGTCCTCTCAGTTGGGTGTTCTGCAAAAAGTTCTCAAGAAGGGGGGGCCGGAGAAAATTTCTAAGCTGGGAAGAAGAAGGATGAGGAAAAGATTAAGATGATAGGGGAGACTTTGGTGGAGTCAGGGTCAGTCAAGACTCTGGATTCGCATTTTTCATGCCCCTCGAAATGATAGTTCTCTCTTGGAATGTTAGGGGCTTGAACAGTGGCCCTAGACAAAAAGCTGTTCGGGATTTGATTAGGTGTCATTCGCCTGATGTTCTTTTTTTGCAGGAGACTAAGCTCTCTGTGGAGGGTATGATGGATCTAGTTCCTAAGTTATGGGGGAATGGTGGATGCCAATGCATTGGTGCTCAAGGGTCTTCTGGCGGGGTGGCATGTTTATGGAACCCGCGTAAGATTTGCCCCCTTTGGTGGGTGTCTTTCAGGTCCTCCCTTTCCATGGTGGCCTCTTGTTTTATGTCAGGGGAAATTGCTCTCTTCTCCAATGTGTATGCGCCTGTGGAGTTGCAAGGAAAGCAACTTTTGTGGTCCAACATTCGTTTAGTTCGCAGCTTATTTCCCTACCATCCTTGGATTATTGGAGGCGATTTTAATGCTATCACGGAGCTTGCAGAAAAACGAGGTGGTATTGCAAGGTTGGAGGCTTCTGCATTATTGCTCCAGGACAATATCTCTGCTTTGAATCTTGTGGATATCAAACCTGGCAATGGTCTTTTTACTTGGAATAATAGGAGAATTGGCGATGCCTCTATTTCTGAAAGACTTGATAGATTTTTGGTGTCTAGTTTTTGGGTGGGGGACAGGTGGTTGATAAGCTCTGAAATTTTGGATGGTCGTGGTTCTGATCATTGGCCTATTAAGCTAGTGGTTGATGTGCCTCAACGGTGTGCTAGACAGACCTTTAAGTTCCAACTCATGTGGCTTAGGGATGAATCTCTTCATGTTTTGCTCCCTAGTTGGTGGGATCAGGGGAAGCCAGCATATGGCACTGCCATGTACTCTTTCTCAAAGAGGCTCCAGTATGTTAAATACAGATTGAAAAGATGGAATAGGCAGCATTTTGGTAACTTATTTCAGGAAAAGCAAAAGGCGCGAGATAATCTAGACCTAATTACCAGACAAATTCGAGATCAAGGCCTCTCAGAGGAGCTGAGTTTATTAGAGGTTGCTGCAACAAAAGAGCTTGAGGAATGGGAGTTAAGAGAAGAGATTTTTTGGAAACAAAAGTCTCGTATTGAATGGCTCCAGGCTGGGGATCGAAACACTGCTTTCTTCCATAACTCAGTTAAGGATCGGAGACAAGGTAATGCTATTTCTTCTATTCTGTTGCCTAATGGGGAATCTTTGTCCTCTTCAGCCTCTATTTCAGCTGAATGCATTCGATATTTCTCTACCCTTTTCTCTGAGGATTCGCCTCCTGCGGAGGAGGATGAAGCTAAGATTTTAGATTGTATCCCGAAGCTGGTGACTAATGAAATGAATGACTCATTGCTTGCTCCTATTACCTTGTCGGAGCTTGAGAAGGTTGTATTCCAGATGAAGAAAGGTAAAGCTCCTGGGCCTGATGGATTCCCCATTGAATTTTTTCAGGAGTTCTGGGAAGTGGTTAAATTGGACCTTTTAGAGGTTGTCCAAGAATCCTTTATGCATAAACAAATGTTGAAGTCCCTAAATGCTACATTTTTAGCTCTTATTCCTAAGAAGGTGGGAGCTAACTCCTTGGATTTGTTTAGGCCTATAGCTCTATGTAATGTTGTGTATAAAATTATTACTAAGTTGATCGCAGAAAGGCTGAAGCCTTGGCTTGATGACTTAATTTCTGAAGAGCAGGGGGGTTTTGTTGCTGGAAGACAGATCATGGATGGGGTAGCTATTGCTGCTGAGGCCATCCACTCTATGGAATCCTCAAAAGATAAATCTATGTTTATCAAGTTAGACATGGCTAAAGCTTATGATCGTGTTAAATGGAGTTTTCTATTTAAAATCCTTGGAGCTTTTGGCTTTGCTGAGGGTTGGATTGAATGGGTTAGGAGTTGTGTCACTTCCTCCTCCTTTTCGGTGCTTGTCAATGGTGAGCCCACTTGTTTGTTTGGTGCTTCTAGAGGCCTTAGGCAAGGAGATCCCCTATCTCCTTACTTATTCATCCTCCTTGCGGAAGGCCTGGGAAGACTCATTCGTGCTCAGGTTGCTAGTGGATTGCTTCAGGGATGGAGTTGGGGAGATGGTATTCCCCCTCAGTCTCATCTGCAATTTGTAGATGATACTGCCTTGATGGGTAGGGCTAAGGTTGAGGAGGCTCTCAATTGGCGCAGTGTTTTGGACAGTTACTTGGCAGCTTCTGGGCAATGCATAAATGAGGGGAAGTCCTTCATATATTTCTTCCACACTCCTAAAGGTATTCAAAGGAGAATTGCTGGTATCCTTCGGTTTCAGATTGGTTCGCTTCCTTTTTCCTATCTTGGAATCCCTCTTGCTGTTCGCTCTCTCCCCAAAAGGTTTTGGCAAGAGACTCTTGATAAGTTTCGAGGATTGGTCAGTCATTGGACTTGCAGGTGGCTTTCTTCAGCAGGTAGAGTGACTCTTTTAAAGTCGGTGGTCCAGGCTCTTCCTATTTATAAATGCTTTGTTCTTTCTGCTCCTTCAAGTTTTATTAGAGATTTTGAGAAATTGTCTCGTCAGTTTCTGTGGGCTGGTAATCTTCTTCATAGAAAATGGAGTCTTGTGAAGTGGGATGTTGTTTGTAGGCCAAAGCAAGAGGGGGGTCTTGGTTTACGGCGGGCTGATTTGAATGGGCAGGCCTTGGCTGCTAAGTTGTATTGGCGCTGGTGCTCTCAACAGCATATGTGCTGGGCTAAAATTCTGACCTTCAAATATTTGGGGGCAGTAGAAAGTAGGGAGGTATCAAGGTTTAGTATGGAGGGGAAAGGCTCTGTGATCTGGAGTACCCTTAAACGTGGTGCCAAGTTGGTTAAACAGGGACTTTTTTGGATTTGTAATGGGGGTCGAGATGCTCTTTTCTGGTATGATTCTTGGGATGGATACCCACCCATTGTGTCATCTCATCCCCATCTCCAAGATTTGTGCCAGATTTTTGTGGAGGCGGGTTGGAATCATGTGGCAGATTTTAAATCTCAACAATCTTTGGGTCAAATTTATGTGTCTAGGTGGAAGAGCCCCTTGGATTGGCCTCCTGGTGGTGCAGTGGAGGATCGTCAAGAGCTTGCTAAGATTTTATCGAGTCGTGTCTGCAATTCTCTCCAAGGGGCTGATGTGCTTGCTTGGGGACCTGACTTGAAAGGAAAATTTTCGGTTGCCTCTGGTTATCAGGTTTTGGATAAACAGGTCTTTGGAAGCTCCCAGGTTTCTTGGTGGAAGCATGCTTGGAATAAATTTGCTTGGCCTAAGTGTAATTTTTTCTCTTGGCTCGTGGTTCAAGGTAAGTGTCTTACTTGGGATAATCTTTGCAAACGTGGGTTCCAGGGCCCCTCCATGTGCATTCTATGTGGTCAGCATGATGAATGCTTATCACATCTATTTTTTCAGTGCTCTTTTGTTAAGACTATCTGGCATCACTGGTGGAATCTTTGGAGCTTACCGTGTTGCCATGTCTCTTCTTTGGAGGATTTTTGGAAGAGACAGGGTTCTTCTCCTGCTACAACCTCTTTTCTTAAAATTGCTTGGAGCATTGGTCCTAGTTTGATTGTTTGGCAAATCTGGTTGGAACGTAACAGAAGAATATTCTTGGATAAAAAATTGCTCGTGGGGCAACTTTGGAGGCGAATTCTTGGGGCTTTGCTGGAGACTTTGACTGCAAAGTGTGACTTGTCTGTGCCGATTGCTCCTGGGGACTTGGGTGTTGTAAATTCCCTGGGTCTTGCCACAGGGGGGAAGTGTATTATGAGTAAAGTGCATCGTAGGCGTGGGCGTGAGAGGGTTTCTCGTGAGGGCTTTTGGTGCCCACCTGCTCTAGGGGAGTTGAAAATTAATACTGATGGGTCTTCTAGAGGTAACCCTGGGCATGCTGGGGTTGGTGGTATTGGTAGAGATAGCCTTGGAGTGGTGGTTTTCTTCTTTTCTATGTATCGTGGTTTGCAAACTAATAATCTTATGGAGGCTAGCGCTATTCTCTTGGCGGTTGAGCGTGCGGTTTCCCTTGGATGGCGGCGGATTGTTTGTGAAGCTGATTCTCAGGTGGTTATTGATATGTTGAATAATCAAAATTTGGAGGATGTGAATTGGCAGCTAGCTGTGGTTGTCAAACAGATTATTTCTCTGTGCTCTACCTTGGAGTCCATTGTTTTCCGTCATATTCCACGGGAGTGGAATAGGGTGGCTGATGGGCTGGCTAGATGGGCGTCGGAAAAGACTGATTCTTGGTCTGTGGATGATTGGAGCAATCTCCCTGTTGATATGGCCCCTGTTCTTGAGGAGTGGGTTGCTGAGGATATGAGGTGCTTCTTGGGTGTGAATTAATTCTTGTTGTTTTGGCCCCTTGTGGCTTCCTTCTTTGGACTTTGTAATGCTGTTATGATTCAATAAAGTTTTTACCCTCTTTTTAAAAAAAAAAAATATCCAAAATGAGCACTTTTGACACAAGAGCAGAATATGAATTCAAGTACCGCAATTTGGAAGAACTACCCATTAATGGGTGGTCATAGATACCCACATGGGATGGTCTTCCGACATTGAAATCCATTCATAGCTGTTGTAGGAGGGTTTCTGCCAGCAATGGAAGCTCCGAAATTAGTTATGCAATGCATAAACTATTATAATTCAGCCAAAAGAATTGTTGAAAAGGAAGGGAGAACTTATGTAGACTTGTCTCAAAAAGTAATTATGTGTACATTCGGTCTCCCCTCCTACACAAATATGTTCAATGTCAACTTGAAAGCCATGTCCAAGACATATTTGAGCTCTGAGGAGCGTAATAGAGAAATTATGAGCACCCAATGGTGCCAACATTGAATCACACCACAAACCAAGGTAATTCAGAGGTCTATATTTAAACAAGAAATACAAGACATAATAACTTTGTTGAGTAGAGTAGCTAGTTTGAGAGATGCAAGAAAATTCAAACCCTGGATGTTCATGATAATATCTCGAATGATGGAAGTTCCTGTAGAGTTGCATTGGGGAAAATTGATAAGTGACAGGGTACATGAACAGATTACTACATTCCCCAAACCATATTCTTCTACATGTCATCATATGCTATTTACTCTTGTGTTATGAGAGCCAGTAAACAAGGATTAAAATAGATTGGTACTCTAGGCATGCAAGTTGGCAATAGTTTGACATATGCACATTTACCCCAAATCACTGTTCACGGGTATAAAGGTGATTACAACAAAGTTAATGATTTGTTCTCCATGAAACTGGTGAGAACAATGGAGGGTGATAAATCTAAGAGATTATCCCTAGAAGCACAAAGTTCCATTCAGCCTATGGGAGGCTGGTACACATGGTTCCCAACTTATTCCTACATCAAAGTGGAGGGATTTGATGGACACCCATTTATGCTGCCCAGGTATCCTATAGATAAAATTGTTTTGTTAGAATTAGTGAGACAGTTAAAACCATCTTAGGCTCTTGATAGCCATGCTCACAAGAAGGCCTCTTTTAAATTTCCCATCACAATAGGAAATTATAAGTGTAGTGCAATTAAAGTAATTGATTTATGTGAGGAGGAATTGAGGACCTACCATTTTGAAGAATTTCCACTCTAGAGAGTGTACTATGATATTGAAGGAAATATTGCTAGAAATATAGCTGGTTTTTGTGCTCATGTGCCTCATCTAGAAGATTATTGGCTTAATTGTGAAGACGAGCATGTGGTTGAAAGGAAAAAGTATGAAAGAATGAATTTAGGGTTTGCTCGAATGCTCAAACTCTATGACATCCCAGACCAATTGGAAGAAGATGATGGTCAGGTGCTGAATTAGTTTTACAATGATGACAGGGTATATGATGAACCCATTCCAAACCTAGGTGTTGATGAAAAAGACATGACATCAATTGATGATTTTACTAAGCTATTCCTAAGGTATACTCAACATTGGATTAATGATTTTTGTAAAAGTTTAAGAGAAAAAGGAATTGGATCCATCTACTCAGAAGATAAAAGAAGAAAACAAAGAGATGAAACTACTTTTGAAAGTGGAGAGCCTACCAAGAAGAAAAGAAAGACTAGTAAGGTTACTCTAGGTGTTAGAATTGAAGAAAGAACCCCTGAAGTAACGAGACAGGAAGTTCCCATAAAATTATTAGAAAAATAGAAATATGTAGAGACAGGTAAGGATAAATCAAAAGAAAAACCTAAAGGTGCATCTTCTTCTACAACTAGGCCCAAAACCAGAATAACTATTGATGAACAGGAGCAACAAGGAATGTTGGTACACAAACCAAGTTTGCATCTCAAAGAGTTGCAACATTATTCACTTCTCCCCCTTCTGTTAATATGGCTAGTATGAAGCAAGCACTGGGCAAGACTCTTGTGGCTTTAGAAGAAATTTTTGAGGAAGATGAGGCCAAAATTAAGGAGCAAGTAGATGTTGTGCAGTTTTTGCACACACGCCCCGCTGAAAGTAGGGACCCTCTTTTGCTTTCGTTCTTGGTGTTTGGACCTTTGATTTTGAGGATGTGGTTGCCTTGGCATGTGCATAAATGATTATCCTACTCGTGCAAATTCCCCTTTTGAGGAAAAACTTTGAGAATCCTTTATTTTTGGGACATATTTGAGGTTTTTCTTTGTTTTCAGGAAAATTCCCCCTGGGTGGAATTCCCCAAATGTCTTGAAAACCCGATAGAGGCTGCTTTACATTGTTTTTGGAAATTCTAAGACTTTGTGGAATTCCTTTTGGTTTGGATTTTCCTGAAACTCCGTCATGCCTTCGGATTCCCGAACCCACTGTCTTTTTGACGCATTTATGCCTCCTGTATGATCTTGCAGTTTGATTTTATTAGATTTAATTGGGATTTATGATGAGAATTTTGTGTCATTTTCCTTGTTATGAGATTTGAGGAGCTTCATTTTGAGTTTCTATTGCTGGATTGTGCATTTGAGATTGTGATCGATCGTTGCAGTAGAATTCTCTTGTGACCACTTGCATTCTACTCAGACTTGAGGATTTCTTTCTAGTTGCTACTATTTTGATTTCTTTGTTCTCATGGTATGTATATGTTGCCTTCCCTTTTAATGAATGAATTGAATTGATTCAGGGTTTGTGTGTGTATGCTTTGAGTTAGGATTTCGATGTGGTAGAGTCTGGTAGCAGGGCTAGGGTTTTTGGTTTTAGGGTTTGATGCTCTTCACTGCATTTCGCGCTGCCTTTCCTTCTACTTGACTTTGATTTTATGTGATTAATCATTGTTGTGTTTGACTCTTAGTTTGATTTCATGCTTTCCCATGTCGAGCTCAGGTTTGACCGAGAAATCCCTGACCTTTGATAAAATCATGTCTTGGGCGAAGTGAAACTTGTTGTCCATCGTCCAATTTGATAATCTCCATGTCCTAGTTAGGTTGTGGGATAATTTGTGTGAAGGATAGCAGAAATAAAAAGGCGAGTTGGATCTAAATTATGCTATCATGGCGATTTGTAAGGGTTTCCCTTGTTGAAATCATTGCTCATATTGATTGAATCTCATTTAGATCGATTGGAAGCTTGGATTATTCATCTTGCACTTTAAACGACCTGAATCCGAAACTAAATCCGTAAATCCTTAGTCGTTTAATTCATATGAGGGAAATCCTGATGGAGTCAAATATTTTTGGTTTTCGAACATCTCACAGATTTTCCTTACTTTAGGAATTTCTTGGTTTTCCATCGCTTTATCGATTTCCCTAAAATATGCTTAAAACATGAAAATTACGCTGACTTCGCGAAATTCTGTTTCCTCGTGATTTTACCGAAACTTCTTTGCCCCTTCATTTTCCTGAAATTTGTGAACTATTGTTATTTTCGTGGATTTTTGTCTTTGGCAGAATTCTCCGAAATCTTGTTGAAAATGAAGAATTGAGAGATAGCATGAGTTATTAGCTGATGATTGTGCACCATATGATCAATTTGAGTTATTTAAATATGTGTCATGCTATTTCTTAATTGATGATGGTTGATCAAATGATTGTTGTATTTTTTTGCGCTTGTTTCACTAAATTCTATCTGGTCTAGAATTTCTTGAAATTTCTCTCTGGCCCAAATTCTGTGAGGGGACTAAAAATCCAAACTTTGAAAGGAGTAATTGTTATGAGATTTTAGGGGATTTTTTTCATCATGGGACTTGTATTGAGGATGAATATATCATTTTGTGATGGATTAACTTGAATCTCATGTTGTGGTGGATCTTTATTGTGGTCTCTTTGTGGAATATAGGCTGAATCAAGTCAGGCCGTTGTTGGAGGAACCAAGGGTAGGGTAATGGATCAAAGTACTGAGGGGTCTACTATCTCTGAGGCAAAAAGGATTAAAATGGATATAAAGAGTAGAATCCCAGAAAGCAAGTTGACTTCCATCTGGTCAGAGGTCACTGATACAAATGTTGGGCTATGGGATTATGAAGAATTCAAGGCAAGGATGGCAACACAAAACCTCCCTCTGTTGGCCATAAGGATATTGGAATCAAGGTTGGCCCATGTAGCTAGATTCCCTCCTACAGTTCAATGTTATGAGTTAGTGCTTGAATGTGCCAGGCACTATGACAGGGGCACACAAAGGATAGTTGGTCCTCAAGGAAGAATTGTGGAAAATATTAACCCCGTGTCTATAACCCAAACCTTTGACATGCTTGATAGGTCTCATGTAGTGGGTTTTGATATGGACATAGTGAAGAAGTATTATGACGAAGACACCATCAAATCACAATAGGTCATCAATTCCTAGTTAGAGAAACCTAATTCCCACTTCTCCAAGCTACCCAATTAGCTATTCAGAGCTAAGTTTAAGAAGGAATACTATGATTCTATCACACTCCTCAGTAGGGTGGTGGGATTGAAGAGTGCAGGAGTATTTGAAAACTGGATGTTCCATGTCATTGTAAGGATGGAGCAGAATACTGACTACCATTGGGGAGGAATTATAAGTGCAATGATACATGAAAAAATGTGCAATGTCCTGTAGACAAAGACCTTCACAATGACCTCATACTTGGTTTATGCACTTGCAAGGTTCCATCCATACAAAGGGCTAAGCACAAGGGGTATGTTTGGGTAGGATGTAATTTATGAGGTATACCCACAATTGAACTTGGGTGGTACAAGTTATAGGAGGGTGAATGATGCATTCACCATGTACATCACTAGGCTATTGCAAGGTGCAGAGCATGTTTGAATCTTAGATAATGCCAAGGAATTAATCTAGAGGTTTGGAGATTGGTTTATCCAGTTCCCTACCTTTTCATACATCAAAATAGATGGTTGTCAGAGGGCTCCATACAGAATCCCTAGATATCGTACAAATCATATTATACTTCTAGAGGTCACAAGGCAGATCTATTATTTTGATGCAATTTTCAAGAAGGATAAACATAAGACTGGATTTGGTGGTGATTTTCCTTTGAGGATAGGTAGTAGTGAGGCCTGCTCCTCTATTAATTCCACCCATGCTTTTGAAGGAGAAATGAGTACTCTGGGTCTATCTTTCCATTCTAAGAGATCTAGATTTGATAGGACTAGTGAGGCACAAAAGAGGGCTAGCAGGGAATACAACCATAAGGATGATGTAGAGGATTATTGGGCTAACAACAATGATGAATTTGAAATTAGAAAAAAGAAGTTCTCCAAGTTACCGGTGAACTTGGTCTGGCTATACAATATAAAAGCCATTCCAGATCAGATTGAAAATGATGGAGATTTGATTCAGGGCCATGACTATGAAGCTCTGGAGAATAAACCAGTTTGAGAAATATATTGGCTGGAGGAAGAGAAGAAAAAATTAGAGTAGATCATGAATCCAGTGATCAAGTACACTAAGTTGTGGCTCAAGCACAAGATGTGGGAGTTGGGAAGTAAGGGTGTACAATGTACCTATGATCTAATGGGAGACTTAGAGTCTCATTCCACTTCTGAGGAGTCAACTGAGCAGGATCCTAAAGGTAAGGACAAGGTGAGCTCTCCTTTCAGGATAAAGATTAAAGATGCTTAGGTGGAAGAGGTAGAAGAGGTAGCGAAGCAAAGAAAACTCATTGTTACGAAAAGGAAACACATTTCAAAGACAAAAAAATATGCAAAGGATGAAGCTGAGAAAGAAGGAAAAGAGGCTAGTGTTTCTATGCCTAAGAGAAGGAGAATAGTGAGATTGTCATAGAAAGAGAAAGAATCCTCTAAGATAGGGGATGAGGCTGGCCCACTAGTAGTAATTGTAGAAAGTTCAGAAGAGAAGACATAGGTGTACATAAGAAGATCAAGAACTCCCTCTCCTAAAGATGGTGTGCAAAGAGAAGTGCTCCCACAGATGTTCCTACTACTAAGCATGATAATGTCCCTCCTTCTCATGAAACTCATAATGTACTAAGTGAATTGAAAGATGTAGAGGATTACTAGGATCAAGGAGAAGAAGAACCCCAAAAGGGTGAACTCTATGATGCAGAAGCAGAAATAGAGAAGGTATTATAGTCTCCTTTGGTGACTTATGAGGATTCGCCTACATGAAATGAAGAGGATAAATCTCCTCAGAGAGAGGAAATTCTAATCAAGACTCCTTCACCAGTTCATGAAGAAGAAGAGCATGATAAGGGAAGTGAGGATAAGATTGAGTAGATTCCTGAAAAACAAAATTTTGAATGAAGATGTACCCAAGGTTCAACGGGATGTGGTTGGACAAGGTACTATGCAGTTGGATTCCACTATTCCAGGTTTGTTGGACAAGGAGTTAAAGAGTAAACAAATTATGGTAGATGATACTCCTCCCAAGTGGGATGAATTACTGGAAAACATAGGAAAGGGAAAATCAAATAAGAAAGCCAGGGTTATCTCTAGGATCGAAAGAGATAAAGCTAATAATAGGGTGATTCACATTGCCAC
Source organism: Sequoia sempervirens (assembly GCA_007258455.2). NCBI lineage: Eukaryota > Viridiplantae > Streptophyta > Pinopsida > Cupressales > Cupressaceae > Sequoia > Sequoia sempervirens. Next base: position 402,713,528 of record VDFB02000003.1, on the reverse strand, counting down.
CTTGTGCCAGACAAGAATAAAGATGAGGTGACTAGTAAATATTATAGTGTACAAACTATTAGCTTGGGACCCACCTCTATGATGTAGGAAGTTGAAGAATTTGAAGGTTCCAGTGTTGCTATTTTGAGTAGATTGAAGAAAGAGGTGCAAGTTAAGCAAGATTTAAAGAAGGAGAATGATAAACTCAAGAGGTATCTACAAGACTTGATGAAGCCCTTGCAGTCCATTAGCTCCTCATCATCTGCTGTAGGTTTTCTGCCACAAGAAACAATAACTAAGTTGGAGAAAATGAAAACCACCACACATGCCATAATGAATTGGTTGCAGGGAGCGCAAGCTAAAGGAGATAATGCCATCAAAGATATCCCACAATTGGTGGAGATGCTATGAGATCAATAGATTGGTTAAGGGATTCTAGTTTAGGATAAGGAGGATGTGGATCTCCTATTGTAGAAGACCAAAACCATCATGGAATACACTGAAGAAAAACTGGTAAGTGATGGAATTCTTCCTTCTCCCAAAGTTGCAGAACCCTAGGAATGGTATGAAGTTTTGCAAATAAGGAAAAGGGTTTTGAAGAAAGTGCATAAAGAAGGGAAGAAAATTGAAGATACCCTGACTGAGATCTATGCCAAGTGCATTTCATTCTTTGAAGTTATGACAGGAAGAAAAAGGTTTGCACCTGAACACTTGAACTTGGAGCAATTGAGAAAATGGTGGTGAGATGTGTATTCTCCAGTCAATGAGGACCCAATCACTAAACATTAGTTAGATGAGGCAGCTACATAAATTGCAATAATGGATACGTATCAAACCATGAAGGTGGATTGGGATAAAGTTGTAAAGCAGTCAAGAGAGGACATTAAGTCCATTGAAAGAAAAATTAAAGTCTTAGTTATTCCACCTATATCCGACTTGGAGAAGATATTTTTGATGGTGCAAGATAGGATGGAGCGAGATAAGGACAAAGGGGAGAGAAGTTAATACAATGCCTCATCGTAATTTGTGTTTCCCCATTATTTCTCTTCCTCCATATGCATTGGACCAAGCTATGTTGGAGATCCTAGGCCGACCTATATGGAGTACATGCATTTAATGCACACTTTACTTTATTTTGAATTCCTCTTGGCCGACTTGTTTTGGGGGCCAATTGTTTTGTAACCCTATTTGGGCTGACATAAGATGTAATCTCTATAAATAGGGTCAATGCCTCATTTGAAAGGGCTAGATAGTTTTACTTTGGAGCGAATTAAGCAATATAGTAAAAGTTAGAGCTAGGAGTTAGTTCATTTTGAGCAAGTGTTATAACACAGAACACTGGAATTGTTGCTATCATTAGATGATTCAATACAAATGAAGACATTGTGCTTTGGTGATCTCTCTTGTGTTGACTTATCTTGCATGGTTCTTGCTGTTCTATCTTTTGAGATTGTTTGATAAATATTGGCATAAGATAGATTTAGACTTAGATATGATTCAATGGTGTCTATGGTTTGATGCTTGAAGTGTTGGTAGCAATCTCTAGTCCACACTTTTTGCAGCTAGCTGAATATTAGTTGCTTTGCAAAGTTATCCTGGACTTTAATATTCATTGTGCTTAGTTGAATTGTGGATATTTGTTCATTTCAATTGCAATAGGGTTGTTTTGGATGAATGTTCATAATCTAAAATTTTTTAATGCCTTAGAAAATTGCACTATTTTTGTAAGATTGTAGATTTATCTGGGTCAAGCAAGAGTTGGTTTCTGAGGGATTGGTCCATTTCAGGTGTTTTATCATTTACATTATTAATCTTAGGATTAGAATTAATCTTAGAAATCTCTTTGAGACCCTTATCTTTTGCTATTTCTTTGTTAACAGGGTTATATTTAGGATTTTAAGTATCACCATATTGCTAGATCTGATAAATTTGAGGATTTAGTATTTGCTTGTAGTAAGGTCCCTTTGTGAGTACCAACATTTTTACATATTAACTAAGTTGTTTTATGCATTGTCAAGACTTAAAATTAGAGACCTTGGGGTTATCTTTTGAGGCTTGTTGATAGAGATTTACCTTTCAAGAGAGATAGGATCTCCATATTCTGTTTGAGTTGTTGCTGTGCAGAAAACACCATCAACAGTAGATAGATGGGGTGCTATGTGGGAAAAGGTACAGAAAAAAAAATCCAAAGACAAGCCTATTGTACACCCAGTGATAGAAGAAATTTAGGATACAAGCTCTAACCCCATAAATATTGAACAAGAAGAATTTATTCAAGGAACACTCTCCTCAGAGGTAGGAAATCCTAACGTTCTTGAAATGGAAACAAGGGAAAATGCAGAGCAAAATCCTACTGATGAGAGAGTTGTTGAAGATACTCTTGATTCCCAATTTTCTTTTGAGAATGTGCAAAATTTTAATGAACACTCGTAGGTCTTTGAAGAATCAGATAAAGGCCATGCTGAAACTGAAATTGAAACTGAAATTCCAGAAGAAGAAGCTACATAGTTCACTAGAGATGGAACTAAAAATGAAAAGAATCTTGGTGTAGCTATAAATGAAGAAGATAAGGTTTAGAGAGATGAATCAAAAAATATGGATAGACAGGAAAATATAAGTCTCCAAAAAGAGGAGGCAGTTCCAAATCCTACCAATCCTGAGTCTATGCTAGATATTGCTAAAGAAACTCCCATTTTAGAAAATATGGCAAGTCAAAGAGATGAAATTCCTGAATCAAGTAATAAATAGAGACAAGAAAGAGTTACAAAGGTACAATAAGATGATGATACACCTAATTGTTTAATCAGGGAATTAGCTTCTCCAATGTAAGTAGAAATATTACCTCTGAATCTCAACAATTTTATATAGGAAGTACTCCTAAACCTGGGTGCAAAGCAAAGGAAAAGAATGTCATACAAAGGAATGCATATGGTAATAGAACTATCCAAATAGCTACTCCAATAAGTGAGAAGAATAGACATGAGATAATGCCTCAGGAATATAAAATCACAAGTATTAATCTTGGACACTCATCTTGGCAGCAATAACTAGAAGAAATAAAAGAAAATTTAAAAGCTACTATTGCCAAAGTATAAAACTATAAACACAAGAAAAGATAATTGAAAGAACGAGTTGCTACATTGGAACATTTTATTAAGTCACCAAATTTATCCGGTCAGGAACAAGCTGAACTGCCCCAACATCTAGTGCTAATGTCACAAGAGCAAGTAGATGCCATTGTTGCAGTTTGTCATAGAATGAGTATGTTTGAAGAATGGATTGAATATTGGATAAAGTAGGGAGATGAATTTATTACAGATGCAATAAGAAAGCACAAGGAAGCTTACCATTATTTAGAGAAATAAAAAATATTTGAAGATGAATGTAGTTTTCGCTAGGAGCAGGTCATTGATGAAAGGCGAAATATGGAAATTCTCATATAGAAAGATATTCAAGAGTTAATAAAAAATAATTTAATATCAAAACCTGAAATTTCATTGCTAGGAAAGTGGAAGAAACAATTGAAATGGGAAGGTGACATGTTAGTACAATGTATTGAAGGATTTGAAAGAGTAGTCACCATTGAGTGCATAGGATTAATAAGAGAAAATCAAGAATTTATTGAAATATTGTCACATCAAGGCTTTGATCCCCAAACATTAGGGCAAGATGGGAAGGAAGCTGGTAGCCTTGATGGAGATAAAGTGTTCGTGCTGAAGAATGAATAAAAGTGTTGTTGTGGACAAAGTCAAAGATTTGACTTATTCTAGAATGTTCTTGATGATAGTTGGCACATGCCACGTGACACATTTTAATTTGTTGTTTCTAATTGTCTGGGAAACTTTTAAGTTGAAATTATGAGTGCCTTGTTTCTATAAAAGGCCATCTCCTCCCACATTTTTATTTTAAGTTCAAAATTTGTGGATGTTGGAGGAGAAAAAACTTCTTTTAAGTTTTGTTCCTTTTTCCTGTTTTCTGAACCATTCTAGAATAAAAATGTGTATGCATGTAGACATTAATTGATATCAGAGCTTTATGGATAGCTACCTATCTAAGTATCTTTTGTAGCTGGTTTTGTAAGTTCATTTGAACAAGACTGTATGCGACGTTGTTTAAGGGTATATACAGAACCTATTCGATGTCCATAAACGAAACCTCCTCTTTAAAAGCTTGCACTATTTTATATGTAGTTGTGAAGCAATCTGGTGAAATATAAAGTGGTTTGCTCTATTTTGATTAATTATTTAGGGCATCCATGGAGAATAACCTTGAGAAACTTTTATTTTTTAGTATTTTTTATGTTTTAGTTTAGATTATATGTTTAATATTTTGAAAATGTTCCAAAAATATAAGTGAATGGAAATAGTTTTGTTGAAAATCTTTTATTTTCCATGAAATTGCAAAATGCTTAATGCTAAATTTACTTAAGTGATAACAAATAATTTGTGTTGTTCATGAAATATTATGCCGAATCTTTCAATTTAATGATGTCATTTGATGATGAAATGAAGTTTTATGTGAAATGTTAGTAATTCTTGGCAAAGCTGGAAATAACCACAGTCCTTTTGAGATTAACAACAAATTGTCATATCATTACTTGAGAGTGACCCTAGTGCAACCATGACTTGGTTATGAAAGGATTGGGACTAAATGAAAGTAAATATTTTCTCTGTAAATGCAAAATTTCCTCTTAGGTTGTCTTTGTTTCATATCTTTCAAGAAGGATAGGATCTTCGTGGTCTTGTCTGTGGAGATTTTATTCGATCTATTTACTGCAAGTAAAACTGTTGTCAACAATGCCCTCTCTGTGTCCGTGGCAATCCAAGAACAAAATCCATACTCATATCCTCCCATGGCCTCTTAGGTTCAGGTAATGGCTGATACAATCTAGTATTCTAACTTGTTCCTTTCACCATCTAACATACTCTGCAACTTTGTACAAACTTCTTCACATCTTGTTGTAACTGTGGCCAAAATTAATTCTCACTAACAAGAGCAATGGTCTTATCTTGACCAAAATTTCCAACCAATCCTCCACTATGCTTATCCTTGATTAGATTCTCTCTCATATAACTCCTTGGAATGCACAATTGGATTCTTGTAAACAACATCCCATCTTGGATTAAGAAATTCAACCATCTCATCCTATCGAATGTAATAGGTTCCAAACAAGCCTTCTGTTGTGGAGTCTCACAACACACCCCGTTTTTCTCCTTTGGAAAAATGTGGACCCCCTTTTTTCCTTCTTTTCCCTTTTTGTTTTGCTGTTTTATCCTCCTCGACATGGTTTTAATTGATGCTTGGCTAGTTGTTGGTTGTTTTCTTAGTTTCACTTGGCCTCTTTGTATGATGCATTTTTTTTGCTTCCCGATATTTTAGTTTTTTTGGTATGTCTTTAATGTCTATTCTGTTATCCAAAACCGGAATTCCAGAGTCCTACGTGAGTCGAAAGAGTTTGTATCCTTAAATAATTCTAGTTCCGCGCGGTATTTTATTAATCAAATTTTATAAACCCGGTAATTTTCTCTTTTATCGAAGTCCAGTGTCTTATTGTTTCTTTGAAGTAGAAAGTCAAAAATTGGAAAGTCTGCTTTGAAATTCCATCGAGTATATCTTTCAGTTTTGGTTTCTCAGGAAGTATTTCCCAGATCCCAGTGTTATGTGAATTTTTTTAAAGACATTATTGGAAGCTATAACTCTGGTGATCATCTTTAATCTCATATCTTTAATGGAATATACCCTATATAAAATTAGTGTGACATGTAATTTCCATGAATAGTCACCGCGCCATCTTTCTTCTCAAATGGCGAGCCAACTCAGAAATCTAGGTGTTCATAATTTGAACCATAATTTGTAATGATTACAACTTTATTCTAGGAATTAATGTGAAATAACAAGTAATTAATGAAGGTGGTGAACTACCTATGTACTTGGGACCACCTCCAGTGTGCAATTGCTTTTACAATACTCCACTTCATGTCATATTGCAAACTGTCTAAAGACATTGAATTCACAGAGCTACTTTGGCACAAAAGGAGAGCTAATTTTTTTGAGAAACTAGGTTGTGGCTACCCAAGGGTTTTGAAGTTGTATTATGAAGAATCACAATTTTAACTAGAACTAGGGATGTTTTGAATAACTGATTCATTGATAAGAGTTTCTCAAGATATAAATCTTTGATAATGGTATTTTCTCATTATGATATTGGAATATTAATTTTCCTCTAGGTTGTTAAATTGATCAAAGAATGAATTGAAAATTTTATGAAATGTAATGTTTGGCTAAATTTAACCCTAACTTGCACACATAGACAAATATTTTGAAAAAATGCATAGCACATTATATCAAAAATGAGCACTTTTGAAGCAAGATCATAAGACAAATTCAAACATTGCAATTCACAGGAAGTACCCATTAATATGGTGGTCATAGATACCCACATGGGATGGTCTTCTAACATTGAAATCCGTTCATGGCTGTTGTAAGAAAATGCTACCCAATGCACTAAAAATGCCGTATTAAATGGGTTACATCCTGTAGGATGGTTTCCACCAGCGATGGAAGCTCCAAAATTAGTAATGCAATGTATAAACTATTATAATTCAGCCAAAAGGGTTGTTGAAAGGGAAGGAAGAACTTATGTAGACTTGTCTCAGAATGGAATTATGTGTACATTTGGTCTCCCCTCCTACACAAGGATGTTCAATGTCGACCTGAAAGAAAAGGCCAAGACATATGAGATTGCTGAAGAATGTAACAGAGAAATTATGAGCACCTAATGGTGCCAACAACCAATCACACCATAGATCTAGGTAATTCAGAGGTCTACGTTTAAACAAGAAATACAAGACATAATGAATTTGTTGAGTAGAGTAGCTAGTTTAAGAGATGCAAGAAAGTTTGAACCCTAGATATTCATGATAATATCTCAAATGATAGAAGGTCCTATAGAGTTGTATTGGGGAAAATTGATAAGCAATAGGTTACATGAACATATTACTACATTCCCCAAAACTAAATGTTTCTACATGTCATCATATGTTATTTACTCCTGTGCTATGAGAGGTATTAAACAAGGACTAAAATAGATTGGTACGCTAGGCACAAAAGTTGGAAATAGTTTGATATACGCACATTTACCCCAAATCACTGTTAACGGGTATAAAGGTGATTACATAAAAGTTAATGATTTGTTTTCCATGAAATTGGTGAGAAAAATGGAAGGTGACAAATCTAAGAGAATATCCCTAGAAGCCCAAAGTTCCATTTGGCCTATGGGAGGATGGTACATACAATTCCCAACTTACTCCTATATTAGAGTGGAGGGATTTGATGGACACCCATTCATGTTGCCCAGATACCCTGCAGACAAAATTATTTTATTTGAATTAATGAGATAGTTAAAAACTTCCCAGGCTTTTTATAGCCATGCTCACAAGAAGGCCTCTTTAAAGTTTCCCATTACAATAGGGAATTATAAGTGCAGTTCAATCAAAGTAGCTGATTTATGTGAGGAGGAACTGAGAACCTACAATTTTGAAGAATTTCCAGTTCAAAGAATGTACTATGATGTTGAAGGAAATATTGAAAGAAGTATAGCTGGTTATCATGCTCATGTACCTCATTTAGAAGATTATTGGCTTAATTGTGAAGATGAGCACGATGTCATACGGAAAAAGTATGAAAGAATGACTAGGGTTTGCTAGAATGCTCAAACTCTATGATATCCTAGACCAATTGGTGGAAGATGATGGTCCAAAACAGGATGGTTTGTGTGTTCCAGGTCTGGGATTGTTGTTGAGGCATTGATTCACGGTTGGTGGTTTTGGGTGCATTTGGCTTGAACTGTTTGAATTTTTTTAATTTTAACTAAATCTTATAGGACTTTATAGCTGACTAAACCAAGAATTTGAAGATGATGCAAATAAAGTCTCGTCAAAGATTTTGTCTATAGATTAAAATATTTTTTTCAAATTACTTTAGTCCAGTTTGCATATTTCCATCTCCCTGAAATATTATTTTCAAAAAATAGCATTTTTAAAGTGGCCTTTACAGGTATAATGCACTAACTTTTTCTCCATGAAGGATAAAATTCAATTCTTTCGAACATTTTATGGCTCTGATATCTAGATGCTTCCACTTAGTTTAGATATTTTTTTATTGAATATTTTTTCTTTAATCAAGTTTGAAAGTCAAACCAATTACAATTCAGACATAGCACGACCGTATAACGTGTAATTTTTTTGTATATATTGAAATTCAATTTTTTTTGTTGGATCGAGGACTTCAATATCTGGTATGTATTTTTCCAATTTTTTGGTATTATACCTTTTTCGCGTGGAGACAAAGACCTTCATTTTTGATGAAAACCTATGTTTAATAAAAACTAAAAATAAATACATGGCAAAACAAAACATATTAAAATTATATTCATTGGATAGCTCATTTCCAAAGGAGCTGCAGTTTAAGTTTAGTTCTAATATTCCCCATTTTTCATCCTCCAATTTGGAGCTTGGCGTAAAAAATAGGTTTTGTGTGAACAAATTAAAATTAGGAAAGGGGGGTTGTTAGAACGGAGTTCTAGTGAACCCCAGGTTCTAGCGAACCAAGGTTCATTCAAACCCTAGTTCATTCGAACCCCCATTAATATGCATTTTTCCTTTATTTTTTGGGCAGGAAATGTGGGCCCAATAATTAAAGGGTTCGCTCGAACCCTAGTTCGGTCGAACCCCTTTATGGTTCGATCGAACTTGTAGGTTCATGCGAACCCCTAAAACCAATTTTTTTGCCATGGGGTCATTTTTTCTCAATTTTCCTTCCTCCATCAAATTGTAAACCACTATTATGGCTTCACCCTGACATTAGTTGATGATTTTACTAGGCCAATCCTAAGGTTTACTCAACACTGGATTGATGACTTTTGTAAGAGTTAAAGAGAAAGAGGAATTGAACCCATCTACTTAGAAGATAAAAGAAGAAAGCAAAGAGATGAAATTTCTTTTGAAAGTGGAGAGCCTATTAAGAAGAAAATAAAGACTAGGAAGGCTACTCCAAGTGTTAGAATTGAAGAAAGAACCCCTGAAACAACAAGAAAAGAAGTTCCCACAAAGTTATCAGAAAAACAAAAAAATGTAGAAAAAGGTAAAGATAAGTCTAAAGCAAGACATAGAGGTGCATCTTCTTCTACAACCTGACCCATAACTAGAATAATTGTTGATGAAGGAACGAGAGTAACATGGAATGTTGGTACAAAAACAAGATCTGCATCTCAAAGAGCTGCAACATTATTTACTTCTCCCCCTTCTGTTAATATGGCTAGTATGAAGCAAGCACTGGGTGGGACCCTTGTGGCTTTAGAGGAAATTTCTGAGGAAGATGAGGCTAGAATTAAGGAACACGTAGATAGATGGGGTGCTATGTGGGAGAAGATAAAAGAAAAGAAATCCAAAGACAAGGCCATAATACACTCAGTGATAGAAGAAATACAGGATACCAGCTCTAATCCCATAAATATTGAAGAAGAATAATTTATTCAAGGGAGGAAATCATAGCATACTTGAAATGGAAATAGGGGGAAATGAAGAGAAAAATCCTGTTGATAAGAGAGTTATTGAAGACACTCTTGATTATCAATTTTCATTTGAGAATGTGCAAATTGTTAATGAACACTCGCAAGTCTTTGATAAATCAGATAAAGGCCATGCTGGAATTGAAATTGAAACTAAAATTTTAGAAGAAGAGACTACACAATTCATAGGAGATGGAACTAAAAATGAAGAGAATCTTGGTGTAGTTGTAAATGAAGAAGATAAGATTCAGAGAGAAGAATTAGAAAATATGGATAGAAAGGAAAAAATAAGTCTCCAAACAGAAGAGGCAGTGCAAAATCTGACTAATCCTGAGTTTATGTTAGAAGTTGATAAATAAATTCCCATTTCACAAAATATAGCAAGTCAAAGAGATGTTATTCCTAAATCAAGTAATAAATAGAGACAAGAATGAGTTACAAAGGTACAACAAGATGATGATACACTTGATTGGTTAATTAGGGAATTATATTCTCCAATGGAAGTAGAGATATTACCTTTGAACATCAGTAATTTCATACAAGAAGTAAATACTCCTAAACCTAGGCGCAGAGCAAAAGAAAAGCATGTCATACAAAGGAATGCAGATGGTAATAGAACTATCCTGATAGCTACTCAAACACATGACAAAGATAGACATGAGATAACACCTAAGGAATATAAAATCACAAGTATTAATCTTGGACACTCATCTTGGAAGAAAGAACTAGAAGAAATAAAAGTGAATTTGAATGCTATTGTTGCCAGAGTACAAAAATATAAACAAAAGAAAATAGAATTGAAAGAACAAGTTGCTACATTGGAGAATTTTATCAAATCACTGACTTTATCTAGTCAAGAACAAGCTGAACTGCCCAACATTCAGTACTGATGTCACAAGAGCAAGTGGATGCCATTGCTACAGTTCATCATAAAATGAATATATTTGAAGAATGGATTGAATATTGGATAAATCAGGTAGATGAATTTATTATAGATGCAATAAGAATGTATAGGGAGGCATATCATCATTTAGAGAAATTGAAAATATTTGAAGATAAATGTAGAATTCGCCAAGAGCAAGTCATTGACGAAAGGCTAAATATGGAAATTCTCATACAAACAGATGTCCAAGAGTTAATACAAAACAATATAATATCAGAACCTGAAATTTCATATCTAGGAAAGTGGAAGAAACAATTGAAATGGGAAGGTGACATGTTAGTACAATGCATTGAAGGATTTGAAAAGGTCACCATTGAGTGCAGAAGGTTAATAAGATAAAATTAAAAATTTAATGAAGTATTGTCACATCAATGCTTTGATCCCCAAACATTAGGGCAGGACGGGAAGGAGGCTAAAGCCTTCAAAGAATGGATAGAAAGAATAAATAGAGATCCTGTTCAATTGTTGACAAGGGAGGTCATCAATGAAATAATACAGTGCAAAAATGTTATAGTCAAATATGAGGCATAAAAGGCACAAAAAAATGATGTCCTACTTCAAGTGGTTGAAGAATATATTAGGCTCAAACTTACTTGGAGAGCAATACGAAGGATTTAAAAAGAACACATGCATCAAATAATGAGATATTTTTGAGAGTACCAATCAAAGAAAGAAGGAGGGAGTCCAAAACTAGAGCCATAAGTGAATACAGAAAGAACTGGATACCAGATATCGAAAATGTAATATAATTTATTTGTTGTTAATTTTGCAGGCTGGTTGCGGTCCTAGTAGGTTTTTTTCATTCCAACATTTCAAAAGAAAGTTTGTAGCCTCGATGAAGATAAAGTGTTCATGTTGAAGTATGGAGAAAAGCGTTGCTATGGATAAAGTCAAAGATTTGACTTATTCTAGAAAGTCTTGATGACATTTGGCATATGCCACATGACACATTTTAATTTGTTGTTTCTGATTTCTCTGAGATACTTTTAAGTTGAACTTCTAAAGTGCCTTATTTCTATAAAAGGTCATCTCCTCTCACATTTTTATTTTAAGTTTGGAATTTGTGGATGTCAGAGAAGCAAAAAATTCTTTAAGGTTTTGTTCTTTTTTCCAATTTTCTGAACCATTTCGATGTAAAACTTTGTATCCACATAGACATTAATTGATATCAGAGCTTTATGGATAGATACCTATCTAAGTATCTTTTGTAGCTAGTTTTGTAAGTTCAGCTGAACAAGACTATATGTTGCGTTGTTTAAGGGTGCATACAAAACCTATTCAGTGTTCGTAAACAAAACCCTCTCTTTAAAATCTTGCACCGTTTTAAACGTAGCTGTGAAGCAATCTGGTGAAATATAAAGCAGTTTGCTCTGTTTTGATTAATTCTTTGGGGCATCCATGGAGACTAAGAGGAAGAAATTTTTTTATTTTCATTTTTTTAGCATTTTTTATGTTTTGTT
>VDFB02000003.1:402662115-402701478 GCA_007258455.2 Sequoia sempervirens | reverse complement strand
AAATGATTCTTTTACACATACTTAAGGGTTTTAGGGGTCTTCTCTGAAGATTCTTCCTCTTCATTCTACACTTCTTTTTCATCAGCTTATTTTTTCTACTTCTCTACAATCAGTTTCATCTGATAGATATCCATCTACTACAATAGAATTCTGCAAGTTTTCATCAACTTTAACATTTGCACTTTCAACTATCTTTCTCAACCTTTTGTTGTAACATCTACAAGCTTTGCTTCTAATGGAATATCCAACAAAGATACATTCATTAGACCTTGCATCAAAATTTCCTAAGTTTTATTCTTCTCTTTTGATGTAACATCTTCCAAACACTCTAAAGTACTTCATGATAGAAATCCTTCCATACCATAGCTCATAAGGAGTCTTTGTGTTGTTATCTTTAGCTTAAACTCTATTAAGTATGTAAATAGTATTATGAATAGCTTCTCTCTAGTAGACTTGCAATAGATTTCTCTCTTTCATCATAGTCCTTGCAGCTTCCTGAATGGTTATGTTTTTCCTTTCAACAACTCCATTCTATTGAGGAGTTCTAGGGGCAAAAAAATGCCTCTTTATTCTATGAACTTCATGAAACATGTTAAACTAATTGGAGGTAAATTCACCACCTTTTTCAGACCTCAAGAATATTATTTTCAAATTCATTTCATTCTCAACCATAGCTTCAAATGCCTTGAATTTATCTAATGCATCGCATTTCTCTCTAAGAAAAGTAACCCATGTCATTCTTGAATAATCATCAATCAAAAGCACAAATTACTTGTCACCTTGTAGACTTCTCACCCTTGTAGGACCACAAATATCAATGTGCACTAATTCCATCATTCTGGTAGTAGATTGTTCCTTTCCCTTAAAGCTACTCCTTGTTTGTTTTCCAAATTGACAACTCTCACAAACAACATTGATAGGTTTTGTGATTCTAGGTAAATCTCTCACTACATGAATCAAACTAATCCTTTCCAAATTATCAAAATTCATGTGACACATCCTTCAGTTCCATAACCAACTATCATGACTTTGTGACATAAAGAAATGACCATTATCACCCTTAAGTTGATAGATGTTTTCATTTTTTTCTCGTACCAACAACAATCACAATTTTGGACCCTTTCTAGATCTCACATGCATCATCCTTAAACACAAGATTATTCCCTTTGCTATAGATTTTTTCAACACTCAATAGATTATGTCTTAAGACATTAACATAGTAAACATTGTCAGTATTATGCTTGCCATAAAAAATGATTGAACCTATTCCACAAATCTTAGCTCCTGAATCATCTCCAAATTTAACTAATCCTCCATCATACTTTTCAATCATAACAAACTTACTTTTGTCTTTGATTATATGACTAGAGCAACCAATGTCAAAAACCCAGTAATTCTTATCCTCTTTGACATGAAAAGTAGATATCAAACTACCTTCAACCTTATCCTTCATCTCTAGAATAATTTCCTTCACACAACTTTCAGGGTTAGCAAAACCAAATTCTTCTTTTATAGCCAAAAATAGACATTCATTATCCATAATCAAATTCATCATCAGAAATGTCACCATATTCTTTTACATAGTAAGCTTTCCTAATCATGTTTTCTTTATTTTCCTTGTTCTTATTGTTTAGAGCTCTCTTTGGACATCTAGAAGCATAATGACCTATCTCACAATAGTTGAAACATTTGAAATGTAATTTTCATTTGTACTTATCGGTGCCCTTCTTCATCATCCTCACAAAGTTAGCTTCCAAATCATAAAGATCTTCATCACCTGAATCTTCAACCTTCTTTGATTTACCAGACTTAAAAGAAGTCTCTACTTGTGTACTTTTCTTCAATTTTCTCATTTCAAATGTAGTCAGAGTACCAATCAATTGATCTTTGGAATAATTATCAAAATCAATTATTTCCTCAATAGCAGATACCTTTTCACTAAAGCAATCCGAAAGATATCTGATAACTTTCTTCACCACTTTAGATTCTTTAACTATTTCACCAAGGCCTCTCATATTACTCACCAATTCATCAACTCGTTGTATGTAGCCTCTCATTGTTTCATCTTTAGACATATACATCATTTGAAATTACACCTTCAATTTTTGCAATTTTTCTTGTTTGACCTTTGGATGTCCTTGATAAATGCTTTTTAACTTATTCCAAACTTCTTTAGCAATCTTTAAACTCATAATTTTAGCTAATTCAGTATTTGAAAGACTATTCACAATAATGTACCTTTCCCTAGTATTGATCTCATGTGCCTTGATTTATGCACTTGTACTCATACCATTCAGAGGTGGAGTGTATGTAGTCTAATAAGCATTCTCAATCTCATATCCCTAAGCACAGAAATATCCTTCCATATTTGTCTTCCTGAATGCATATTCTAAGCCATCAAATCTAAGATATTCCAAAGGAATCTTGTTCACCATCTTAGATCTACCTCAAGCAATTAAGCTCTTCTTCAAGGAACCTTGCTCTGATACCAATTGTTGAAATGAACAAGACAACTAAGAGGGGGGTGAATCATTTGTAACAAATTAAACATTCAAAACCATCAACAGTAATCAGATCCACAAGCATTCATTAAACCCTTATTTTGTTAGTTTGATTAAACATGAAATGCAGATAACAAAAACTAAAATCACAACACCATGCAGAAGAGAACACCAAACTTATGTGGAAATCCCAATGAGGAAAAACCATAGTGAGGATTAGCTCACAATATAAGTGATAGAAAAATGGATACAAAGGAGCTCACTACTAGAATAGGATACACTGTCCAAAAGGCTCACTATCATAGAAAGAATACAAGAAGATAGAAGAAGAATTTTACACAGAGAAAACACTTCTCAATGTAGCAAGGAGTCCACCACAATTGCTCACACACTTTTACAGTTTCACATGAAGGATTTTGGATTCCTTCAGCTCACTGCCTTCAAGAACCCTAACATGAAGTTCACACTCCTCTGCTTTATTTTTGAAACATAGAAAATGGTTTGCTTCTATACTTCGGAGATAGAATAACAATCTTCTACACTCTCATTCAACGAAACCCTAGAGATCTCAACCCAAGGATGAAGTAGAGGAAAGAGATCTTGTAATAGGGTTTTCCTAGGGGCTGATTGTAAACTAAAGAGGGGTTCACCACCAAGATAGGGCTTGGAAAAACTAATTAAATGTAAGACCTAATTCTTAAACCTAGTGCAATGGAAAACTTCACTAAATGACCTAGAAATGCATTTAAAAATCATAACAGAAAGCTGAGAAATCAGAAGTGTGCACCTAGAAACTTGAAGAGGCCTAGATAAAGACCTAAAATGCTGAAAACACTAAAATTAATTTCTACTAGGACTCATACACTAGTCTAGAAATTTAGTCCCAGATTATGGTTTCTAGGTAGGAAAAGAAATCTGGTAGAGAGATGTCTAGAACTCCTAAAATTTGTAAATTTCCCTATATTGGGACTCATATGCTAGAAGAAGCATATAAGTTCAATAAGGGTTTTTTGGAAATTCAAATTTTGCTTCTACTCTACGATATTTTCTCTATCCTTTCCACCTAATTTTTAGGTCTGAATCTCTGATTTGCAACCTATAGATTTCTTTCAATGATCTCCAATGCAATGTGACAACTTTGACAACTTTGAATACTTGACAAATTTCTCCAAAATTTCTCTTCAGTATGTCTTCAACCTAGATCTACAAATCACACACAAAAGAGAGGGAAAAATTTTGTTTTGTTAGTGGAAAGGGGTTTGCCTTGGTCAAACCCCATTTTGGTAATCAAACCTTGTAATGAAATGAAATGAAATGAAATGAAGGAATGATGAATAAATGAAATGAAGGAATGATGAATGAATGAAGTGTAATGTTGCAAATCACCAAACCCTAGCAATAAGGTGCTACAAGCATGGGTTAAATGGCTCCAAGGGATGTAGATCTTGACTCTTGCTTGAATGTGATAGATCTTGAATTGAACACTTGCTTGAATCATGAAACCCTACATCACAAATGTTAGCTCAAGTACAAATATGATGCATGATGACTTTTTCATGATGCTTGATTCTTGAATAATGCTCTAAAAAACTTGATAATCATCTCTTGAAGACTCTTGAATACTCTTGTAAACTCTTGAATGCTTCCTTGATCACAAATTTTCTATAATGCATGAATACTTGAAAGCTTGGGGTGAAAATGAGTGAAAGAAACTTGTATTTATACTTTTTTATGCCAAGTTTCTTAAAATTACAACACTACAAGCTAACATCAAATCTAGGAGAATAAAATCCTGCCAAGAATTTAAATTAAACTTGATTTTGGGCCACATGAGACTCATACGCCAGAAGTTGTGTATAAGTCCCATAAGGCATTAATTATGGGACACATTTTCAAAAATACTTAGAATGATGTAAAATCTAGATTAGGGCCCTAAAACCTAGGTCAAACTCATACACCCAACGTGGCGTATGAGTCCTAGATCACTAAATTTGGGCCACACAACCTAAAAAGACCTGAATTATGATTGGATGTTGTTTATTTCAAGATTATCCTTGAAAACATGCATTAATTAAGCCTTCTAGATGCATAATAAGACCAATTAAAGCATATAGAATCCCAATTATTTAATAAAAACCATAGATTAGTGTGAAAGTGTGTTACAACACTTTAAAACACCATAAATAAGGCATAATTAAGATAGATTTAATTCACAAGCTGTGCCCAAGACCTAATGTGAATGTGTCAAACACATTACAACACTAAATCAAGGCAACATTATTCTTAACTTAACAAGGAGGGCCCAAAAAAGCAAGGAAAAGTAGAGGGATACTTCCTCCATTGTCACAATTTCGCATCACAGACATTACTCACATCAATCTTGCATCTATCTTGCTTCTTACTCTTTCGCCCTCACACTTGCATCAACACCATACATATTTATATCAAGCTATACCTTAAAACTTTCTCCAATGTCAACCACTTGCCACTGTACATTCAAATTCAAAATAGGTCAACACGTGAACATTCTTGCATTGGAAAGGAATGAAAGGAAACCTTCATAAATCCTTAATTATGACCCAAATATATCTCAACACACCTCAACATGCTTCCACAAGCTTCACATGTAGTGTTAAACACAAGGTTGTCCAACATCCATGCAAAACACCACAGACATTAAGTACACACTTCCTTAAACCAAGCTAAAATTTTTAGACAACATAATTCACTTGAACTCGATCCAGAATAATCCACGAACCACTTATGATTCATCAAACATTTCATCCAAGCTCACATCAACAAATACTTCAACTAGGAACAGTTGATAACCCTTAATTGCATACTGATAAATGAAACTCACACTGTACTGCACCAAATCAAGTAAAACCTTGAATACAAAAAGATAAAAGCATTATAATCATTTTCCAAAATCTGCACAACCTAAAGCCAGACAACGGATAAATGTGGAGCAAATACATTTCTCGTAGACCACAAAAAACATCACTAAACAACTGGTTCACACACTAGTGAAAATATCTCGCACTGTACAACGATCTAGAAACCCAAATATTGAATATAGTAGCCTCTATCAACCTTGAATAACCTATAATATCTATATAGGCATATCATCAACACTAAAAGAATGTAAAGCACAATACCAAAGCACACTATGAACATTTGTACAACACAATTTACTCTATTTAATGAATTTTCTCCAAAGCACTTGGAACCCAAGTACCAAAGATGTCATCTCAAATCATTACTTTATTCCAAGTCACCTTTAGAATTTTCAACAAAATAATAGATCCATGTACTCACAACACTTCCTCAAGGTATCAACCACACATGCATAGCCTATTTTCCTCTTTTCCACAATTTTATCGATATCCTCATCATCTTCATTCCATAGTTGACATCAATGACAACACCCTAGTCAGTAGAATTCCTATTGACATCAATGGCAATACCATCATACTTGCAACAATTTGGAATCCTCTTCTTGTACCATAAAAAAAAAATTATTTTATTGGTTTCTGGATTATATTGCGCGAATGTTTTTTGCATCAACGTTTCGGATCACACTATGTGATCCATCATCAGGATGAAAGAGCTCAAGGAGAAAAAATGGATAGTTGCAAACCAAGAACAACCTAAATAGAGAAAAAGGGGGGCATAAGGGAGGAGGGAAGATAAGACTTCACACAGGCCAAAGAAGACCAAAAATTAAGATATTAAAAATTAGAGAATGTAGAACTAAAAAAAGGTTATTTAAAACCAGCTAAAAGAAAGAAAATTGAGAGGAAAAACACAATAGAACTTGAAAAATGCTGAAATAAAATAATAGAATTATAATGAAACGGATATAAATGTAAGCCAAAAATCCTACAAAAAAGTTTAAATTTGCATTATCAAAATAGGCTTAGACAAAAAGGAAAGAAAAAGATATGAGATTAAATTTTGACTAATTAAATAAGATTAAAGAAGAATAAGAAAATTAAAAACTCAAAGCTTTGAAAAAATAAAAGGACTAAAAAATCCTTGAGAGAGAGGAAGAAACTAAACTAATTAATAAAAATAGACACAAAATTAATGAAAAAAAATGTTAAAAACAATAAAACCAAAAGATTAATTGACAAAAAATTAGAAAAAAGAGAGGAAGTTAAGCAAGAAAGTGATCGAGAAAAAAGAGAACATCAAAGCATTCAATAAAATTCTCTATGACCTTAATTATAATTACAAAAAAGATTAGGAAAAACATAATAGAAAAAGAATAAACTAGAGTATTAAAAATGCTTAATAGATTGGAAAAAGAAAAAATAAAGGAATTACCTTCATATTAATAGAAATAAATATGAATAAAAGAGCATAATAGAAATATAAGAACTTTCATGAAAATATAAGGATATGAATAAATATATATATATATATACACACACAAATATATGCATAAAAGAATAAGAAACAAAACATATATATACAAAGAAATATATATAATAAAAATGTGCCTAGTAGATAGGAAGAACAAGTATAAAAATATAAATTTATTAATAGAAAATATAAGTATATAAATATGCAATAGAAATATGAGCAAGAAACAATGTATACATATATATAAGGAAAAACATATCTATGCAACATTTATATACATATATAATAGCTTACATATATAATTAAAAGAAATAAATGCAATTCAATCATCAGATATACACATCTAAATTTACATACACTCACTCTCACACACACACATATATATGGATCATAGAGTGTGATCTATATATACATCTATATGTGTAAAATATATATGTAAAAGGAAAAAATGTAATAAAACAAAAAAAATAAAGGAGAAGGAATTATATATATAATTCTAATCTATTAAACAAAAAACAAAAATAATAAAAACACACACACAAACACACAAACATGCACACACATACAAAAAATAAAGTATGTAAATCAAAATAAGCAAACAACCTTAAGGAAAACATAAATATAAATATATGAATACACACACACACATATGAATGTATGTGTATGAACGAAAATACAAGAAAGAATATAACTAAATGCAAATAAAACAAATAAAAAATAAATATAGGGCACCAAGAGGGAAAAAGAAGAAAAAATAATAAGCAACAACAATGAGAAGCAAAAAGAGAAAAGACTAGGATATTCAACCAAATGGATTATGAAAAAATTGGCACCTAATAAATGAACAAATAGGAAGAAAGGAAAAATTAATAGAATAAAGGAAAGAAAGGAAGAAAGGAAGAAACAAGAGAAGGAGTTAAGGATCCAAACAACCAACGAAGAACCAAACCAAGAAAGAGGAGAGAGCAAGGAAAAAATAAAGAATCAAAGACCAAAGAGAAAGATCAAAATGGAAAGAACCAAAACAAAAACTAGGAATGGAGAAGGGAATCAAAGAGAAACAAAAAGAAATAAACCAACAAGTCCAAGAAAAGAAAAAGAACCAAATAAAAATGAAGGGGGGGTTGAATACAGAGAGACAATAGGAGAAGACAAAGGAGAAAACAAAAAATAGAGAAAGAAAAAAAGGAAAGAATAGGAAGAAAAAAAGTTAAAAAGAAGGGAAGACAAGGAGATGAAAAGGAAAGAAAAGACCACCAATGAGCCCAGGAGACTGAAGGACGGCAAGGAAGGCAAGACACCCAGTAAAAAAGAGAAGAGGGCAATGGATATAAGGAGTGTCGTGCAAGAACACACTACCTTGTAGACTCTAGAGATAAGAAGAATGTCCTTGGAGTCTTTGAGCGAGGGGATTCGATTTCTCAGAGTTGTGAGGGGTTTGAAAGCACATCAAAGGCCTTTTTTAAGGAGGATCCTTGAGATTTTTTGGGATAGTCCATCAATATAAGGGAGGGAAGTGCCAGTGAGATCAAAGAGGTGGTTAGGTTTAACGATGGAGAGGAATATCGCCTTGGCTTTATTAAAGGCTCTGCAAATCTATTTACTAGAATACCCATTTAGTTTGAAAACCCGACGAAGATGGTCCAACTCAAGGGTTAAGTTATCCTCATCACATATTTGATAGGATCTCAAGGCGAGGGTTTTGAGGAACCCACATTTTTGGTTAGGGTGGTGATGAGAAGAAGAGTGGAGGTAAAGATCGGTGTGGGTTTCCTTTTGAAACACACGACAGGGTGATCCCACAATAATGGGTTACATTTTTTGGCCAAACTTGACATTAAAATCAGGATTTTTCACCAAACATTCACTTTCTTACACCTATAGCAGCTAAACCATTAAGGTTTTGAAGATGAATCAAACTAGTTATTTGTTAGATATTTTGTGTAGATTCTAATTATATTTTTTAAAAAAAATTAAAAAATAAATTATGAATCATTTTATGTAATTTTTAATAACTTATTTTTTCTACTAATCAGCATTTTAAAAAAGTGATGTTCACTTCGACGCATATAACTTTTTTTATAGATAGGATACAATTCTGATTTTTAAAATGAAAATTTTTCACAGCAATATCTAGGGGATGAATATTTTTTCATAATTTTTTGTTACATATTTTTTTTTCAATTAATTTTCCAAGTCAGCGTAATTATAATTTGGATAGAGGTGTACTTCGACACGCATAAATTTGTTTGTATTCATTTGAATTAACTTATTCTTTTTTTGTTGGAATAAGGACATCAATACCTAGGGCACATGTATTTTTTAGAATTATTTTTCTCTATTTTTTTATTTTTTCGTATGTGTGAAATAAAGAACTTGATGTTCATTGAAAATCCTACATTCACAAGAAATAAGAAATAAATATAATAATCAAATTAAACATATTTAAAATTATACTTTTTAGGAAGCTTATAATAAGGGCTACATGCTTACAAAGCATAAATTTTAAATGAATTCATTTGATCACTCAAAAGGTAAATCAAAAGTGGTTTTTTATCAGCATTTTGATAGGTGTAGAGGAGACTCGATTATAGGTATGGTTTAAATCTAACAAGGTTATATCCAAGGGGGTTTGATCTAAGGGGGTTTGATCAATCCCTCTTTAATTAAAATAATTTAAATGGAACCTTTAAAGTCATAAATTATTGTATTTTCTAAAAATATGTGATTTCAGGAAAAAATCAGGATGTCCCAAAAAGTGTAACCCACTATTGTGGCAGCACCCGACAACCAAGGGAACCATAAGGTTTTCTGAGAAGAAAAATGTCAAGGAAAGGAAGAAGGTTGTTCGATTCAATCTCCTTGGTGAAGGAAATACAAGGAGCTAGGCTATTGAACCTTAATCATGATGAAGGGTGGAGGTTGAGTTAGGTTTGGTATCCCTTGTTAACTAACCTAAGAACCCATCATCTCCCTTCTTCACATTAATTCAATTGTGCTTATTTCCACTCTTCCCTTGTCTTCCTCTCTTTGTATCTCGGTGGCGTACCTTCCTTGTTGTCCTTCGGTCTCCTGGGCTCGTTGGTGGTGTTTTGTTTCCTTTTCATCTCCTTATCTTCCCTTCTTTTTTCCTTGTTTTCTTCCTATTCTTTCCCTTTTTTCTTTCTCTATTTTTTTTAATTTTTCCTTCATCTTCTCTTGTTTTCTCTCTGTGTTCACCCCACCCCTTCATTTTTATTTGGTTCCTTTTTTTATTTTCTTGGCCTTGTTGGTTTCTTGCTTTCATTCTTGTGAGACCCACCAGTTGATACTAGATATTATACTACTTTATTCTTTTTAGATTGACATAGTTTGATTCTCGTATGGATTATTAAACATTATGTTATGATATAGACTAATGCTATATAATTTTATTTGTATTATAATGATTTAGACATTATACTTTATATTTGATTTCACATTATGATGATTTGAACTTTAGATATTATATTTGATGTTATCGATGTTTATGGATGAATGAGTAGAATTGATGAAATGTAAATTGTGATATGGATATTAATTGCAACATTGGGATGAAAGTAAATTATTGAGTTTAAATGAAATTAATGAAATTTTGAATTTTGAATTATTGTTATTGTATGAAAAAATTGAGTAAATGTTATTAGGAGAATTCAATGATGATGAAGTGGTTTTCTAATGTGACTTAATTGTGATGGAAATTATATGATGTGAATATATATGTTTCATTTGCTTTGACTATATGATTTTATTGGACATACTAATGTGTGAAATTGAGTGTGCAGGTACAAATTCCATAGCCAATGGAATGGGAGGTCTTCAAGGAACCCAATGTGATAAACCCTATGAATGTTGATATAGTCCATAGGGACTACAATCTTATTGTGATGTTAATTTTGTAACTTGTGGTTTGAGACTTGAGTGTTATCTTTATTATAAAGTTTTCTTTTATGTTTTTAAGTTGTATTTTGTCTGTAAAGTTAGATTTGAGGGTATTTTGGGACTTTTATTTTTTATTTGAGACAAAAGGGTTGGAAAAAGGTTATTTTATGTTTTTTCTATTTTTTTTAAACCCCTGGGGTGTTAACCCAAGGGTTAGGCACTTAATTCAAGTTATATTTTGAACTAAAATCAAGATATGACCTCTCAAAAAGGCCTAGATTTGAGAGTGACGAATTTGGGTTTGGAATGGGTTGTAAATGGATAAATTTCAATCAAATTCTCATTTATCTTCTATTCTTTAAAGCAAGAGTTGTTTTGGAAACAAATTTGGAGGACTTCTATTTATCTCTTTCTTTTTGGATTGTTGAGGGGTTGGTTTTCTTTTGGATAAATGGTAATTTTTGGTTCTGGTTTTTGGAAGAAGTTTGTTTTGGATGAAAAGAGTCTGGAGGAAAAGCTTGGGGGCTTCCATAGTTTTCTTCCTGGAAAGCGTAAGAGGTTGATTTCAATCCCTTTGTGTTTGTTTTTTGTTGAATCTACTATTTTTTTGAAAAGACTATGAGTAATCATTTGAATTATTATTGTATTATTATGTGTTGGTTTTCTTTATTTGTGTTGGGTTGTATGGGGATGGCTCCCTCAGATTTTGAGAGCTCCCCAAGTATGGGGTTGAGAGAGGATGAACCTCCAACGAGGAAACTTTCAACCTTTGAGAAGGTGGAGATTCGAGTATGAGTACCCACATACTTGGAGTATGGGGTTTTTGGGTATGAGTACCCACATTATTGGAGTATGGAGTTTTTTGGGTATGAGTACCCATGTTATTTTATGGAGTTGGATGGATTGATAAATGTAGAGAAGTTGTGATTTTATATATATATATATATATATATATATATATATATATATATATATATATATATATATATATGTTTCCCCATTGGGTAGTGACATCTCCTAAGTCTCCCCCTTTCTTGAATCTTTGAGAAGATTCAATGTAAATGTGAATCCTTGGGTTTGGGTGGTATTGTATGTGTATGAGTGTTTTCAATGTTTTGCATTTTTATTGTTTTTGAATGTGTGTAACCCGGTTCCTTTGATGGCCTCCAAACTCAGGGGTGACTGGTTTTCCAGTCAAAAGTTGGGTGGTGAGCACCCCATTGGCTTTAGAAGAAAGATCGTGTCAGGTGTAAGTTTCTACAGATTTTTGAAGAGATATTTAAGATTTGAGGAAGTTTCAAGTTGAGACTATATTTGTTCTATTATCAATGTTACTGAATGAAAATATTCCATAATGTATACAACTCTAATGGGCTAATTGTAAAAGTCTTGGTGAATGTTGCATAGGTTCATGTACAAACCTTCTTGAAAGAATAGTTGTAAAGAGAATGTTCCTTCTTTTCTCAATCTATTTTGTTGAGTGTATATATTTATTTTACCATTCCAATGAATGTTTCATGTAAATAAATGTTGTGAAATCTGTCTATTCTATGATTATATTGATACCCAAAAAAAAAAAAAGGTTTAAAGGACGGTTACCATCTTACTCTGTTGTAGAAACTCTCAGTTTAAAGTTAAGGCAAAAAAAAGATTTGAAAGGTTTATTTATTTTTCATTACAAATTTAATATTTCACTATATAAAACTTCTCTGTGCATAAACAATATTGTTCCATAAACCAAGCGAAAAAAAAATCCCATCTATTTTGCATTGATACATTCCATTGGGCATCACTCTATTTTATTTGGAACAGTTAAATAAACCTGTAAAGACACTTAAAAAAAAGAAGAAGAAAACTTAGATCCAAATATATTAAATAATTATGTTATTCAAAATTTCATTGGAAATCATTCAAATTGAAATCTTCTTAAAAATAATAATAAGTCAGCGAAGTTTTATTCCTTAGCTTTATCGGATTTTCTTTTCTGCAAACACCAAATTATTAATAGCAGTAAAATACCGTGAACTCCACTTCTTTTATATATGTGCATCGCCTCCTCAAACTAATATTGATCCAGGCCCCAGGGTTAGTATTGTCTTTTTAAGTTTAATTTTAGCTTATCTCCCATCGTTGATCTCCTACCAATGCCAAGAGAGTCGTGGGATTATTTATTTTCAATCTTTTACGGGCTTGTAGATTTTATGAAAAAAATCAGTGCATCCTTAGATGAGGGGAGTAAGTGAATGGTAAAGTGGGAGCAATTTAAGGTGGTTGCCAACTTTTAGAATGACTTTAGTGAAGAATTAGTTCATGTTTTAGATTAAAAAGTACATGTCTTGATTTTATAATCCAAACTTTATTAGAATGAAATCAGTAAGATATATTTAATGGGTGGGGAGTTTCCATTTAGGGCTCCACGTTTCCCCCTAAAAAGCCTATTCTTAAATTTCAGATTCCTTCATATTCTTTGAATTAAAAATAAAAATAAACTAAATTAGATATTTAGTAATATTACTTTTAAAAGGGAAGACATCTTTGTTTTATTGTAAATAGGTTCTTTATCTTTTATTTTTTAGATAAAATAAATGGAACATATTTAAATAAATGTATTTATTTATATGAACTTTTCTTTTATATGAGATAAAGATGAATAATTAGATAAAACATATATATGTAAGAATTATACTTAAAAATAAAAATAACAATAATTAGTGATATTTTTATGAAGGGTTATTAATGGGAATAATAATTCTAAGACGAATAACAAATAAAGTCATACATGTTAAGAAAGTGTTCTTACAAATCTCATTAGCGAAGCTATGGTGGTAATTAGAATATTGCAAGCCATGATGAGTTGACAATAGTACTGATTAGATGATAATAATAAGAAATACTAATTTACTATATGGATGTTAATATTAATATTAATATAATGGAGTTACATTGGAAATATTAAATAGTGAGATGTTTCAATAATTAATAGGTACCATATGGAGTGTAAAATTGACACAGAATAATAAGAGCAATTTAAGAAAATTATATCTTGATAATATTAATAGTATTCTTTAATATTGTCTTTATCTTTAATTTTGTTCAAATTTTCAGCTTACTCTTAATATTAAAACTAGTGCTATTATTAATTTCTATTTTTAATATAATGGTAACATTAATATTAAATTTAAATAAAAGTTATATATAAATAAATAATAACTTTATTTATTATTTTTAATCAATGAATCATTTAATTAGAAGTTAAGTTAGTTATAGAGGTTAATCACAAATAGTAATGGATATTTTACGAGTGATGTGGGTAAAGTATTTACTTTTAAGATTTGAATAATACCTAATTTATAGTTGATAAAATTGTCTGTAATAGTAGTAAATATATATTAACCCATGAATGATAATGTTAAAAGTTTTTTTTGAAGTACTTTTTAGAACTATAGTATTAGTAAATAAAATTGATAATTTTATATTAGTGTTGTAAGAAAAGATAATATTAAATATAAATATTAAGATTGACATGAGGTTATTATTATTATAAACATTAAAAAATAAAAAAATTAGTGTCAATATTATTAATTTGTTCAATAGTATGTTACTATGATCATACATGGTTGATCATATTTAGTGTTTATTCGTTATTCCTTATTATTTCAAAATGAATTTGTTAGTTGTGTTCTTCCCTATGTACAAATTTAGGGCATTACAATTCTCTTCCATTTAAGTCCTTTTCCTCTATTCATATTTGTTTCTCTTTGGTCCCCTGCTCCATTCTTGGTTTTTGTTTTGGTTCTTTTCATTTTGATCTTTCTCTTTGGTCTTTTTTTTTTTTTCTTTCTTGCTATCTCCTCTTTCTTGGCTTGGTTGTTCTTCTTTGGTTGTTTGGATCCTTAACCCCTTCTCTTGTTTTTTCCTTTTTTTCCTTTCTTTCCTTTATTCTATTAATTTTTTCCTTTCTTCCTCTTAGTTCATTTATTAGATGTCAATTTTTTCATCATCCATTTGGTTGAATCTCCTAGTCTTTTCTCTTTTTTATTCTCATTGTTGTTTCTTACTATTTTTTCTTATTTTTCCCTCTTGGTGCCCTTTATTTTATTTTTATTTATTTTATTTGCATTTAGTTATATTATTTATTGCATTTATGTTCATACATATACCTACATGTGTGTATTCATATATGTCTATTTATGTTTTTACTTAAGGTTGTCTGTTTATTTTGATTTACATAATTTATTTTTTTGTATGTGTGTGCATGTTTGTGTATTTGTGTGTCTTTATTATTTTTGTTTATATATATATATATATATATATATATATATATATATATATATATATATATATATATATATATATATATATATATATATATATTCCTTTATTTGTTTGTTTTATTACATTTTTTCCTTTTACATATATATTTTACACACATAGATGTATATATAGATCACACACTATGATCTGGATATATGTGTGTGTGAGTGAGTGTATGTATTTAGATGTATAAATTTAATAATTGAAATGTATTTATTTATTTTAATTATATATGTAGTCCATTATATATGTATATATGTTGCATAGATATGGGTTTCCATATATATATTCTTTCTCATTTTTCTATTGCATATTTATATACTTATATTTTCTATTAATAAAGTTATATTTTTATACTTGTTCTTCCTATCTACTAAGCATATTTTTATTATATATATTTCTTTGTATATATATGATCTTTATCATATATATTTCTTTGTATATATGTGTTTTATTTGTTATTCTTTTATGCATATATGTGTTTCTATATATTTATTCATATCCTTATATTTTCATGAAAGTTCTTATATTTCCATTATATTTTTTTATTCATATTTATTTCTATTAATATGAATGTAATTCCTTTAATTTTGTTTTCTCCAATCTATTAAGCATTCTTAATCCTCTAGTTTATTCTTTTTCTATTAAGTTTTTCCTAATATTTTTTGTAATCCTAATTGAGGTCATAGAATATTTTTATTGAATACTTTAATCATTTTCTTGCTTAACTTCCTCTCTTTTTTCTAATTTCTTCTCAATTAATCTTTTGGTTTTATTGTTTTAACCTATTTCTTTCATTAATTTTGTGTTTATTTTTATTAATTGGTTTAGTTTCTTCCTCTCTTTCAAGGCTTTTGTAGTCTTTTTATATTTTGAAAGCTTTGAGTTTTTAATTGGCTTGTTCTTCTTTAATCTTATTTAATTATTAAAAATTTAATCTCATATATTTTTCTTTCATTTTTGTCTAAGCCTATTTTGATAATGCCAATTTAAACTTTTTTGTAGGATTTTTGGCTTACCATTATATCCGTTTCATTATAATTCTAATCTTTTATTTCAACTTTTTTCAAGTTTTGTTGTGCTTTTCCTCACAATTTACTTTCTTTCAGTTGGTTTTAAATAACCTTTTTTTTAACTCTATATTCTCTAATTTTTAATATCTTAATTTTTGGTCTTCTTTGGTCTTTGTGCAGTCTTCTCTTCCCTCCTCCCTTCTATCCCCCTTTTTTTTCTATTTAGGTTGTTTTTGGTTTGCACCTATCCATTTTTTCTCTATGAACTCTTTCATCCTGATGATGGATCATAGAGTGTGATCTGAAACGTTGATGCAAAAAACTTTCAAACAATCTAATCCATAAACCAACAAAATAAATGATATGAATTGTGGAAATTTTATATCATTAATGATAAAAACTCATTAATACTAATCAAACAAGGAACTCATCTCCCTACAATGAGCATGAACACCATATTTATACTACAAAAATGATCATCATCTAACTATAACTAAGATGGCTTTATCTACCTACAATTAAGATAGTCATGTATCTCTACTCTCTACCATTGGTGGTTGTATGGCTCCAATGAGAACTTATGACTAATAAATACATTTCCACACTTAAATTCTTCCTAGAAAAAAGCTCAATACATAATCAACAAATTAACAATGTATACTCATATTTTAAAATAATACCACAAAATTGAACACAAGGTATAAGAATCATACATATATACAAAATTCAATCACAAATTTTTTGAATCATCTTTAACTAAGATACTACAGTAAATATTTTGCACCATATTCATTCATAAATTATGTAACGTTATATTGTAGCAATATCCTTTTTAGTTTCTTTCTCCAAATCTCTTTACTTCCATAATTATTCCAAGCACAATGTTCTCTAAATTAATAGTTTGACACTTATTTTCTTTCACTCTATAAAATTTTATGAGTCTCTTGCCTCCATATTTTATTTTATTTTCTAGAGGTTCCTTAGTATTTCTACTAATTTTCTTTGGCCATGCATTTTACGTATTCATCATGATACTATGCAAAATAATCTATGGCTATGTTTAACTAGCATATTTCACAATAGTGTATTAAATTTTAGGTTGTTACATATCTACCGACATATATAACATGTTGATATTATCCATCCTTATTTACTCCCTTACACTATTCCTAATTCTCTCCTAACTACATAGCCATCCAATCAAGATATATTGGAGAGCAATTTTATTAGATATTTAGCTCTCCTTGTGTACCATTTGCAACACTAGCCTTCCTATTTACATATAATAGGATTTCTTATATAAACACCAATAATCTCCCATAAAATAATGTGCCCCCTTAGACTTGGTATGATCCATCCATGTTATTAGACTTTAGTCTAGAGTCCATTTCTTTGAATCCTTGTTAGTATATCTTACACATTTAAAAATTATAATCATGGCACAAAATCATTGCAATTAAATTAAATTTTTTAATGTTTCTAAAAATTAATTAGTCCTAAATTTAAAAATCATAATTTGAAACTATTAATCTAGACACCTTTATTAAGCAAAAACATGTTATCCATGCCTACCTCATGGTAATATAGAATTAAGTCAACAATTCAAAATGTATGACTATAGTTCTGACTCGTGATTTATATGGTATTTTTAAAAGAACATGATTATCTAAAATTCATTAATTCTTAAAATAAATTAAATGTAGTTTGTAATGTTCAATCATTCTTGAGATTTATTTGACTACTATATTTTACAAAATATAGGGAACAATACAGTGTCAAAATGAGGTCTATCAAAAATAATAAGAAGCACAGAAAAAATAGAAGATGATAAAAGTTCAAGTTAAATCATAGATCATCATTTATTCCATAAAAAATAGTACTGATATTAGAAAAACTAGTGTTTCTCATCAAAAAAGACTACTACATGGACTCAAAAGACAGGTGTTTTGGTGAAGAAAATATCAAATATAATTATAAAACTACCTCTAAAGAAAGAAACACTTAATGTTTCACCTATTAAGAGTGTGTTTACAAAGAGTAAAAAAACATATCAAGAAGAAACATATGGTTAGAATAGACAGATGCATAAAAAAACAAAGAATGGCGAAATATCTTGGAAAGAGTGTGACCTCTTAGAGGGGGATCTTTCTAAATATGTCTATATATCTAAGGTTTTATTCTCTCTTTTTTTGTGTGTGTTTTTATATTTTTAGCCTTTCAATTAGGGGAGAGGGCCCAATAGTGGTGCACCCTAATTTTATGGGTCGACATAGCAATGAACATGCAACATTGACATTAAAAAATTATATCTTTGAGTGGTCAAGGACGTGGACAATTCAAATATTTCATTTCACCCACATAGACCGACAAAAAAGGTGTCATCAATATACTTTTTGTTCAGGGGTCATAATAGACCTCCAAAAAAAGGTAGACCAATAGTGATGCATTAAGTCATGTTTTTTAGTGTGTCAATGTGGCATCATATGATTTGTTGCTCTTTTAATGTAATGGGCATATTTTCTTCAACTATTGGGTCCTCTCTTATAACTACTAGTTTCATAGTTTTAAGATATTGGGATTTGAATGTACATGTACTATGACAATTATTGGTACCCGCGCCACTATTGATCTGTCTCCCCTATTCTATAACACCCCTTCATTTTGTTATTTTGATCGAACAGTGTTCGTTATGCATATTTTGCCTTGTTGGCACGATGGTTATAAACATGGTTACGTTTGATCACTAATTATTAAGCAATGTAAACATTATGTTTTGATGTGATGGTACTTTTATCAGATGATGTTATTATTTCATGTTGTGGATTAAATTATCTCGTATGTGAATCATTGATGCTTTATGTTTTGATTTTGCAATTAATGATTAGAGGTGTCAGTTAGCGATATTGTATTGGTGAAGGGGATGGGATCACATCACTCGCACGCGAGTGCCCTGTGGTTCCGCGATTTCCTCTTCACAGTGTGTTTTGATGTTTATATATATATATATGTATGCATTTTTGACACTCGTGTTGTGTGCAAGATGTAGGTACAGGACATTGACTCCACCTAATTTCACAGGTCTGAGCATGTCCCTTGTTCAATGGAAATGATTGGGAGATAGTAGCTTGGGTTTCTGTGTCGTGACATCACCCTAGCCATAGTGGGTCATCGGGTTGTCAGTTGGGATAAGATATTTGTTGTGTCACCTTCTCTCTCCTTGCTTGCATGATTTAAATTTCCTAGTGAAATGGTGTTGCTTTATTTAATTTTATTGCCAAAAAAATTCATAATAGATTGCTCATTGATTTATTAGTTGATTAATGCAATTGATGAATAATTTAACCGTGAATTAGATTTATTGTGGATTAAGTAAATTAGTCCAATTGGGTTAGCATTATTAAATAAAGAGACAAAAATATATATATACATTAGAAGTTGTATTGTTTTCCTCATGTAGGAAAATAAAAATAAAAATTAAAAAAAATGATTTATTTTAAATGTAATAGTTGGATTCAATTTTGTGAAATAAAATGAATTTAGTTAGCATGGTGGGGTAAATGGAATTTGAATTTAAATGAGTAATATGCATTTGAAAAGGAAAATGAAGTTTTATTAATTTCAAAAAAAATGAAATATCCAAAAATATCCAAATTTGCAATAACTTTTGGTGGGTGGCTAAATTAGGGGTTTCACCTTTTTTTTGGAGGCCATAAGGAAAATGCATTCTTTTTTTTGAATTATCTTGTTTTTGGAATTTGGGTAATTGGAGAGAGAGCAAAAGGAAACTTGAAGAAATCTTGGAGAAAAATTGTTGAATAGGATTTGGAAAAGCTTGGTGGAGGAGAATATTTGAAAGAGCACAATCTCCATTGAAGGACTCTTCAAAGACTTGGAGAAAACAAAAGGTTCCTTATTTTCCTTTCTATATGCAAATTTTTATTTCAAAAATCTTGTTTGGAAATGGCTCAAATGTAGTTTTGGATAATTCAAACTTTAGATTTTAAACCCATCATAGAATCACCATTCAAACTTGAAGATGAAGAGTTTTGCAAAAAAAAAATTTAGAAAACCACATGAACCAGAAATTTTATTCAAACCATCATTGAAAAATTTGAAACAAATTGGATATTTCAAATGGGTTTTGTTGAAAACTTGTTTTGTTGAGAAATTTCTATTTCATTTGGGTGAAATTTTGGAATTTTGGTGTTAAATTGTGATACTTTATGAGAATTTAGTTTGTTCTCAAATTCCAAATCTAGGTATTGAACAAGAATATTTTTACAGTCATGAAGTATGACTGTGTATATATATGCCTTTATATATGCATATATATGTATATTTTTGAGTGTATATACATATATATGCATATATATTACATATATAATGTTGAAATGTTATTAAACTTTAGACTAGTAAAATAAATTTCATTTTGTTTTTTTTTTTTGATGTCGGGTCTCTGTGTCGAAACCCAGAATTCGCATAGTTTCTTTGAGCGCCATTTGTAGGGGGATGAAACCCCGGTGCGTTTGTGTTCCACTGGCCGCCGCTCCACTAGCCGTCGCCCCGTGGAGGGAGGCGCTGCCAGTGAAGGCAGCGCCGCTACCTTCCCTGGCAGCGTTGCCCCCAGCGCAGGGAGGCCGCGGCTGCAGGGAGACCTGCGTCTCCCCTGCCGCAGCTTCCTGGGCGGCGGGGGTGTTTGGGTTTATAAAACCCTGGCGCTTTCTTTGTCTTTTTTTTAATATATATATAATTTCTTTATTTTATTTTTATATATTATATTAAATGTAATATATATATATATTATATATAATATAATATAATATATTATATAAATATCATATTTAATATATATATATATATATGAATATCCAGAACTTCAATGTTTTTTTTAATTATTTATTATTTAAATATATATTAATATATAAATTATATATGAGTTATATATATATAATTTTTTTTTTATATATATATATATATTGGAATATATATTTACTATATTTTAAATAATGAAATAATGCAATAGGGTTTATTTTGGAATAGTTTAATATTAAAGTAAAAAGTTAAGTGTGGATTATATATGTAATGCATAGTATTATATAGACGTCGAGTATACGCAATTTATATATATGTTTTCCTTCTTTTAAAATGATAATTCTGTATTAGCAACAAGTTATACTTGGCAATGAATATGGAGTTATTACAATTATGAGAATTTTACATTATGAATTAATGATCAAGCGTAGATTACGGAAATAATTGCAATACATTAGATCACTCATGTAATTGTACCAGAATTGATTTTAATTAATTTGAGTAATGTACCAAGGTGTTGAGTGAATCAGATTTACGAAATCCTAAAGTAGTTTGCTTTATATTGCATATGACGCTTCTTCTTTGTGTGGGACAATCTAGTCAATGTTATGTAAGTCTTCCATATAGGACTTTATTTTTATGTGTTTTGGGTTGTTGTTATATTGGTCAACCCTGGCTTACCTTGGGTAGTGCATTCAATGTGTCCAGTCAAACCCGGCTATCTTGGATGGGATAGGTCGACTTGTGTCATGTTAGGGATTCATTATCCCTAGGTTGCACTTGAGTACCCTTTGGTGGTGGCATAGTTCCACGTGCTGTCTTAGAGAAGTGGCTTGCATTGAGGGCCGGCACACAAAGTGGTGCCAGGAGATCTCAATGTAAGTTGTTTAATTCAGTGATAACTTAAACCAATTAATTAGCATAGGTGGTACCAACATTTAAAAAGATTAATTTTGCCTCGCTCATGGATGCAAGTGCTTGCATAGGCTTGGGATGAGACGAGAAGGCCTGGAATGGAAAGATCATTATCTTGTCCCTTTGAAAGATAACTGATTCCACATTGGTTTGCATGTGGGGCCGAGAGTCGTTAGAGGTTACCAGGATATCCCGAGATGGGGGCCGGGACCTAGGAAGACTTGCCAGGATATCCCATGCGACATTGTGATGACACTTCTCTTAAGTCAGCATTATGTTGTAATCGTGATGTGTTCATGTATTTAGAATCTGGAAGCATTGTTACCTTTATGTCATGTGTTGTCATGTTCCTGTCAGTTTCTAGTTGAGTCATGTTGCCTATGTTTAGAGGTTGTTGGTCTTGATCTGAAACCCTTGTTACTATCTCCTAGCACGGGGGGTGAGCCTTCGGGTATCACATGGTTGGGTGGAACATGCACCATACTTTGTTGTGTTGGCAGTATCTTTTGTGGGCGATACTTTCGTGTTGGAGAGCTCGTGGGATTCTAGTGGCTACCTTGGTTTCATTTATACTAGTGCTTTTGTATTTTATTCACCCCTCATTTTATCGAGGTGGAAATTGTAATAAACAATTATGTCATTGATTTACCTCATTCTGGGAATGAGAGATGTAAAAGTAATTATATAACCTTTGTCTTGGAACCGTGAAGGATCTCATGGTCTAAATGGAAATCTCATGTATGGAATGTATGTGCTTAAATTAGATTAAGTGAATGTTGTTATATTTCATTTCATGCATGTTGTTTTAATTTGTGTATTAAATTAATCATTGTCTCGCGACCTTAGGGGATTGTTGGCTTTGTGTTGTTGTCGTACATGTAATTATAATTTAAAAAAAATAAAAAATAAAAATTGTAGTGAATATTGGTTGTAGTTTGCAACTTCCCCTAGGGTTGCGTTGCGGGGCATTACACATGGTATCAGGTGTTTGGGTTTATAAAACCCTGGCGCTTTCTTTGTCTTTTTTATATATATATATAATTTCTTTATTTTATTTTTATATATTATATTAAATGTAATATATATATATTATATTATATTATATATATAATATATTATATATATATATCATATTTAATATATATATATATATGAATATCCAGAACTTCAATGTTTTTTTAATTATTTATTATTTAAATATATATTAATATATAAATTATATGAGTTATATATATATATAATTTTTTTATATATATATATGATATATATATATATTGGAATATATATTTATTATATTTTAAATAATGAAATAATGCAATAGGGTTTATTTCGGAATAGTTTAATATTAAAGTAAAAAGTTAAGTGTGGATTATATGTGTAATGCATAGTATTATATAGACGTCGAGTATACGCAATTTATATATATGTTTTCCTTCTTTTAAAATGATAATTGTGTATTAGCAACAAGTTATACTTGGCAATGAATATGGAGTTATTACCATTATGAGAATTTTACATTATGAATTAATGATCAAGCGTAGATTACAAAAATAATTGCAATACATTAGATCACTCATGTAATTGTACCAGAATTGATTTTAATTAATTTGAGTAATGTACCAAGGTGTTGAGTGAATCAGATTTACAAAATCCTAAAGTAGTTTGCTTTATATTGCATATGACGCTTCTTCTTTGTGTGGGACAATCTAGTCAGTGTTATGTAAGTCTTCCAGATAGGACTTTATTTTTATGTGTTTTGGGTTGTTGTTATATTGGTCAACCCTGGCTTACCTTGGGTAGTGCATTCAATGTGTCCAGTCAAACCCGGTTATCTTGGATGGGATAGGTCGACTTGTGTCGTGTTAGGGATTCATTATCCCTAGGTTGCACTTGAGTACCCTTTGGTGGTGGCATAGTTCCACGTGTTGTCTTAGAGAAGTGGCTTGCATTGAGGGCCGGCACACAAAGTGGTGCCAGGAGATCTCAATGTAAGTTGTTTAATTCAGTGATAACTTAAACCAATTAATTAGCATAGGTGGTACCAACATTTAAAAAGATTAATTTTGCCTCACTCATGGATGTAAGTGTTTGCATAGGCTTGGGATGAGACGAGAAGGCCTGGAATGGCAAGATCGTTATCTTGTGCCTTCGAAAGATAACTGATTCCACATTGGTTTGCATGTGGGGCCAGGAGTCATTAGAGGTTACCAGGATATCCCGAGATGGGGGCCGAGACCTAGGAAGACTTGCCAGGATATCCCATGCGACATTGTGATGACACTTCTCTTAAGTCAGCATTATGTTGTAATCTTGATGTGTTCATGTATTTAGAATCTGGAAGCATTGTTACCTTTATGTCATGTGTTGTCATGTTCCTGTCAATTTCTAGTTGAGTCATGTTGCCTATGTTTAGAGGTTGTTGGTCTTGATCTGAAACCCTTGTTACTATCTCCTAGCACGGAGGGTGAGCCTTTGGGTATCACATGGTTGGGTGGAACGTGCACCATACTCCGTTGTGTTGGCAGTATCTTTTGTGGGTGAGACTTTCATGTTGGAGAGCTCGTGGGATTCTAGTGGCTACCTTGGTTTCATTTATACTAGTGCTTTTGTATTTTATTCACCCCTCATTTTATCGAGGTGGAAGTTGTAATAAACAATTATGTCATTGATTTACCTCATTCTGGGAATGAGAGATGTAAAATTAATTATATAACCTTTGTCTTGGAACCGTGAAGGATCTCATGGTCTAAATGGAAATCTCATGTATGGAATGTATGTGCTTAAATTAGATTAAGTGAATGTTGTTATATTTCATTTCATGCATGTTGTTTTAATTTGTGTATTAAATTAATCATTGTCTCGCGACCTTAGGGGATTGTTGGCTTTGTGTTGTTGTCATACATGTAATTGTAATTTAAAAAAAAATTAAAAAAAAAATTGTAGTGAATATTGGTTGTAGTTTGCAACTTCCCCTAGGGTTGCATTGCGGGGCATTACATATTCCTTGTTTGTTTTGTTTACATATTTCATCATCTCCATTACAATTGATTATATTTTCCCTATTCTTAATTCACCTTAATATTATTATTTATTATATTTTTCTTATTATTCCACCTTCTACGTTGTGATTGAGACTTTTTTTCTCACTTGGGAGATGCATTCTTATGTTATTTTTATGTTTAGCACCTATGCTCTCATTTTTATATCACATACAATGTTGTTCCACATACCTTATTTTTATTCCCTACTTTTGGTTTTCATATAAATGATTGCATGTTCCTTTTGGTTGTTTACTTATATTTTATTTACATTTTATAATATCTTATGTTGCCTTGTATAGAACATGAACACCATGTGTTTTTATGTTATCTTACTCATGACCTATGTTTACTTTTCATATTTTTATCATGCCTAGCCACTTATGATGTATTTCCTCTCATGTTACTGTTCTCTTATGAAACTATGTGGATACTATTATGATTGATACATACTCGTGATTACGTTGGTGATTGTCTCACCTATTTGACTTATGAGTTTTGCTTGGATGCACATGATACTGTTTTACGATGTTGATAATATAATGATGCATGGTGTTCCTCTTTACCTAATTATGCAATATTGTGTGGTTATGTAAATTGTCTAATACTCGCTTCATTATATTTATGATGATTGTGCTATTGCTTGAGGTTCGGGTGAGAGGGAAGGTGTTGCATTGCTCATCCGTGAGCGCCCTGCTACACTGCAAATCTCTCTCACACTGTGTTTGACATTAAATATATATGTTGTTTTGACACTTGGTTATATGCAGGGTTGCAAGTACCGGGCACTGAGTTGACCTGCACCATCAGGTCTGAGTGTGCCCAATATACCCAATGGAAATGACGTGGTTTAGGGATTTGACAAGAAAGTACCTCCCTCTGTGTCTGTCGTCCCATCAATATTTGACAGTGTCATTCGTCAGTACCTATCTTGTTTGGTATCATTTTTGTTCATGTCATTCATTTTAATTACTCATTTATCATTGTTCTGTTTTGTCATTGTCCATCTTTGTTTAGGCTTTATGTTGAGCTTTGTAGCTCATTTTTATAATATTGATTTAATTATAGTAGTAAACTAAATTATTAAATTATTAAAGGAATCTTAATAATTAAAATATTAAATTAATGTAAAGGTTATAATTATATTGAAACACAAATGAAACACAAATTTGTATTTATAAATGATGGTTATTTTAATTTAAAATATAGTGGATTGATAATCCACATATTAATAAAGTTTAAAGTTTAAATTTAAATTATTTGATGAGAGGGATGTAATAAAATATTACATTTAAAAAATAAAAGTTAATATATATATATATATAGATAATTAAAAGTTTTTACCCATAGAGAGTTATTTAAATTTAAATGCTATAATATATTATTTAAATGATTAAAAAAATATATAAATAAATATTAATTTAATGATGAAATTGTTTTCGAATGTGCAAACAAGTTTTAGTGGGGGTAGAAGGAAGAATTACCTCCAGGTGGAAAATGGGAGAAAGGTAAAAACTATCGGGTGGAAACAATAAAATTTGTTTTTTTGGCCATTTGTCCTTATTTTCTCAAAAATCTATGGAGTTGATTCCCTATTTTATTTTGGGAAATTTGGTGAAAACGAGAGAGGAGAATTCAAAACATAAAGAAAAGGGATTTTTATTGTGTGGGGTGCTAGGGTAATGAGAAAGAGAAAATTGGAATTAATCTTTCTTTAAAATGAAAACTCAATTTTCTTTCAATAACCTATCACAGCTGCACCATTTAGACTTGACTTCATGTAGTAAATTAAATAGCCTCCCTTTTTCTGTTGGAAACCCATCACATCTGTAGTTCTTGAAATTAGGATGTTGTGGAGGGATAAATAATTCCCCAGAACTCCAATGTCCTCTTGTCTCACTAGTAGCACTGAAGCATAATGGGAAGTTTAGGTTTAATTAATCCATGATTCTGCCGCTTCACTTGAAAATAAAATATTAAATTTAGTTTTTGATTCTGAGCTATAATTTTATGTAAGCTAGGGAAATGATATAGCCATAAATCTTAACTTGATTTTATTTAGTTAATTAAATAAATATATATCGTGCATTAAATCTTGATTAAAATAATTTTTTGGGTTTGTGGATTATTAAACAAGGGAAATATCCTTTAGAATAGTCTATTTAAGTTTTTCTGCTTAAATTTTATCTCAACTTCTTCCAAATCAGGGTTATTTTCTAATACATTTAAATTAGGGATTATTTCCAAATGCATTTAAATTTGGTATAATTGCAAGAGAATTTAAATTTAGATTTATTTACAAATTAGATTTATTTTTAGTTACATTTTTTAGGTAAAAGCACAAAGTTGTGTTACACTTTCAGCCAACTTATCAACACAACTTAATTTAAGTATTTCTAACTAAAAATCAATTTTGGTCAAACATATGATCTAGTAAGATTCATTATAACTAAGTTAGATACATCCACAACTTTCTCAACAAAAATTGTTGGCTAAAAATATATGGAGCATTTGAGTCCAATTTACCAAAAAAATATATATATTTGAAAAACTTGAAGTTTCAATAACTCCTAGGTACTAATGTAAATAACATTTTTTTTAAAATATAAAAAATACCCTTTTGTAGATCCATAAGTGTAGTTTTCAATTTTAATATTTATCAAAATTGGAAAATAACATATCCATGCACTAAAGTTTCAAGTTATAAATACACACACAAAATTTGAAAGAAAAAAAATTAAAATTTACTATAAAAAATTTTACGTCTCATGCAACTTCATTTTTCAGCATTTTACCAACAACTAAATTATAGTGTTAATTTATTAAAAACTAGTCTAAAATAAAATTTTTTTTTTTTTTTTTAAAATACAAACATAAAATATACTAAAAAAATACATATCTTACTAGTTTACATCATTTAAAAATTCAAAACATATATGCCACTTTTTAGTGATTCAAGTTTAAAATTTGGACCAGTTTTGGTCGTTTCCTTTATAAAGTGTGACATAGCTTTGTGCTTTGTGCAACTTCATTTTTCAGCATTTTACCAACAACTAAATTATAGTGTTAATTTATTAAAAACTAGTTTAAAATAAAAATTTAAATTTTTTTTTTAAAAACAAACATAAAATATACTAAAAAAATACATATCTTACTAGTTTACATCATTTAAAAATTCAAAACATATATGCCACTTTTTAGTGATTCAAGTTTCAAATTTGAACCAGTGTTGGATGTTTCCTTTATAAAGTGTGACATAGCTTTATGCTTTTACCCTTAAATTTTATCTATTCTCATATTATTCCAAATTAGGGTTATTTTCTAATACATTTAAATTAGGGATTATTTCCAAGTGCATTTAAATTTGGTATAACTGCAAGAGAATTTAAATTTAGATTTATTTACAAATTAGATTTATTTTCAGTTACATTTTAAATTTTATCTATTCTCAAATTCTTCTCAATCAGGGTTATTTTCTAATACATTTAAATTAGGGATTATTTCCAAGTGCATTTAAATTTTGGTATAATTGAAAGAGAATTTAAATTTAGATTTATTTTCAGTTACATTTTAAATTTTATCTATTCTTAGATTCTTCCAAAACAGGGTTATTTTCTAATACATTTAAATTAGGGATTATTTCCAAGTGCAATTAAAATTTGGTATAATTGCAAGTGAATTTAAATTTAGATTTATTTACAAATTTCTTGGTTTGCGAATAAATCTATGATAATCAAGGTATATATTACATTTTTTATTAAACCTGTTATTTTGGAGTTAGCAAGCATGGTACTTTTTAATTAAATTCATAATAGGTTATACTTTAAATTTTAATTTAATTTGTAGTAATGTTTATTATTCTAATATATTTAGAACTCAAATTATTTCCAGATACAATTTGTAATACATTTAGATTAGATCTATTTGCAAGTGCATTTAAAATTAGTTTTAATTACAAGTTATTTAAAGTTAAAATCAATTACTAATTTCTACTATTAGATTGTGACTACGATTAAATTGCCTATGTGAGAATTAAATTAGAATTAGCTAGGGTGGAGTCAACAAATGTAAATAGTAGATTTTTAAGTAAATTTATTTAGTTTAAATGTAATTAAATGTATATATTCCCTTTTTAATTAAATTTATTATTTATAAGTAACAGAGGTATAGGTTATATTTGGATATAATTATTTTTAAGTAATCAAGTGTATAAGTTAGGGAGTTCAAATTAAGAAAAGATCCAATGGGTTGCATATCCTAGGGCTTATCCATTTAAAATATATTATGATCAAAATGCATTTAATTATAATTGAATATTTAATTATTTATTTCCTTATCTTTAATAAGATTGCATTAAGTTCACGTTTAAATGAATGGGTATTTATAATCATCATTGAACATGTTTAGATAGTCATTTTGTTTATATTTTGAGTGCTCATTGGAATTGATTTCTTATGCATGCTAGTGGTTCTATGATTGATCATATTTTCCTCTTGTTCTATTTCGTATTTGAGGTAATCTTGGTGTATTGACATGTTTTGGAAACACTGGGAACCTTGTATTGCTTAAGTTACCTTCTTCTGATGA
Organism: Sequoia sempervirens; assembly: GCA_007258455.2. Classification (NCBI taxonomy): domain Eukaryota; kingdom Viridiplantae; phylum Streptophyta; class Pinopsida; order Cupressales; family Cupressaceae; genus Sequoia; species Sequoia sempervirens. The sequence goes on along the minus strand of VDFB02000003.1, from coordinate 402,672,030 downwards.
TCATGGGAGGTAGATTGTTAGGCTTCCATAGGCGATGGGAAACTTGGTTGTGTTGAATATTTCCATGATCATACCATTGTGTTCTATTGATCGTATTCTTATTTTGAACTCTCATGGGTGTACCTTATTCTATGATTATTTTTATTTGGGTATGATTATGAGCGAGATGGTTCATGCCTCGCATATGCATTTGTTTGGTGGTTTTTATGTTTGGTACACCCCTGGTTATTGTGAGATTTGTTTTGGAATTGTTGGGGAGGGTGGCTCTTCATGGGGGTTGGCGCACAAAGGGGTTGTTAGGGTAACCCATGGAAGAGTTTCCTAATCAATTGATAATATAATTAATGAACTAGTGGGTTTGGGTAGTTAAACATTAAACAAAATTAATTATATGCCTCACCCATATTGTTAGTGCTTTCACAGGCTAATGATGGGATGAGAAGACCTAGTCGGTAAGACCACTGCCTTGTCCCCACGAAAGGTAAGTGATCCCACATGAGTCATCCTATGGAGCACCACCTTGAGATAGGTAGCTTGGATAACCATAGATGGAGGAGGTACCTTATGATAGGTTGCCTAGATATTCCATGTAAGGCCATGCGATGACACTCTCCCATAGTACCTGTTTCTTTCCTTTGCTTGGTAGCCTCTAGAAGTGTTGTTGTACTCGTTTGATGTTGTTTTATGTCTGTAGCCTTGTCTGCTTGACCTTGTTTGGATGTGGATCCTTTCTTGTCATCTCCTAGTTGAGGGGTGGACCTTCAGGTACACATGGTCAAGTGGAACGTGATATGCACCCATTGGGTTCCCAGGATGTGTTCACAATGCAGATGTGGATGTAGAGTTCCAGAGCTTCACTTGGATGAAGACTATTCTTCATTTTGTATCCTAAACCTCAATTATGTAATTATCCTTCTAATCAAGGAATTCTTCCCGATGATATAAGGGAATCTTTATGTAATGTACCATTGTATCCTTGATGTGTTGTATATGTGGAAATATGCTCCACAATTGTAATATTGAATTTTGAATCGAAATAAAATCAATGATGTATATCTCTTCATCTATTTTTCTCATGAATGAATATATGTTATCATTATGTAATCTTGGTTGTTTAATCGCTTCCGTTTGATAAAATTTTATGAATCATAATGACCATTCTGTGTACCCCAGAGGACGTGAATGACTTTGTAAATGCATAATTGTTGTTCCTGTAATGCATGTACATATTCATCGTATGCAATGTTTTATTTATTTAAAAAAAAAAATTGTATGATTTTTGTTGTCATTTGGGGTTCACACAGCGGGGCGTTACATATGACTTCTTATTTATCAGCATATGCTCGTTTATAATGGAAAAAAATTACTTATGATTTTCTTAATATAACTCATTTCCATTAATATAAACACTAAAGGAGTTCGACATATAGACAAAACAAATCACATATAATATAGGGAATATCTATGCTTTCAATTTTGTTTAATATTTATTCTTTTATATTTTATTTTTTAGCCAATTAATAATGTGTTGTTTGTTGTGTTTTCTTATTTTACCCTCCTTATTACGATTTATTTTATTTTCTCTATTTGTATTTCACCTTAAATATTATTATTTATGGTCCTTTTCATTCAACCTTCTATATTTTTGTGAATGCTTGGTCTAGACCTGCTCTAACATGAACAAACAATCAAACATTAGTCAATAAACAAGTCTATAACAAACATTCCCCATGAAATTTATTCAAACATAATGAACAAGAAACAAAGAAAAGTTAATCAAATGAAAGCTAATAGATCTTATTCAAATTCTCAAACCAGCATCCCATGGGGGAATTGGTCCTTCTTTGATGTGGAAAGAAGCCCTTTCCCAATTCCTTGCAAAGCTTGATGATGATTGTGTGCACCTTGATGAAAATTGTTAATAACCTAGCTATGGATGATGAAATCTATGAAAACTTGGATGAAAATGTGGATGAACTTGTTCAAATCTATAGATAGTAATCTTGCATGAAGTTGTGAATGATTGTGGATTCAAATGAGCATAATGATCTTACATGGATCGTGGATGCTAAATCAAATAGAGGAGGCCTCTATTTATAATGGAGAAGGATTGAAGAATAAGGAATAGGAAGAATGTGGGATTAAACTTGAACCATTGGTATTGTGCCTCTTTTCAACATGCTAATGAAGGAGAGTGGAGCACATTTTGAACAATGTGCATGTTAAATGCATGTGGGTGGAATTTGAAACTCAAAAGATGGCTTGTGGAAGAAGAGTTGTAAGAGTTAATGCCAAGTTGGCTCAAGGAGAGGACATGTAAGAGACTTTAATGCCCTGTTGGAGGACAAAAGTCCTTTGGGAGGGAGATTTCAAATTGGTGGAATATTCCAAGAATATGTCATATTTGAATGAAAATTGAGGAATTAATAAATCAAATAAATTGATTTTCATGTGCAAGTTGCAAAAGCTAGAGGAATGGAGGATTAGTGTTAGGAGTTAATTGGGATTTAATTAACTTAGATGGAATTAGTTGATTTGGAATTTGATTTAAATGTTTTGATTTTATGTAAATCAAGTGAGAGGATATTGGAAGATTAGTAACTTAATTAAATAAATTTGATTTATTCAATTAAATGAAGAAAATTAGGATTTTAATTAAATAAAAATTGATTTATTTAATTAAAAGCTTGAACATTAGGATTTAATTAAATAAAGTTGATTTATTTAATCAAAGAGGAAACATTATGATTTAATTAAATAAATTTGATTTATTTAATCAAAGAGGAATTTTGATGAATTAATTAAATAAAGATTGTTCAATTAATTGGTTAGTAAAGGAATGATTAAGGAAGAATTGGTGTTAGTTAATCAAGATCGAATGCATGATATCAATCAAGATATTTTGAGTGTCTACATTTTTCCCTTGTTTGAAGCAATGCACCTGCTGTGTTGGTTCAAAGAATAACCTTGCCGAGATCAAAATTCAAAAACTTCTTGATTTTTTTCAGATGCCCCACTGCTGCCCCAGCGAGAAGAATTACGCTGGTGCAATACCCCCTCAAGAGATTGAGCAAAAAGTTTCAATTTTGGGTCAAGCTCGCGACAAAGAGGTTCAAGATTGAAGTATGGATGGTTATGATGATGATGCAAATGAGATGAATTAAGATGTTGAGAATAACAAATCTATATTATCCTAAATGTCTTAAATGATGATGATCAATCCTTGATTCCGAGAAGATGCAGAAGTCCAACAAGGCTATGAGTCGTTGAGACTTTATTAGATATGATGGTGAATGATGATGATGATGTTTTGCTTATCAGAGATTGGGATTTTAAAAGAGCTTACTTACCTTATGTTTGATAAAACACATAGGTACGATGCATCAAGGTATAAAGAACTAGGATGGCATTGTACTTAGTGTGATGGACTTTGACTTGACAATTAGATAGGATTATCCTTGTTCACACCTGGCATATAGAACCTTATTTAGAATGCAGTTCAGATATTTTAAACATCTCAGACCAAAACATAGGAAGGAAAGCCTTCCTATGTGGTCAACAAGACACCTAAAACACCCTCCCTACGAACCAAACAAAACAAACATGACCAAAGTTATATTACAAGAATATCGAACAAGCACAACATACAAAATATAATGATCATTGCCTCATTCCTTTCTCTCTAAATCATTTTGTTTAGACATCATCGAGAGGTCATTGAATTGAGCGCAATAAGATAAGTCAACAAGACAAAGATCAAGTAAACAAACAAGCTAATGTTCTTCATACCTCTATCCAAGACTAAACTATGGTGATGCCTTATGTTGATGTCCATTGTAGGAAGGATGCATCCTAGGAAATGAAGTTGGGTATGTGCAGGATCATCATGGCAAAAAACAAGCCCTTAAGTGGCAAAAAATTCAAAAAAATTAGAGTTAGGAAACCTGACGTAAAAATTTGAATAAGTTATCTATATTTTTTTAAAAATATGTAAGAATAGAATTTGTAGGAAATTTAATGTAGTTTCTAAACTACTAGGTTTTTTTTTTTTTTTTAAATCTATTTGGTGAAAATTTGAAATTTCAATACACTAGTACTTAAATTTCAAGGAAAAAATAAGAAGTAGGTGTCTGTCTGACCTCCCTAACCACAATAAAATGATAATATTTTTTTATAATATTTTAGATATAAGTAGAGGACTCATGTCCCAATGTGATGCATATTTTTTTAATTTTTTTCCAAGTAAATAATTAATTATGAATTTTTTTATTACAACTTTTAAAAAATATAAAATTGTATGTCCGAATTAATTTTAACTTGGTCAAAACTTCATGAAATTCATTTTTCTTTTTTAATCCTATAGTATGCTAAGCATAGAATGTGACGCATGTTTCATATTCAAAAAATATGATACCATTTGAAAGTTATGGATGTTTTTCAATTACCCTATCAATCAGGACTTTACTCAGAATTTAAATAGAAAATGAATAATAATTATTTATTAAATTCAAATTAAAGCATAATTTATATTGGTGGAAAGCTGAGAATATCCTTTAAAAACCCTTTTCTTTTCATCAATTTTGAGTTAAAAAAAGTCGTCAGCCACATACCCTACAAATACCCATCATGATCCTGCACATACCCTGTTATCGAATGATTTTGGGACTAACTAGATGATGGCATATTCATACCAAGAATTGACCAACTTGTTTACCTACTAACCTAGACTTGAGACTTTGACATTTGAGTTTTCACTTTCAATTTTCTAGACTTGTTTCCAATTGTCATACCAAAGGTTGAGGATGAGAATGATTTATTATGAGTGGATGTTTATTTCGAGTGAATGTGAAATGAGATGGATGGATTTTTTGGGTTTTTTGAATGTTTTTGATGTTTTGAAATGTTTTGAGGTTGTTTTTGGTATTTTCAAGATGTTTTACAAATGTTTTTATTTTCAAATTTTCCAATGTTTTTGTGTTTTATGAGATTTTATGAATGTTTTTGGATTTTGTCTTGGGGGCCCATTAATAATGGCCTTTCCTACGTTTAAGCTCAAAGACAACGTAGTTTAGATACCATGTTTTTGATGTTTTTTAGTTTTTGACTTGTTTTTGGATTTTTTGATATTTTTTTAATGTTTTTGGATTTTTCGCACGATTTTGACGATTTTGATATGGATATGTGTAATGATATCAATGATCTATTTTGGAATTTTGTTGAAAACCAAGCTAAGTTTGATTGATCAGATCGATGGATTGATGATGATAACATTGTTGAGGATACACAACAATTCAAGGATAGTGTTAAGCAACACAAGGATTAGGATGGATATCCCAAGATGATGAGGGATTGATTAGATTTGATTGATTAGGATATATGATGATAACATTGTTGAAGATACACAAAAATGCAAGGATAGTGTTAAGCAACATGAGGACTAGAAAGGATATCCTGAGATGATGATGGATTGATTGGTTTTGATTGATCACGATTATGAAGCTTGATTTGGAACAAAAGTTTTTTGATTGTTTTGATGTGATGTTGAAGTGCAAATTAGATACAACTGATATTGATTGTTTGGATTGATGTTCGATAATGATTGATGAGGAACATCTTCTTGTCAAAATATGCCATGGGCTAGTGATTTGGATTTTGGTCACAAATGCTTTGACCAATTTGATTTCACATTTTCCAATGTTTGGATCACCACATGAGTTGGAAGATATAGATCAAGATTTATTCCCGAAGCAAGATGTACATATATGCCCCCAGTGTCTAGCAATATATGGAATGCCATGGGTGGATGCTTGGATAGGTGTAGGGTTGGATAGATATGGATTATCTTGTGATCAGATAAGGTGTTCAAATAAATAATGTTAATTTGGATGATGCTTCATGGCTTTAGATAATGTTGGGGAGGATAGGATCAATGATAATGACCCATGTCAAGATGTTTACCATAAACAAGTGTTAAGTGTACACAAAAATTTCATCGGGATCAACATAATTTGGACTATGGATGTAGATGGATGAAAATTGATTGGATAAATGGTTCATGGATGAATGGATTTATTATGGATTAAATGGATGGAATGTTGGATTTATTATGGATGGGATGATATGCTTCCTTCTAAAATGGAACATGTAGATGCTCGATTCCATACATGATGCCTATTTTCCAGGTTTTCATCATGGTAGCTGTCCAAAGTGTCACCATAGTGGTTTTCACTAGAGGATGATTTTTATCTTTACTATTTTCAATTCTTTTTTCAATTTTTTTGGATCTTCATATTTTTTTATTTTTTTGTATTTCTCTGTGAATTTTTTTAAGCTCATGTTGAATCACCTAGTGGTGTTGATGTAGATGCTTCTGTCATAATGTGTCATCGATATCCTTCTTGAAGAAGTTGTTTTGCTAAGATACATGCACTTGAATGCAACTTTTGAGATTCATGATCTACTTTGTTGATACTAGAGTTAACTATCTTTATGCACACATCACAATAGAATTCCTTCTGAATCCTTTTGATGAAGGGCCATTTCCAATACATGGTCAATGTGAGATTGGATATCATGCATGGTAAAATGGATGGAGTGTGCTTAGGAATAGGAGATGGACTAGTTGATAGCTTGGAACCTTTAACTCTCCAAACTTGGGAAGATGAGCAATAATGGGTGGATATGGAAGTGTGCATGGAATTAGGACCAACTGCTTGATATACTTTGTATGTTGCTTGAGAAGCCTGATTTTTCTTTTGTGGACATCTTTGATGGATACGTTTCCCTTTTTTGTTTTGCCCCATAGTTTCTTTGATTGATGGAGTTTGATAGAGATAATCTTTCTTTGTATTCTTTTGTACCCATGTGTAATTGATTTTTCCATTATGCTTCCCAACTTCTTTTTCTTTGATAATGGTCTTTGTACTTTGATTCAAATCTTTCTTTTGATGCTAGTCCCAATTCATGGATGGGGTGATGGGTGGATGAAGATTCATGACGTGGTTGGTTGTAGTATTGGCATTGGTTTCCTCATAAGGCCTCTTCATGCTCCCTATGTTGACGTTTGCTTGAGACATAGTTGCCCTTAGTATTATAGAGGTATCAATGATATCTTTAGATCCCTTAATTGTCAAATAACCAAGACCTTGATGCTTAGGATTTCCAATTATCTTAACTAGTTCTAGAATACCCTATTTATGTAGGCCTAATCCTCTTCCTTGATAATTCATTTGTTGAAACGTTTTATTTGCAATAGGATATGATTTACCTTGGAAACAAGGTGCTACTCCTTTTCTGCTCTGTTGTGGATCTTCAAAGGTGATAGCTTCTTCATTGATAAGATAGCTTTCCCTAAAAAGGGTAAATGATCCAATTTTATAAGTGATAGGATCCTCCATAAGTGGGATAACTTCCTAATTCATGTCTTTGGCTTGATCTTGTGAAATATCAAAATTTAATGCTTCTTCAAGAGGTGTTGATGATTTGTTGTCCACGTAAAAGTATTCCTAATAATTCATTTTAGTTATTCCTTCACAAGATTTTTCTGATTCACAACTTTTGTAGAAGCCTTCTTCATGACCCATTTCTGATATATCTCTAGATTTTTCTATATCTTGATCATGTGTACAAATGTTAAGAGCAGGAGACTCTTGTTCCTTGGTAATGATATCATGAGTATGAGACTCTTGTTTTGAATGAAGATCATCTACATGTCCATTAGGAGTAAGCATCTCATGGGTAGATGGATGAATATGTGCTATATGGATATGATCATTATTTGTGAAATTTTGTATAGATAAGAGAGTGGCCATTAGATCATTGTAGTATCTTGGAGATACGAATTATTGATCTTGAATAATTTTGGAATTGCTTTTGACATGCTTTGGATCAAGTTCTTGGCATGGGTTAGTTTCAAAGGATGGATTTCTTACAAAGGGTTCTTGGATGTCTTCATTAGGCATAGCAAGTAGTTCAATATCCTCTTGATATTTGAGTGAATTTGGATCAAGTGTTGAGTTGAGGATTTCTTCAATATCTGTAACCATGAGGTCAAAGGATGTCAATATGTCTTGGAAAGGACCATTGCTAGACTTTGGTGAAAGATGTTGATCATGCTTTGGAATAACTTCTTGAGATATGTCCTCTAACTCATTGGATGATGTGGAGACATTTTCAACATGATCATTGGTCGATGGATTGTGGATTATGTCAATAGGATCAAATAATTATAACACTCCTTGAAATAGATCATTGTCGAATATTGTTGAGGGGTTTTGATCATGACTAAAAAGTGACTCTTGGTATATGTTGAGTTGATCATCAGATGAAGTAGAAACATCTTCAAGTTTCTCAATGATGGATAGATCTTGATCACTATTTTCAACAATTGTGGTGAAGAGATTGTCAATGTTTTCAACCATAGGATTAAATGATCTTAACATTTCTTGGATTGGATCATTGTTGGGTATTGTTGTTTAATTTTGATCATGATTGAAAAGTGACTCTTGATATATGTTGATTTGACCGTTAGATGAGGTAGAAACATGTTCAAGGTGTTCATTGATGGATAGATCTTGATCATTTTTTCCCACAATTGTAGTGGAAAGATTGTCACTGCTATCACTAGTGGTTCAATCTTGATCATCATCCTCAACAATTATTATTTTTTTATCAATAAAGTCTTGGATGAGATTTTTGAGTTGAATACAATTTGATGTTTTATGAAGATTTTCTCTATGATACTCACAATAAGATCCACCCCTATTCTAAGGGAAGTTTAGGATAGAGTTGAAAGCACTTACCTTTGGAAGAGTGATGATTTTTGCATCGAGTATCTTTCTTAGCACTGATTCAATTGGATCTCCAAAAGGAGTGTATTCATGTTTGTGATCTCGTGAGATTTGTGCTTGTTGAGGTGATTCTTGTTATGATTAATCTTGGAGATGTGGTGATTGATCTTGGAGATGTGGTGATTGATCTTCAAGATGTTGTGATTGGGTTTGATGATCTTGATATCCAGCCTCTTGACATTGGAGATATTGTTCTTGATGTGGTTGCAGACACAACTAAATTCTTTGATGGCATGGTTTGACCAATCGAAGAGTGTATTGATTTTCGGGTGGAGATGTCTCTTGGAGCAATGAATCAACTATTTTGGGAAGTGTAGAAATTTGATCCCACAAAATTTGATCTTGATTTTGATCTTGACACCCTTGATATAGTTGATTTTGTTTTTGTTCAAGCAAATTTGGAATGTATACTTGTGGTGTTTGTATGGGATCATGAACAAATTGATTTTGGACAATGTTTTGATTTGGGATGATGTTTAGATTTGGCATTATAGGTTGAAATTGAACATTGTTTTGGTTTGGAAATATATTGCCTTGATTTAGGTAACTTTGATTTTGCATGACGTTACCTTGACTTGGATAGATGCATGGAGTCGTTAACATATTGTTTGGACTTTGAACAACATTTGTATGATTCGCAAACATATCTATCCCAAAGTTTACAAAGTGTGGATTTGAAATTTTCATGTTTGGTGAACTTGTGCTTGGTATATTCACATTTGGCATGTATGGATTTGGTGGGATAATGTTGTTTTGTTGAAGACTCATGCATTTATTGTTTGGTTGATAGATTTGTAGGTTTGGAATTTGATTTAAATATACCATAGGGAAAGGTGTTCCAAAATTTAGATTGGGCATACTCACATTTGTTGTACCATTGAGGTTTGTAGGAGATAATGATTCCATGTATGGATTGTATAAATGTGAGTTTTGATAATCAATCAGCATTGTAAGGCTTTGATAGTTTGGTTGATTTAGATTACTTATGATGTATGAATCAAGTTTAAATATTCCATGTTCTTCTTGTGTTTTGACCTTGTTGACCTCTAAGGGATTTAGGACCAAT